>PYUH01000052.1:916961-974777 GCA_016808085.1 Suaeda aralocaspica
TTTTTTTTTTGCATTATGATATATTTAATCAATTGAGAATTGGATATGTGAGGGAAAATTAAAAATTTGCGTCCTTTAATTTGTTTAATTAAATTAAATAGAAGAAAATGGAAAAATAGGAATAGTTTACTAGATTAAAGATTAAAATTGAGCTACTGGAGTATGATTGACTATGTAAGTCCACAGGACATACTTGATGATATAGAGGTTGCAAAATTTCCCTTTTTATGGGATTTTATTTTCTACTGTGATAGATAAAAACTAAAAAAACGTAGTGGAAATCTGACTCAAAAGCTACTCAGTATTATTATTGTTGTTTTTTGACAAGAGATGATTCATGAACGAATGATGACGATCCATATTTTCTGCAATCCATAAACTGAAATAAATTACATTAACATGACAACAAAATTACACATTATATTGGAGTACGAAAATATACTTGTTCTAATTAAGATAATGCATGCGAATGAATTAATACGATACCAGGCTATCGATCACAAATTGTAAAGTCCATACATGATAATAATGCATAATGTGATAGTCATTAGCCATAAATTTATGATCGAACCAAAATAAAAGATTACAAATAATTATTATTCTTAACGACAACAAACCACAACACATTTAACAAGGCGCGCAGGGTAGCTGCTCGATCAGGTGCGTACATCAATGTCATACACTTAGCCGCAGTGTTTGTAACACAAGCAGCGACGACGGAAACCACGGCAACGACCACCAGGAAAACCCTCAGTTTTGCAAACATTAGCACAATTGGTCCTGCTTGCACAAATTCCTTTGAACCTGTAACTTGGTGACTCACATATTCTTGCTTCCGCCACCTTTGTCCCCATCTCTGTATTTCATCAATTACACATTGCATTTTACTCAGTAATTGATTATGACTAACATGCTTACTTACATATACTCTACTACGTACGTACGTATAATAAACAAATGTAGGTAATGTACATGACATAGTAACGTAACATTTAGGATCTTAATTACTTACTCTGCAGCAATGAACAAGTTTATTTTTCATCATCTTTTTTAATTAAGGGGGACTATTGCCTATAATAAGTAATAACAAACTACGGATTATAGGTTCATTTTAATTTGTGTGATTATTAAGGTATAAAAGGAATCCGTCCGCAATTGAGCACATTTTGTATGTTAAACAAACAATGTTGAAACCAAATCAATTACTTAACTAGGTAGATCATTACTTAAAAAAAGAAAGAAAGAGATATATAGATTTATTAACAAGAGAAAAATATAAACCTGTGGACATCACAAGCAGAAGCATGAGAAGAACAACCGAAAACACACGTGAAGAACGCTCCATTTTTTTTTCCTTCTCTCTTATAACTCTACTTTAAAATGAGGCTATTGTAGTTCACTTGACTTATAACTTGTTTGGGGGCAACTCCTATAAATAGCATAAGCTTGGCATACTTTTTAAGTTTTTTTTTTTCATATAATATTATAATTACGTACTTACGTAGTATCATTATTATTGTAATTATAAAATTTTAATTTATTTTGCTTTTGATTCATGAATCATGATTTGAGTAAAATTTATAAAGGGCATGCAAAAGCATGTTGTTCATGTGAATGATCTAGAAAAAGCAAGGGAAAAGCATAAGCAAATGCATTACTAATTCAGGCGACATTATTATTATGGACTTCTTTTGCGTTGGCTATAGTATTGTTCACATTGATTTTGATATTTCACTACTCACTCTACAGCCTACATGTACACGTTATTATACGGAAGTATTTTAATTTATAATTATAGTTATTATGCTCTACAATGCCTTTTCTTTTGCCACATAAGATATCGGGTTTACGCGGCTTTAAAAGAGAATCTGAAAGTGGAATTTTTAGTTAATAACAGTGATATACAATAGTAAAAGTGTCAAATACAAATAAGTTAATCATTGTGATATGTTTAGCTACACATATCACTGTGATTAACCCGACACCCCTTTGAAAGAAAACGTCTAATAATAATAACAACAACAACAATAATAATAATAGTGTAATTTGATATATCTTCAAGCCTAAAAAAGTTAGCAGGTTTTAATGTCAACCAAATTAAATGAGAAGTTGAATAAGAAAAGACTCTTCAATTCTCGTCAATTTTTTTTTCCCAAAATGAAGGGTTGTTCGTAAACATTCTGGTTAAACCCGTTCTTTGCTCCTTAGTCTTTAGATATAGAGTCCTACGTTTTAGTCTTGGCCGAAAATCTAAAACCTTGGCCAATAATAAATTACTCACAACTTCACAAGTATTGTATATCTGGGAAATTCCTAATTGCTAAAATTTTAGATGTTTGAGTTTTATCTAAAAGAGTATTAAAACATTAAACAATATGGGGACTAATAACTTTTTTAATATTTTTAAATGTGAAAAGTTTAAAAAATTCACTAAAATGTCATTTTAAATGCTTTTAGAAATCTAAAATTTTACAAATTAGGCAGCCCTCAGATTATTATTATCTTGCTCCTTAGATACAAAGTCCCACTTTTTAGTCTTGGCCAGAAAATCTAAAACCTTGGCCAATAACAAATTACTCACCAGTATTGCATATTATTTTAACCGTAGCATGATTCGTGGTTGGCTAGCTGCAAAAGCTTAGTTTATGTTACCGCCCATTGGATTGTTAAATATTAACTCTTAGTCTATGACGACATGTCTAATTGTCAATTATTGATTCTGATTGCTCCTTAATCCTTTCTTAGAGTATGTTTACTTCTGCTGAAAATAGTTGAGCCGAACTAAACTGATTGAAGTCGAACTGAACTGAAAGTTTTTTTTTATGAAGGATTAATGAGTAGCAAAATAAAAGAAGAGGTGAACTAAACTAAACTGAACTGAAATGAACAAATTTTAAGCTGAAGTAAACAGACCCTTAGCCTAATTGTAATTAAAATGATATCCTAATTCAAAATGGTGTAGTTCATATCTTTATTTTTTTATCTTATAAAAATCATATCTTTATTTTTTGCTGGCTTAAATTTAGATCATGTGGGGTTCCTTTAATTTTATTCAAGCAAATTGATGATAATTTGGTTTAAAGTAGGTGTAAAAAATTTGTATTTAGGGCTGGTATGTGTCCATAAGTCAATTATGCATTATCATATTCATCAGTCACTATTGAAATCTTTCTTTAAAAAGAAAGTAATCCTTACTTTAATTAGTATGTGCTTTAATTTCTTCGAGTTGAATCTGCTTGTCGCGCCACACCACACGTTGATTTGGATAATTATCAATAATTATTATGGGTCCAAACTTAATTACTACGTCGTGGTTGATCATGATTCAAGTCAATAGCCGTAGTACCTCCGTTTCAAAAACCTATTTAGATTGTTCACTCCGTTCAATCACGTTGAGATCTATAATGTAATATTAGATGGGTGAATTCCCGGTTTCTAAACTTATAGATATATGCTTTACATCTAAAAGGGTATATGCGTCTTTTTCGAAGTAACATCCCCGTTTCCAAGTAAAGGTTGTAACGGGGTAGTAATTGGTGGGTCCATATTTAGATAAATTAAAACGGATACTGTTACAATACTTGGGACCACTACGTATTTTATATTGCAAAAGTTTGCAATATTTACACAAATTGCCATTTTAGATAACCCAAAAAACATATAATTTTAGCAACTAGGCACTCCTCAGATTAGATGCTAGCTAATAATTTAGCTGTTTAGAGAAGGTTTGATTATTTCCAGACTTGAAATTATACCCCTCCTGACTTCAATTTCAAATTATCTTTGTGACTTGAAAAATATGCATAATGACTTGATAAAAATTGTCATTCGAAAAAAAAAATTATCATGGTTTGATATTGACTTGAAAAAGAAATTAAAACATGTAAAAAATTACAAAAATACTCTCCTCTGGACCACAAAAGCTCTGAATCTATACTTCTCTCTTATATATGCACAAATTTATATATATCTGTACATATATTAATTAATATGTACATACTTCTCTTATGTACATATATTAATTAATATGTACTAAGCTACGTACATTATAAGTTTTTTAAGCATGCATGTGTCCATATAACGAAGATTTATGTAATTGTAATGCTCATATATATGATAATATGATTTATTATGTTCTTAACTATTATTACGAGTATATTACTGTGTGTTATATTTTGTTCACCAAAAGGCGCTAAAAATTGACTTTGATTTTGTAAAAAAAAAAATGTAAATAAGCCAAAGAGAATTAGTTAGAGATTTCCACTTTGTATCAAACATTATGGGATCGATTCTCATCACGTGTCATTATGGATTTGATCATGACACAAAAATATTAAAAAAAAAAATAAAAACTAAAATGATAAAGTCTAAAAAGTTATTGCTTTATAAAATTACATTTTGAATTAGTAAAAGGGGCAATGGCCCAGCTTGATATTATGTCATTGTCAAATTATTTCTTAAACAGGGAAAAGATGATTATGTGGAGATGAAAACACGGTAGCAAACTAGCAATATAGCAATGGGGTCATTACCTGAGCTTATCTCTTCGCACATGATACCATAACTTATTACTTATGTACTGTAAAAAAAACCATGTCTCTTGCTCTCTTTGATATCTGACAAATTTATACTCCGTATATACGCAACTTTACTTTAGGACATGCATGCAAGTATGTAACACATTTTTTTGTACGATAAAATTAGACAGAGTACGTATTATTGAATATTGATGAAGAATTTGTATATAAATTATAATGAATATTTTCCTTAAATCAAATGCGTAAAAAAAAAAAACTATAAAGGACATGATGATGAAAGGGTAATACTATGTACAAAAAAGATTGGTTTACTTTTTTTTTTACTATCTCCGTTTCTTATTAGTTGCAATAGTGCAACACTTGAATTTTTTTTATGTCTTACAAATAATATTAGTGTTGCAATTAATAAGAAGCAGATGTAGTATATCTTATATTACTAAATCTTTGAGGTAAGACATATAAGCACATAAAAATCTAGCTAATCTATTCGGTGTATTATTTGTCAACTTTTGGGTATATCTTTTTCGGAGTTTTCCACTATATCGATCTGGTGTGACACATATTGCTGAAATTATTGACTATGGTCTATGGGGAAAGTAGTGATTGATCAGCTTTGAGGATGGAAGAAGAGATCGAGAAAAAATATTTCATAAAATATATTATGCGCTAAAATAGATTATAAACACATCTAAAACAAAAACATAGAATTTTACTACTGTTGAAAAATTGAGTAACATATATTTACCAAATAGCACACGTAAGTACTAGTATACAATATTAGACAACACTCCATATGGACCATATGGTTACATTAGGTAGCCAAAGAGTTAAAAACTATCGAAAATCAAACCTTCTCGTACATACAATAATAATAATAAAGCACACGTTACGTACGTTATTCAAATCAAAGGAACCATTGCATACATAGCTTCTTGATCGCAACTTGAGCCGTACATAATACATACTTCATGTACGTGGTACAAGTGACATGCTACATACACAATTACACAAATATATGTGACCACAGCGTGGTATAGATATGGTGATGGTCGAATTAGCAACGTTTAGTACAGAAACATCGACGACGGAAGCCGCGGCAGTGACCTCCCCAGAAGCCTTCTGTTTGGCAAATAGCAGCACAGTTGTTCTTCCTCACACATAATCCCCTGAATCTGTGGCTCTTAGTCTCACATGTTCTTGCCTCCGCCACTTTTGGTCCTACCTCTTTTTTATGCACAACAAATAACACTATCTTTAATTAGCTCATATTTTTAGTTTTACACTATTAAAGTTCAAATCAATACATGATCAATTAGTGAATAATTCTTCAATTAGCTTAATATATATAAAAAATCTCATAATACAAGCTAGCAAAAATGATATGTTATATAACTAGTTAGCAATTAGTATAGTATCACGTACACGTTGATTAAGTATTTAATTAGGTACTCAAGATTATTATTTCCGACAAATATTTTTTTGGAGCAAATACGTACACTCCATAATAGTCGATAGTATTTTAATTTGGTATATAAAATCATAGTGCGGAATTATAATTTTGGCCTTTTGTCTAGGTATCGTCTCTCAAAACTTTAACAATTTAACTTAAACTAATTAATCGTACACATGATGTATGAAATAATTAAGGAGTAACGAAGATGAACAAACCTGTAGCCGTAAACAGAAGCAGCGCCACAAGAACAGCTGAAAGAACATGTATGAAGCGACCCATTTCTTAATTAACTAATTACCTTAGCTTATTACTTGAAATTAATAATCAACTAATAAAAGATTTACTGAAGTAGTGAGAGCTATGTGATGACACAGATATCATATGTGTATACTTAATTAGTTACCTCCTTTATATAGGAAAATTGTAAGGGCATAAATCATTAATCAATTTTGTTTTTTTTGTTTTTGGAAAGTAGAATATAGCAACTAGAATGTGTACGCATTCAAATAAAGGTGTATGAACTATTGAACCAAACAAGAAAATTCATTAAAGCAAGTATACAAAGTCACTCAAAAAAAAATAAAGTAAAAGTATATCTAAGTTGGTGGCTTAGTGCTATATGCCGACTGTACGTCAATGTAGTCTTTCCACTTAAATTGTTGATTAATTACTAAATAAAATAATACGGAGTACATTTTATGATTAGTCTCTTATACGTAGTACATGTAACGTGTATATCACATAATTACAGTTCACACTGATTTTCATTAACAAGTTAGCATATTATTAGATTAATTCCCGTGCATTTATGTTTTGAACATAACTTGAAATACGGAGTATAAAAGTTTCTAATTCGATGAATATAGAATTTAAAAACGAATATAGAATTTAAAAACAAATAAGTAGTATTGATTTCCATTTTTATAAAACATAAAAGAAACCTTTTTATTAAAAAGTTGTAGGAGAAGTTGACATGTGAATAGATAATGAGGTCATCGGCAACTATTTTGTATTAATTAGTTATAGATAGACCATCGACACCGATTATATTAAGTTTAATTTATGTTACTTAAGGTAGTCATGTAAGTCCTCTCTTTAAACTTAATTTATATTAAGTTAACCTCTAGTTGTGGTGGCCTTCTTATTAGTCCATTAACAAGGTCGTCATATTGGTCATTTTATCGAGTAAAGGAAGAATAAGTAAAAACAAAAATATTAAAGACCAGCGAGTCCAAATGAGTTTTAATAAGTCTCTGGGTAAGACCGTCTTATGGTCAGGACCGTCTTATGGATTTCTTTGGCTACTGAGTTCATTAATTTAAACAATATATTTTTTTTTCTAATAATTTAATGAACTTATCAGATTGTCTTATATAAATTTTTAATATTTATTTTAGTATCTCAACCTGAGAAACTAAGGATCGCTTGTATTACTTAATTAGCTAGTGCATTGAACGACCTTCAAAGCTAATCTCCACATAAACTCAATGATCAACCTAGCTAATTAGCTAATTACTATTTACCACTCCACATTTACTAACACCCAAAAATTGCCTACCTAACACTAACCCATACAAAATCAGTAAAACACAAGATAACCTCAAAATTTTTTACCTCTAAAATTAATCATCCACTAAAAAAAAAATTACACAAATTAAAAATAAAATCCAGTACGTACATTGTGAGTTTGTGACTTGCTCAAGGGGAAACCAAAAGAATTTTGTTTAAATTCATTTGTAATTTCTTCCTCAAGCAACTTCACAAAAATATATATATATATATATATATATATATATAAATTGAATTTTACTGAAAAATTGCAAAAAAATAAAAAATAAATAAAATAAAAAAAATTGAACAATGTCGATGAGTATAGTAGCAAGAAACCGTGCATTGGAATCCTCAATGAAGTTGCTTCCTGTTGCTTACGATGTACTTTCCCGCCAAATTTTCACAAACCCCTGTTTCCAAAATTCTAGGGTTACATCATCATTGAAGAATTCTACTACTACTACTAGAACTTTCTCCACTTCTTCGTCTACTAACCCTTACGAAAGCCGAAAGGTATTTTCGTTAATTTTAGTTTTTTTTTTTTTTTGTTATTTTTGTTGTAGAAACTTTATTGATTAATTATGTGTTTTCCTATTATTTTTGGTGTGGAAATTATATTGTTTTTGTTGTTTATTATATCGAAATTTAGGTGTAATTTAATCTTGAACAAGATGATTACGTGCTTAATTTCGTTTTAAGTCAATGGTTTGTATTTTTATGCTCAATTAGTCAATTGTTGCATTTTTTGTGATTTTATGTTATTACAATGTTACCTACACGGTTACACTTCTATTTCCTTTGGCCCGTATTTGTAATATCATAATATGTATTGCACTTATTGTTAATCCGCGTCAATGCGTAAATATAATGGTTACGTAAAATTGCATAAAAATGTTGTTGGATCTAAGCAAACTTGGACGTGGTGACATAAATTTATTGAGAAGCTAAGGAGAGTTTGGCGCTAAATAGTTTAGGATGGAGTGAGTAAACTTTTGCTGATTTTGAGATTCCTCTTGTTGATTCATGATTAGCCGGCCCTTAAATAGTTTGGGACTTACACAGTTACACTTCATTTTTGGGATTTCTTGTTACATTTTGCAGATGACTTTTTCGATTCATCGTTATTAATTCATGTTTCGTTGACCCTATATTATTGTTATGAGTTGTTGCTGTAAAATCATGTTAGATTCGTGTTAATTAGCATGGTTAGTGAAAAGGAAATCCATGTGGTGTAATATTTAAGTTTGTGATTGTGAGCTATAACATGTAGTTTCTAATAGTGGCAAACATAAATTTTTTGGGGTAATAACAGTTACAGAAGGAGAACAGCAGTGAACACTCTGATCAATTTTGTGCCACAACAAGAAGCATATGTGATTGAACGTTTCGGAAAATACACCAAAGTTCTTGAACCTGGTTTGCGCTTGTTGCTACCTTTTGTGGACAAAATCTCATATGTACACTGCTTGAAGGAACAGACTGTCAGGATCCCTGAACAACCCGCCGTTACAACAGACAATGTTAGCATCCAAGTCAATGGAGTTCTCTTTGCTACGGTACGTTGACTACTACATCAGTACATCTCACTAGCTATGAATTTAGCAGCTCTTTCATAAGTCTATTGCTTTGCTAGTTATAGTATAGTGCTTAGCTGCTCAATTTTTTTTTTTTTTTTTTATTGTATGAGGTATTTCAATGGCTAATGTTAATTGATATATCTAACTTTGTATATATATCTTCTCATGGGTTTAGGATAACGTCTCTTGCAAAAAAACCGATTTAAGATGAGGGTCTTTCTAAGATGCCAAAAGGTGGATAAAATTGTTCGAACTTGAAATTGAGACTGGGACTTTTGGTTTGCATTGTTTGTGTTTTCCTCCCAAAATATGAAGCCAGCAACCGCTTTATCACTGTCTTAACTTTAGCTTTTAGGATAATTAGGTTGCTAAGTACTTGTAATGTACTTGCATTACGTAGTCTGTGCCTAATATACTACGAGTAGCTTGATTGATTTTATTCCTTTTCCTAACCAGTGAATAATTAAGAGTTTGGAAGATTGATAACTAGTATGGAACGAAGGGTAGAAAGAAAAATCAATGAAAAAATATCAGGGGTGTGATCTGGCAATAAGAGCTAATCCTAAAATTAGCGGATCAGCATGTCGAATTTTATGAAGACTTGGAGGTGGATCTGCATTGATGATCCATGTCCAAGTGATTTGTAAGGTGCCCTTATTATACACATGCAATATATATTGGTTGCATTACTTGATTGAATTAGGTGGGTGCTCCGACGGTGAAGAGGTTTGTAGATGATGCTACTGCACCATAAGTTATGAGGTCTTTTAGTTGAATTTGACTAATGGTGAAGCGTAGCAAATTAAAAGCTTGAGCAACATAGCAAATTTGGTTGATTCAACACTTCCTTCTCTCTGAAACTTGAGGCGCCTATTGTTGCTAATGGCTTTCATTTATTTAAGCTAACTGCATATACTATACTGATGATAATTAGGACTCTCTAAGTGTTCACAGTTTGATCAATAAGATCCGGAGGGCTTGTATAATGCGCCATTATTAATTCATCGACCTACAATGTTAATATGGGGTGTTCAATGTAGTTTAAAATGCTAAATTATGCTGAGGTTTCTTGATTTCTGTATAATAGATTCACTTTGTTTGTTTGGAACAAATATTTATTACGGAGTAGGTATTTTTAAGATTTATATCATAGTGTCAATCACTCAAGTTAAATTACTTTTGTTGTATTGATGAATAACAGATTGTTGATCCCATAATGGCATCCTACAACACTGACAATGCCATGGTTGCGGTTACTCAATTAGCACAAACTGTGATGCGAAGTTGTATTGGAAAAATGCCACTTGACAAGACCTTCATGGAAAGAGAGACCTTGAATGCTAATATTGTGGTAAGCTTCTGGGGATAAAAGTTAAAAGTCGCTGCTTTTTCATATGCAAATTAATTAAATTTATACCTTAAATTTTATTCAGGCTGGTATCAATGCTGTTGCTGAAAAATGGGGTTTGTCATGTCGTCGCTATGAGATTAGTAAGTTTAAAATGATTCTTTCTGGACTAATTCATTGATTGTGTTTAGTGTTACTATATCTCAACATGATTTCAACATAATTTTTACAAGGGACATTATTCCACCAAGAGGGATTAGGGAGAGTATGGAAAAGCAGGCTGAGGCAGAAAGAAATAGAAGAGCTCAGGTTATTCAGGCAGAAGGTTAGTAGCTATGAGGTTCTTTGATTGTAGTTGAAAACATGTTGTCCTAGTTACCGTCTTTCATATTTTCTCTGAATAACCTTGGAAACGAACTCTTGGAAATGATATATGAAGTAGTATTCCATATTCCGTTATCTACGAAGTAAATTTACACATGTACATGGTACTCCATAGTATATAAATCAATCATGTTAGTTGCAGAGTATTGTAGTCTTGGTCTGTTCTTAATTGGTCAAGTAAAAGAGTAAAAGCTTAATTAAATTGAGTGTGATACTTGTTAGGTGAAAAGGAAGCTAAAATACAGAGAGCAGAAGGCTCAAAGAGGGATGTTGTGATAGCATCACAAGCTGCAAAAGAGGATGAAATCAACAGAGCAACTGGTTAGTTTTCACTATCTAACTTGAAAGCATGATATGTATTACTCTGTACAATATTGTATGCCATAGCTTGCTAAGTTGCTAATCATCTACTGTATGTGTCAGACCATCCGGCTAAATAATATTTGTTGTTTAAATTCGTTGCTAACTAGGTAGATTATTTACAGGTTATGCTGAAGCTCTACGTATCAGAAGCAAGGCCGATGCTGAGGCAATCAGTCTTATTAACAATGCTCTTAATACAGAGGGTGGCTAAAAGGTTACATTTATTTGCTAATTTGATTGACTATTGCTTGTTTAAATTGTTAGTTGGTCAACTATAAGATTACAACTTTCCTTGTCTTTAAGTTGGATCTCACTAATCTTGTGAGTTGATGGATGCTTATCAGGCAGCAAACCTTCAAGTGGCCAGAGCTTATGTNTAGAGCTTATGTGAAAGCCTTCAGTGAACTAGCTAAAAAGGTACACACAAATAGCTCCCAATGTTTGAATTCATAGCTTACATAATTACTCTGAGAATGTTTGGTAAAAGTTATCCATTTTACAAATATTAATGATTTATGTTTCCTAATACGGTCTTTACTTAAAATCACAAGCAATACAGCCAATGTAGGGGAGTTTAAGACAATAGCATTTCTAATTCTTGAACTTGTTAATATTTATCATATGTTTGTTACGATTTCAGTCAACAACGGTGATGCTGCCCTCTTCTATTGATAATCCTTCAAGCATGATAACACAAGCTCTCACAATATACAAGACACTGAATGCTAGTGAAGTTGCGAAGCCAACAAATTGAATGATCTGCCAATCTACATTTGTTCTAGGATTTGGGTGGTCTCAGTTTTCTAATACAATCTACATTTGTTCTAGGATTTGGGTGGTCTCAGTTTTCTAATACGAGTACTATCTAATAGTTTTGGTAATGCCTAGCTAATTTTCTAACTTACGTTTTGAATCAAATAGCTAAGTACTAAAAGTTGTCTATTGGTATTTTGATTACTGTCCTTTTCTCACATCAATGAAAGGTGAAATATCATTTTAATTACTGTCATGTGTATGATGTTTTGGATGCAATTAATCACTTGAAGTGGTTAGTAAGAAACTGCCTTGGGGCTAGAACTTTACATGTACACCGGAGATGCATTGTACATTACTTTAGGCCTGGACTCAATCACCCTTACTTTGAGCCTAGGGCAGCCACCAGTTGGACTCCCTACTGGTACCCTGTAGTGAACACTATACTACTAGAGTACTAGAGCAAGTGAGCAAAAAAGAGCATTCCTATATAGGTGAAATTCTAAGAATTCCCTTCGAGAATGAAGCAAAAAGAGAAGCCTTATAAATTGACGATAAACTGATAATAGAGAAGTTCTATGTCGAAATAGAAGTTAATAACCTAAGATTGTGGTGCAAAATCATACAACACATTGAGCATAATGTGTCACAATTCAATTCATAATGAAATCATTTATTGCATAGTTAGAGCTTATTCAATTTTTTAACCAATCTAATCGCAAAAGTTAATCAATTTCCTAAAATTATGTCATTGCTGGCATAGTAAACTAGTTATAGACATAAACTTTTGATCAAAGCCTAATATCCCTAAAATTTCAATAAACTCTTAATTCATTATTTATACAACATTTTTATACTTTATACCAAATCGTTGCAAATAATTTACAACGAAAGTAGGGTAATATTCATTTCTAAAGCATATTATATTGTAAGACATCTTTGCCCAATTTCTTAATTTCCACAAAATTTCTTCTTTAACAAGACAGGGGTTATAGCTTAACATTTATATTTTCCTCTAAAAATAGGGTTCTAGTGTTCTACACTTCTCCACTTCCACCATTTTCAAACCTTCAATCAAATTCATTCTCAACAACAATGGCGATGGCTAGATTAGCAAGAACTCAAACCCTAGATTTTTCACTGAAATCTCTCACTTCAATTTCTCGCATTCTCCTCAATTCTTCGCTTCAAAGTTCGTTTCCTAAATCACTGAATTCTTCATCTGATAGAACGATTTCTACTTCATCTTCTTCGTCTCCAATTTTCAATCAATCTCATTCTACGAAGGCATTGTCACCTCGTTTTTGTGGTTCTCGAAGCTTCTCCAGTGGTCGTCTTTTTGATCCTTATGAGAGGTAATTTACTGTTTTCGGCACTTAATTGCTTGAATTTTTGCTTGAATTTGAGATTTAGTCGCTGTTGAATTTGTGTTAATGTGACCTTGAATTTTGGAATTGTTACTATTATGCTTGATTTTAGCTTAATTATCAGTTTATTTTGTGATAAATTGATGTTGAATTTGTTTAATTTTGCCCTAAATTCTCAATTTGTGATTTCAATGTCTTTTTAGCTTAATTTGTGAAGTGTTGAATAAATGATTTTGATGTTCAAAGTTCTAAATCTTGAAAATTGTAATGTTGATGAAAATTGTGGAAGTTGTATTGGAATTTTCGCTTGAGTTGCTTTGATAAGATTCATAAGGTCATCTTTTTAAATTACATTCATTTGAAAATTGTGAGGAATTGTTTGTCTTGACATAGATGCTCACTGCTCTGTGTGAGCGAAATGAGGAATGCTGGAGAAACTCTTGCGCTTGCTGCTCCGTAGTGGTTGGTTAGGAATACTAAACACGGTGGAAGAGAGTCGATTAAGTCTGTTTAATACTTTAATTTGCAGCTAAATGTATGTTTGCTCAATGTGTTGAATATGTTATGCTATCTAATAGTTAATTTGTCTGTTTTGCTCAATGTATTAGGTTATGCTATCTAATTCTTGGATATTGTTGTTGAGAGATGAGATTTTGTGTAGGTGATAGATAATATACGGTAGATGATGAGTTTGTGGTGGATAGAAGGATGTTATTGGAGGTTTTAGAAGGTTTTGATGGTTTATCTGTGTTAGACTTAGAATGTTGGGATGTAATTTGTATTGGCCATACTGTTTCCGTAGGTATATGAGGAGAACAGCTATGAATTGGGGGATTAATTTTGTGCCTCAACAAGAAGCGTATGTAATTGAGCGTTTTGGGAAGTTCAGTACTGTTCTTGAAGCTGGCTTGCATATACTGCTACCATTTATTGACAGAATAGCCTATATTCACTCACTCAAAGAACAAACCATCGAAATCCCAGAGCAGCCTGCTGTTACAACAGACAATGTTAGCATCAGGGTCAATGGTGTCCTCTTTGTCAAGGTACTTCGGTATTATCTTTCTCAATTTTTCTTATGTTGGTGGTATGTTATGTTTGCTGAACTTGGGAATGTTGAATTGTAGGTCATTGATGCTGAGAAGGCATCATATGGCAATGATAATGTCATGTTTGCTGTTACTCAACTAGCCCAAACTGTGATGCGTAGTGCTATTGGAAAAATGCCCCTTGACAAGACATTTATGGAGAGAGACACGCTGAATGCAAACATTGTGGTATGATTCCTTTGGACCTTTATTTTCTGTTGTTTTGCTATCTCTTTTTGTTCTGCAATATAACTTAGTAAGCTAGTATATAATTTGGGTGTCTTTGTTGAATAACCTCTGTCTGCTACTTGGCCTTTGCCAAGCATGTAGTCATAAGCGTTTATATATGTCGTTCTTATATCAACATTAGAAGTTGCTGTACTCTCTGAGACGTGCACAGTATTGACATGATACTTGCTTATTGTCTCTGGCCTCTTATTGCTTTTCACTAACTTTTCTATGTCAATACGTTTTATTCCAAGTATTTATATCTGATTGTAGTGTGTTTTAACATTTATTTTGTATATTTATAGATTGAAATACAATCAGGTAAATAGTTGATTGTAACAGCTTTGATTATTATCTGGCAGGATTCTATCAATGATGTTGCTTCACAATGGGGTCTTGTTTGTCGTCGTTATGAAATAAGTGAGTTGGTTTATCTGAAGCTTAGTGCCATAAATTTGACCCTTTTTTCTTATTTTTTCTTTAACTCTCAAAACAAATTTCTTGGACTTGTTTTGAAATTGTTCAGGGGATATTATTCCACCTCCTGGGATAAGAGAAAGTATGGAAATGCAAGCTGAAGCAGAGAGGAAGAAAAGAGCTGAAATCATTGAGGCAGAAGGTTAGTTGGTACTGCTTATCTCTTTTGTTTATGGAGCCATGTCTCTGATATGTTTTTACAACATGCATAGTTGTTTGTGACAATAGGCATGATTGTTCAATTTTTATATGATTTGAACTGAAAATTCAAAACTATATAATCCATGTAGGCTACTCATATATTTTGGATGTTCAGTCGTTTAGATTAAAAACTTTTAAATGTTATGCTTAACAATATCCCGAGTAAAAATGTTCAATTATCCTCTTTGTAGCATCGTGAATAATGGAGAATTTAAGGGGCCCTTTTGGTTCAGCTAAGGGATTTGGAATGGGCTCAAGTAAGGGAAATTGGGTGAATGGTATGGAAAAATCTTGGATTTATGATGCTGTTTGCTTTAGATGGGAAAAGAAATAAAGCCACCACACAATCACCTTCTCAAGAGAAGGATAGGGAAGGGGAGGGCCGCCGCCGGGGGGGGGGGGGGGGGGGTTGGCGAGGCTTAAGTAGGTTGGTTGGTGGTTTGATTTCTAGGGTTAGTTTGGGGGGAGGAGAGGGCGGCAAAGGGTAGTTAAGGGCCGGCTAAGGGTGGGTGTGGGGAAGTGTGGGGTTTGTTTGGGTTGGGTATTTCAGCGGGGGTTATGTGGTGTCTGGAGGCATGGGGTGATTGGTGGGAGGGTAGGCCAAGGGAATGGAAAAGGTGGGGGGGGGGTAGGGAATGGGTGTGGAAGACTTTTGGAAATGGGGAGGGGAAAGGGAATGGGAAAAAATGTCTAATAAACAACATAAAAGGGAATAATGACTGTTGATTCCCTTTCCCTTTGATGAAAACCCCCAACTAGTATATATTCATGAAGGTACTCTGTATTATGTTACTTGTTTTTTCTATAATTGAACTTTATTAAATGTTATTCTTTTATGTTCTTATGAAAAGGCTATCTATTGTAGTTTCTTAGTTTCTCCATCTTGCCTAGTTTGTCTGGAAGAAGCTTTAAATTTAACTCATCAAGTTGTTACATGTTTGTTCATGTCATTTAACATCTGAAGAATGGGGTATAATTTGTATGTACTATGTACTATGTATTGCTAGTTAAATCTGAAATACTATATTCTTTGTCACTTTTTCCACTATTATGGTAACCTAGGGCTTACACTTTAACCCCAGGCATGCATGTTTTGTATTTTGTCACTTGTTTTGCACTTTCAACAGTGTTGTGATGTAATAAGTGTATAATTTCAAGATCTCCTTGCAATTTTCATTGTTGTTTATCCCTGTAAAAGCATATAGTAGAATTGAGTTGATACAACTTTTTAGTGTTAGTGTAGTAGTTGAATTGCTATAGTCTTTAATAGAATTGCTATATGATAGAATACAGCATACATGTGGCACTTTTAGGTTGAAACCTCTGCCTTTTGCTAAAGGTGATCCTAGCATTCGCAACTTTCCCTGCCTCTCTGGTAGTTAAACTGATTTGGAACTTCTTTCCCATGTTTGGAATTTTTTTGTTTGATTGTTTGTTGTGGGCCATTTTCTGGTTAACATTTGTAAAAACCTGAGTCAAACTTGTTAAAAAGAATGAATTGAATCAAGACAGCCATGAGAAATCAATCACTACTCACTAGACTAATTTAGACTAGATATCTGCTCGAGTATATATGTACTTGGAACTCATGCTGGCAAATGGGTTAGAAAATTAGAAAAAGCTGCTTACTATACTCTCAATTTAGTGTGAAAATTATCATATCATTTGTTTCTCACTCAAATTGTCCATCTTTTTTGCAAATGGCAGAAAATGTCTTTAGACTATGGAACATGGAGTTATAATTATTGCGCATATTTTTCAACTTCACTAAACCTACACGACAGCTTTCACATCTTCTTGAGGAGGTTTAGGGTTTATTTTTATTTTGGTCTTTAGCAAAATGGATTGTGTACCTTTAAGTAATTTGTTTACTCAATTACTTCCCTTGCTAAGCATGTGGTACTGTGGACATAGTGCATTCTTCTTAGCAGCTGAAACAATCTAAATAATGCAAGGTTTAGAATATTAGGAATTATTTTTAATCTGCCCATGTTTAGTTGCCCATGTTCAGGAGTGGCTATGCCCATGTTTAGTTGCTACGTAGTTATCTATTTCTAAGTTTGGGGTTCGAAACACAAGTGTTTAGCATAAAATAATTAAATGGATATCTAAGGAAATCGTTTTTGTGCAAAGTCGCTTGCTGCTTCACATGTAAAATTACTGGATGGACTTCCAAAAATATATTTTGAGTTGTCGTTAAGTCGCATTTGTTTTCTATCGTACTTAAATTTCACCTTGAGTTTAGTGCTATTTGACATGGTAAAGATTATAAACTATTTAGTATTTGCTTGTTTAATTGATCCACCTTCCTTTATGAAGGTTTTTGTCAAATTGTCTAATTCAAAGGTGTGTATTTTTCAACATAATGTATCTTACAAAGTATTAAGTTCAGTTTCAACTACAATAAGTTCAAATCAATCAAATGAGTATAATAAACTGCACCTTTTACATCCAAAAAATTTCACATAACCTTGGTGGATGTTCAATATAGTTACTTTAGCCTGAGAAATGTGTAAAAGGTTATTCCTTTTGATAAATTTCTTACACTTTCTTACTGAAAATTTTAACTTATGCATCAATTTTCTGAAACAGGAAAGAAACAAGCTGTCATATTGACTTCAGATGCTGCAAGGATGGATTTGATCAACCGTGCAACTGGTTAATGCTTAGTGGAGCTTTATTCCATTGTTCTGTAGTCATTTGGTTATTCAATCAGTTGGTTTCTAACATGATCTATTAATTGTGGGATATAGGTGAAGCGGAAGCCATACGTATTGTTTCTGAAGCCCTTCACAGAGATGGGGGTCAAGCGGTATAGTATTTGTGTTGTTATAGTTCTTGTAGCAATTGACTTCTGTAGATATTGATTGCTCTTATGGAAATTTTACAGGCTGCCGGCCTTAAGTTGGCGCATGACTATGTGCAGGCTTTTAACAACATGGCCAAGGAGGTATATTGCTCAATTATACTTTGTAGTTGGTATCATGATTAATTTCAGGTGCATAACATAACATGTTAATAATAACCTTGTTTTCGTTGCTATTTCAGTCTACAACTATGCTGCTTCCTTCATCAGTTGGTGATGCTTCTACCATGGTGGCATCAGCCCTTGCCCTGTATAAGAACACAATTTTGAAGACACAGGCAAATAATCCACTTCGTGGGCCATCCAACCCCAAATCTTCAGCTCAACAACTTACAGATGAAGATGAAGATGAAGATGATGAAGAACTTTCTGCTCCCGAAGACCATGTCAAACCAGTTTTTTCACTGCAAAGCCCGAAAAACAGAGAATAGAGGTACCATCAAATACTAAGAGGGAGATTCATTGATTGTTGGTTAAATAGAAGAAAAAAACTTGGAAGGTTTTGCATCATGCAATTGTCTAGTTCATTTAGCTTCCTGAAAGGTACATATAGATACCATCAAATTTTGCTCAACACAATTGTCTAGTTGACACTATAACACTGTTCTTGTTAATGAGGAAAACCGTAGCCTCTTTTTTCACTTTCTACTGGTTTTTCTCTGCCACTAACAATGTCATTGGGTAACTCTGTACGAATAAGGTTATGAGGCAAATGTAGTTTTGTTTCGCCACTTCTACAGTGAAGACAGTTGGGTCTAGTTGATGGAATTGATCTTCAATGATTCTTCTGTTATTTTCTTACATTTACCGTGTTGTTAACACTTAACAGTAATTACTTGTTAGGGATTATTGTGGCGTTGATCATACTAGTGATGTATTCCAAATTAGCTACTTCATTATCAAATTGTATTTCAGGGTTCAATGTCACCAATTTTGCAAATCCGCAAGGCATGAACAAATTAAAATAACAGAACCCCCCTTAAGTGGTTTCGAAATTAAACACAAAAGATCAACATTACCACAAATTGTAACAGACAAAGCAAAATGCAAAAGAATTTCATTTCCTAATACAATGAATTTGACAAATTACATAAATAAAGAATCATCACAAACAAAAATTCAAACTCAAATCCCTCACAAATCTACCTCAATTCTCTATTACATACAACAAATCCTTTACAACACAAACTCTCAAAAAAAAAAAAATATAATGTAGTAATAAAATTCATAACTAAACCAACAAAAAAAAAAAAAAATCAAAGCAAACCACAAAGAACAGAAAACCCCAAAACAATCAACCAAACAAGATGAACCAAGAGAAAAGCTTGACCCGACAACGGACTTGAACCGCCATTTCCCACTTCACAATAACCTAACTTCACGACCTGAATACCCGCACAATGAGCATCCGCACAACCACACCAATAAGTAACCCCATTTTCGCCGCAAACCGGGTCGGGTCGGAAACATTTAACCGGGCACGACCTTCTAGAAAAATCTTCAGTTAAACATTTGTCGTTATTACCAGAGAATTCCGTGGGTAATTGGATAACCGAAGGTTGAGATTCAGATGTTGCGAATTGGATCAACGATAGAACGAATACAGAGAGAACTAGGAGAGATAGTTTGTGGTTTTGGAAAAACATGTTTGAAATTAGGGTTTGAGAGGAAATTGAATTGGGGGTTTTCCTCAAACCCTAATAAATTGGGAAATGGGGGTAAAATTAGAAATTGGGGATTTTGTTTTATTTATTTAATTTTCTGGGTTTAGAAACAAATTTCGGGAGGAAGAGAGTTTGGTAATGGTGGGTGAAATGAAAATTTGAAATGTTGAATAAATCTCTGTTTTTGGTAAAGCTGTAATTGGTTGGTTATTTGTTGTTTCTTTCAACTTTTTTTTTTTTTCTTTTCCACTAAGGAAAAGGAGGAATATGCCGTTGATGTTTTGAACTTTTGAAGTTTTGGGTCAATAATCGTTTATTTGCTGATTCTTTCCCGTTCCTTCAAGTTTTAATATAGAATACTCATTTATTCGTCAATCGCTATACGACAATTTTTTTATTACAACAAGAAAATTTGTTCATTAGATTTAAAATGAGTTAAAAATTAGTCTAATCAAACTTATAATTTTCTTTCTCATTTGACATACTATAATTAAGTGGCACATGAAGTCGATAATGAATAAATTGTTTTAGTTTTGACTAGTAGGGATGAAATATTAATATGAGTCATTTCGCCTATCAACATCACATCTTTGATTAGTTTAATATTTTGGTAATGAGCATATTTGTATGTTACATGCAATTCTCATTTTCCATCATAATTAAACAAAATTGTACTCCGTACTCCATACAATGTAAATAGTAAGTTGAATTATTTATTATATTTTCATAATGTATCCTTTGAATTTTTACAAATTAAATCAACAAGGTTCAAATCAACCAAGATCACTACTCCATGACTGACTAACCTCTAATGAATAATATCAATAACACACTTCACAATTTGTTTTTATAATTGTCAAAATGTTTATAGAAATTGAAATTCCTTTGGAACATCATAATAATTCGGCTATAAATGATTTTCTAAACCTTGCTATTGGTTAATGAATTATTCTTTGATTAGAGGTTAATTGATTTTATTTGTCTAGTTACGTTTTTTTATATAAATTAAAGAAATTTCCGACTTGACGAAAATTTTATAACACAAGGATATAAAAACATTGAATTACTTAAGGTAGCCGGTCATATAAATATATCCGTTTTTAGTATGTATAACTTATCTATCCCATCATTATATTTATTTTTAAAATGCAATACTAAACTAAGCAACATCTTTATAAACACTAATCAATTCATCATGTAGAGAAATCAAGAAAAAAATGATATATGTACCAAGGGCTTTCATTACATACCACTAAATTTCCTCAACTATTTTTAACCAATTAGAAAAGTTGTTGTCTATAAGAAAAAGTCATGCAAAAAACAGCCACTAATTGTATAGCAAAAGGCCTAAGAAATAGGAAGAGAAACTTGCGCTTAGTTTTTAGGACACCCTCTATGTTTAGAGCTCCTCTTCATGCTATAAGAGCTGGCTTCTTCCTCTTTCCATAGCAGCCTCATTTGTGGAATAAAACAATAACTAGTTTACAATAAAAACATTACATTCAACCAAGTTTTTCTCCCTTCCTCTCACCTCCTAAAACTCGCCCTAGTCGTTCTATATACAACCTGTTTCCAACGATCATGGGCGGCTGTGCTAGCAAACCAAAAGACTTGGATGTCAGCTTGGATAAGCCTGTTGACAATCCAGCCGCTGAGAAATCTGAGTCCGAGCCTGTTGCACAGGTATGTCATCTTCCGATTGGCTAAACAAATGTTACAGCTAACCCTATATGTGCATGAATATGCCTATTTGATGTTCTTGTTTAACTGTCTGATATGTGCATGAATATGCCTATTTGATGTTCTTGTTTAACTGTCTGATATTGTTACCTTTCTGCAGTAAATGTATAGCTTTATTGCATCAATAATGTTGGTATGTTTGTGTGTTATTACAGGAAAATAACGGAGGTGAAGAGAAAAACACAGAAGAGCCATTGGTAGAACCCTCTGAACCCACAGAAGAAGCAAAGGAGGCCTCAGAATCAAAGACAGAAGAACCCACAGAGGTAGCAGAAACAAAGCCCGAGGAGAAGGCTGAGGTTGAGGCTACGGCTGAAGTTGAGCCTACGGCTGAAGCTGAGGCCTCAGCTGCTCCAGAAGAGATCAAGGCTGAGGCTGAATCAGCCTCAGCTGCTCCAGAAGAGGTCAAGGCTGAGGCTGAATCAGCCTCAGCTGCTCCAGAAGAGATCAAGGCTGAGGCTGAATCAACCTCGGCTGCTCCAACAGAGGTCGAGGCTGAGGTTTCACCAGCGTCTGCTGAAGTTGCCTCAGAGACAGAAAATACCCCAGAACCAGTACAAGAAACCAATGTAGCTGAGGCTCAAACCTCAGATGACAAAAGCGATGCACCTCTCGTTACAGTGTAATTATTGACTAAGTTTTAGATACATTGTACTAAAAGTGCACAGATTACTGATACCTGAGTATACATTCTTTTTTGTAATTGGTACAGCATGTAGCGAGTAATTGCTTCAAGTTCAAATAAATGTTTTTTTTCCTTCCATTCGGGTTCTTTTAGGTACCGCTATAATGCACAGATGTACCATATTTCAGAATCAAACAAGCAAGATTTTGTGTGCATGATCTGTTTAACCTGATACTACTTCTTAAGCATCATCTTAACTAAAATTTTTATCCCTGAACTGTTGAATTGATATAAATACAAAGATATTTCCGCTATTCGTATAAATAACTCAAGATACAATGTATTTAATTATATTACACACATCAAGAAACACTCAACAATCTTTGCTCTTAACACCATCAAGCAAAATCTATTCACAAAATTACTTACAACAATACACCATGTTATTGTAGTCACTTGAAAAAGCATTCCTTGTAACTTATTCCCCTTCAAGAAGAAAGTGGTCTAAACATTCTGTGAATTGACATAAACACTAAAATCAGCAAAGCGAGAAACATATTCTGTCAAACAGCAAAAATCCTTATTCGGCCAAAATAATAACAAATGGATGATAACAGTCTATGAAAACTAGATGACAGTCATTCATATAAATTATATACAGACATAGAGAGATGCGACAGCAAGATAACTGGTAATTATGTGTTGATACAGGAAATCAACACTTAAAGAGACTGTATGATACAACAAGTTTTGGGCAGACTAACAGATCATGAGATGCAGTTTATGATTTTTCCAATCTGGAATACAATTAATACTTCAGAAGCTGGCGTATTGTTTCTCTGTAGCAACTTAAAGGCCTGAGATAGATAGATTGATTGACACAATTTATCAGGTTGGTTGACAACCACTTCCAAAAATGGAAGTTCAACAACTACAGGATGAATCCTACTATCCATAACCTATACATGAAAGATTATAAGTGCCTCGTTCACATGTTGGTAGAAAGGATTTGCATTTCTTTGTCACCTCTCAGCTCAAGAAGATACATTATGATTAGCAAACAAACAGATTTTCCGTAAATTGATGAAATTTAGCTGTATTTTTCACAATGACACTACCCTGTACACTTTGCGACTTTGCATGAAGCACCATATGCATCTTTCTAGCTATACTAATGAGGCAATAAAATTTTAAACTGGTTTTCATCTGGTGCAATTGACTAGATTGTATGTAACAGACTGTCTCAGTTTAGACTTTGATATACAGTTGTCTAAACAGCCACAAGGAGTAATCTCAATGATCTCCAACCAATGTTTTCCTTATCCGAGTTTACATTTAAGCAACATCTGATGTTGGCAATTCCTTGATAATTATCAGAAACCGAAGAATAATTTTCCCCTGCTACATACTAGCCTGAAAAAATTTTAAATTACGTACAAAACAACAATGTCTACTCAATTTTTGTCACTAACAGCTTGATCACTTATGATGACATTCCCTTACACTTTTGCATGATAACCTTTTACAAGCTACTCAGGGATCATGTCCCCTTACACTTTTACCTATGTCTATGAAGCACAGGAATATACATCTCGTTCAATTAGCCAGTCGTATTTCAGCCTGAATACTTGCTGTTTAACAGCAGAAGGAACATTCTCAATGATGATCTCCAACCATTCACACCGAACATAAGCATAGCAGGCAGTTTTAACTATATTTCATCAAAGTTTTTCTTGTGGCAGCATATGATTAAGCAAAACTTAAAGTTTGAAATTTCTGGTTAATGACCTTTCAAAGGCCAATCTTTCCCTATATACTAATCAGACTAAATCCAATATTGCGTACAGGACAAAAATGCTACATAATTGTTTCTGCTAATAACATAGTCTCCTGTGACAGTTTAGGTACAGTACACGAGTAGACATGAACAACAAAGCATAGGTACATAATTTTTTGACAAATTTAAAGTAAAAATTATATTAGAATTTTAGAACTTAAAATTTGCTTATCATCAATTTGCTTCTTCAAATTATACACCTTTTCTTAAATGTATGTACTCCATGGAAAAGCAGCTAGGAAAGTGATTATTTTTTACTTGTTACCATTCAATGTTAACAACACAATTTAGATACTAATGTGTCTGTATTGAAGTTATGCCTCTTATATGCTTGATTTTATTGATGTCGAGTACAAAAGCACAACTCCTAAGAGTATGCACTTGATTTACATTCAGTATGACTAATAAAACTCCTACGTGTATAGAAGATGTAAGTGAAAATGGCAATTGTCGAAAAAAAGCATTAGGATTAAGTTATATTGATAGCCTACCATCACCCTTATCATCAATGTACTGTTCTTCATGTATACTTTCATCTTTGACGCCCAAATGTATAAGCAGAATCAGGAGGGGGTAGCTAATTGTAGTCAGTACCCAATTCACAATCAGCTGGTTCATGTAGGAGACACTGTGCACATCGATTTGCCAAGAAACTGCAGCTCCTGCACTTTGCACCCCCTTGTAGAAGCCACTGTACCTAAAACAATTTGCATTGATAATGTTTTAGGTACTAATTTCAATCCCCTAAAATATGAACCAATCAACCTACAACAAAACTCCATCAACTAACTTATGGCTAAAAGATGATTGGAATTAGTTTTTACTTAATTACCAATGCACTTAAGAACATGGAACAGGCGCAACAACACAATTGACAGCCTAATCATGTTAAATA
The DNA here is from genome assembly GCA_016808085.1 of Suaeda aralocaspica. NCBI lineage: Eukaryota > Viridiplantae > Streptophyta > Magnoliopsida > Caryophyllales > Amaranthaceae > Suaeda > Suaeda aralocaspica. The sequence continues at coordinate 941,917 of PYUH01000052.1, forward strand.
GTTCGAAAGTGTACCATGAACTAAATACTAATCATCAATATTCGAGGAAAAACTAGTGAATTATGTAACTTCTTGCAATTCCAACTTCATAGCATAGTCACACACTAAATAGTAAATATAATAGCAAAAAATAGCAAAGAAGCACATAACAGTAGTATAAAACTAATTGAAGTGTTTTATTATACCTGCTAAGTGTCTCAGAATCATCAGCCAGAGCACCAATAACCCAATAAACCATGCTTTGGAACATAGCATCCAACAAACCATAGCTAAAATACAACAAGAAAGGACCAACATACGCAGCGCCCGAATCTTTAAAATCCAACTTCTTAGGGACATTTCCCCTTGAGTACCTTAGCTGATTAGCAAGGCCACCTCCCCAAATAGCAGTTCCAAGCAAACCAACAATCAAAATCCCAAGATAACCTCTTTTCCTCCTACTTTCAAAGCTAAAATCCATCAAGTACCCTATCGAAATCGACCCCAACATCTGAGCACCCCAATAAAACACATTATTAAGTCCTCTAGTCCTCAAATTAAACAACTCCCCATTCACATTATTAAACTGATAAGTATAGAAAAAATTACTCCCCCACGCCGCAGGCACAATCAACAACATCTTCCAACTCGAAAACAATTTCAAAATCTCAACTGCCTCGGTCATTACATTCGAGTACTTAATTTGAGTACACACACTACCATCATCTCTAACCACCTTACGCGGCGGTAAAACAGCCAAAGACAATGCACCTCCAACACCCATAAAACACATAAACCCAATATAAGTCCCATCATTAACAGAACTAGCTTCACCCCTATCATAATTCAATATAAATGGGATCAACCCACCTATGACACCTCCCATATTAAATATACTCCAAAATATACTAATATACATCCCTTTTCTTTTTGCACTAGGATATGATGTCATTATAGCTCCCTGGCCTGCCCAAAGCAGGCCAGCACCAACACCCAATATCGCGCCGGAAACTATCACAAACGCCTGCGAATGGTGGTGGTTATAGTTAAGGAATGATCCTGCATATAGCACATATGATGCACATCCAACAACTAAAGTTAATTTAGGTCCTAAAATGTTATAAATTCCACCACCTAAAATACCAAATACTGCAAAAGTAATATATAATGCTGTATTAGCATTGTTTGCTGCTGTATGATCAAGTTGACCACCTCCTCCCATTCCTGAAAGTGCATTAAACATTCCAGGACAACAGAAACATACTAACCCTATTAAAATTACTTGAATTAAAGGTGAATTATATCTCAAGTTTGAATCTTTTGTGGGTTTTTCTTGTTCATTTTCTAAACCCATTATTTATTTTTAACAAAAAAAAAAAATGTGAAAATGTGTTAAAGGTTAAAACTTTGTATAAAATTTGAAATGGGGTTTTAAGGGAAGTGAGTTTTATGGATGAATGGATGATGTTAGTGAAGTGGGTATGTGAGGAAAACATAAAAAGATGATAGCTTTAGTTTGATTTATGAAAAATATCAATGGAATAAAGGGAAAGTTGTTGAATGACTGAATTTAAAATGTCAAAATTCTCAACTTAAATATGAAGTTATTATTAAAAAGGAATGATTTGGGAATCTTTATGTTGATTGAGGACTAAAGATGACAGCTTTTTATGCTAAAACAGAAATTTTTACAGAGAGATTTGAATATTCAATCATTCAAAAGGATAGAAGTATGGTTTGATCATTGATCTGTTATTTATCTTAAATAAATAAAACATCAAATGAAATGGTAAATTGGTAAGTGAGAAAGGTTGTCATACGATGTGATTCTATCTTATCTTATTGTTGTTTGTTTTGGCGCATGTAAGAGTGACTTACCGTTTTTATAGGGTGTTTGTTTGGTATTGGGCCGTTGGAAGAGGTATGGGAATAGTGGGAATGAAAATTCAATTTCCTACCAATTATATTGTAACTAACAACACTTCTGATCAATTTAATCAGTCTCTCAATCTTTTTTATATTTGCTATATTCTCTTTTTTCACGTTTTCTAATAAACTATTTTAAAAATAATATTTTGAAAATTATTAACAAAGACGAATCAAACTAGATCTCATATAACTATATTTTTCGTTATATGTAAAATACTAAAATGAGTTAAAGTTACACGGTAAATAGTGCTGAAAACCTAGTAAATAATCTGCAACTGAGGGAGTACATCCGAGTTTGAACATGTAGAAAACTCTAATTGTTCATCCACTATAAGTAAGGTATGCGACCAGCGTTAAATTGTATTTAGTCAGACAATATTGTTACGGAATAAAGTTTGAGATTTTCATTCACTCACTCATTAAGAATATGCTTTCTATTACTCAAAAAAAAAACTTTTTTTTGTCTTCTATTGTATGAATAGTATTGAGGTTATCATGAATTCAGATTCGCAAAAAATAGTCATTATGATATAAGATTAGGTGGAAAAAAATTCTTCTTCTTTCAGCACTTTTCGACTTCAATTTCTTCAAACTCTTCGGACATTGGGGCACCTATCATAAGGTCACATATATTTTAAAATTAAAATGATTAGATATGGTTGGCATAAGATATCAAGGAAGTTACAAATAAACAAGCAATTAACTCTGAACAATATTACCTCTGGATATGATGAAAAATCAACGGTAAAATTAGCCAGAGTTACTTTCCTCTCCTTTTATAATATGGTTGGAGAAAAAAATATGCTGACACCTCATTGGTTTGTGTATTTTGGACTTACTAAAAACTAAAATACTACCAATCCATTATGGTACAATTTATGTACGTAGATGATGAGGCTATCGCACACCTATCAAAAATAAACCTAACCACTCTAACTAATATAGCTAGGGAAGTAGGGATCGAATCCACATGGAAGCAATTAAACCTATTAGTTCTGAAAAGTCTAAACCGTGTAAAGGGCCTTTGAGTGACGACTATGACTAAGAAATTAATTAGAATTAGAGCTAAATTGATTAAGTGAATTAATTAATAACTAAACCTAGGAAATCGGTTCACCACAGATTAACCAGTGAATTTGCACACAAATAATTAATTATATTATCAATTTCCTTGAATTAAGGTCCACTAATTCTCTCGAATCTAATCCCCTTCAAAACTCCTCTAATGGCTCTCGCTCACTTAGACTCGTTTTGCCTATTGTCCTTATGATCTAATTGTGGTAATCTTACCTCTCGGCATCGATTTCAACAATATCAAACTAACAATTAAACCTGGCCAGTATTTACTTGAAAGCAATAGTAATTGACAATAAGAATTCAAGCAAATTAATAGTTAAACTAATAATTAAGAGCAAAACATCACCAATTAGTCCATGGATCCCCTAGTCCTAGAAGAGGAACTACTCACTCATAATTAAAGAAGCAGAAATTAAAACAATAAAAGTAATTAAGATACTAAACATGATTAAACTAAACAAAACTAACAATAATCAAGAAAATTAAATCTAAACATAAAACTATGAAAATTAAGAACATAAATTAAAAATAATAATAAACATAACTAAAAACAAGAATTGAGAATAAAATAGAACCTGAATATTATTGATTGAATGATTGAATAGAGTTTTACACTTTGAGAGAATTTTAGAGTAAACTAGGATTTCCAAAATCTAAAAAGGCGTAAATGACTAATTAGGAGGAAAAACACTTAAGTACTTAGGCTAAACAAGAAAAACGCGTGATTTTGGGCCTTCAGAGCCACCCGCCCGGGCTACCCGGGCGTGCAGCCCTCACCCGGGCACACAGCCTCGACCCGGGCGGGTAGCCTAATTTGCTTCGTTTCTCGGTTTTCGCTCGTTCTTCCTTAATTGCCTCTTTAATTCTTCGTTTTAATACTTCTAGTCTTCAGTTTAGCTTCCCAAATGACTTCAACTCTTTACTAACTTCTTCAAGTGCTTCAAAAGGCTCGGAAAACAACGATAAATCATCGATTCCTGAAAAATCTAATAAAAAGCACAACAAACACTCGAAATAGCAAAAGTTAGTAGAAATGGCTCAAAAGAGCCGTATTAGAGCTAAGAATCAACCGGGATCGGGGATAAAATACATATAAAATATCAACTTATCAGTAGATGTATTGCCCTACACATTTTCCAAAAAATAAAAAGTGTATTTTTTATAAAGGTAATTAGAGTTCAAACTACAATAAGTCAAACTCAAATATAAGCCATTTTAAACTTGTCGTACATTTATACTAATTCCGTTTTTTTATTTAAAACAAATCACTTTTTACACTAGTCAAGGAAGGTACTTTTACACAATTATAACTCTAATTATATATTTGTATAAATTATATACTCTATATAAATTAAGTGTACATCCAGTAAAATTAAACAAGATCTATAATCTTCTTTACACATTAATCATAAAATTAAAACAAAAGCTTAAAAAAAGCAGGGATATTGCTTCGGACATCAGGGTGAAGCCTTTTAAAATATTGTAACAAAAAAAAACGGAGGGGAGCATAGGAATATTAAAAGACATGTAAAAGTAGGATAACATAAGCATTAAGCAACACGTAGTTGGAGGGAACATCATTCAATCTCATCTTCTCCAACTTTTCCCACGGCTACTTTCATCAACTAACTTCAATTCAAATCTCATCTTCAAAAACCCAGGAAAAAAAAAACAAAAAACACAATGTTAACTTCATCATTTTTCCCCAATTCAATCTTAATCATCTCACCAACACATTCAACCCTAAATCTCCCATTCAATATCATCTCAATCAAATTCCGAATTCGCGCCAAACAACAACCTCTTCAATCACAATCTCTAATTGAAGAATCCAAAAATTCGAAATCTAGGGTTTTGGCTAACAGTCTTAGGGTTTTAGAATGGGATAAAGTTTGCGACGCTGTTTCTTCCTTCGCTGGAACTTCCTCTGGTCGTATTGCTTCTAAGGTTGTTTAATTTTTCCCTCAATTTTTGTTGTTTTTTTTTTTATTTTTTATTTTGATTTTTAGGGTTTTAATTTGAAATTTGAGGTTTTATGTTGTTGTTGTTGAAGGAGCAATTGTGGTCGCTTGATCAAACTTATGAGGAAAGCTTGATGTTGTTGAGAGAGACAAATGCTGCGGTTGAAATTCGGAAGTATAATAATTCGGTGATGGATTTTACTTCCGTTGATGCTTTGAAGGTTTGTTGCTTTGTGTAACTAAGCTCGTTTTCGATGAAAATTACTGTTTTTATTTTGCTAATATAAAGTGGAAATCATATACTAATGTTCTTGTTGATGATATGGAAGTGGATAACTTGATGGTTATAATTACCTTTTTTCGGCCCAACCTTGTGGTGGATTTGCATTTAATGGTTAATGATGATTATTTTCGTTTTTTAATTTTTTTTAATTTTGATCATATTAACTGGGTTTCGAAGTGTGGAATTCGATTTTTTGGAAACATAGTAATGTCTGATTGCCAAGTGTAGATTTTATAGGGCTAGGAATCTAGGATTTTAATTTCTGTCATATACAGTCAAGTGGTGAAGTGAGGATATCAGTTTCGATTGTGCAATTGTTGTTGCTTCTTTATATGAAGCTGGTTTTAAAATTGGAATAGAGCTCCGAGCTTCAATTTGGACCGTAAGTGTGGTGTCAGAATATAGGTGGAGACTGGAGAGAAGCAAAGCGACTGCTCAAAAAAAAAAAAAAACCACAGGACATCTGTTTTTCTTGTATAGTTGTTTTCTTGTTTTGATTATAAGAAATTAGAACACACTTGATGGATTTAGCATATCTGGTTAAGGGTGTCTAGCCCAAGAATTGCATGCTAGATGATGTAAATACACGTACTTGTATTTTACTTAACTTGCTGTGAAACTCATAGGTGAGGTCTGCCATAGATCATGCACGGAGAACCTCGCCAGTGACTGGAGAAGAAGCTATGGCTATTGCAAATTTGCTACGAACTGCAGAGGTTTTGCAGACTACCATCAAAGTAGCAGTTAAGGAAAATGCTGATATGCTAGACCGTTTTATGCCCCTGGCTGAGTTGGTAATTATAAGACTAACACTTTTATGTAAGCTGTTTTTGTAATAATCTCTTTTTTTTGGATCAATATTTGATTCAACATATCCTGTTTCCTTTCTTTCTTGATTGCTGGCAGATATTGGACTGGGTCACCAATAAATCTTTAATGAGATCAATACTGCACGTCATTGATGAGGATGGTTCTGTCAAAGACTCAGCAGTATGTTGCTGAACAATGAAATTCTGATGCAAGGGTTCTGTTCCTTATTGAACTGTTTTTTTCCTTCTTCCCCCCATTATAGTATTCCTCTTATTGCACATTAAATGTATTTTCTTGTTAGGACTTGAGAGATCATGATTGAGAAATATAGGTAGCCTTGGTCCTTAGATGAATAATTGGATGAGAAACCCGATTTATGATAAGTGGTATATAAGGGTTACTAGGCTAATAGCTATATTATAAGATGTTAAGTATGAAATTTTGATCTGTATTTGCATTATAGAGTTTCATATTGACTTGGCTTCTGTCATTAAGTTACATTCATTAATTATTGTTCTAGTCTAATCTTTTATTAACAATATCTGCATCAGAGTGGAAAGCTTAAACAAGCACGCTGGCGAGCCGTGGACCTTGAAAACAAGGTTAGGACTGCTTCTCTTTCTAGGCTTTGAAGCATTAGATTACTTGCTAATGTCTTCAGCAGTTGACCTCTGTATATCTATCTATACTCCACCTGTTTGTTTCTGATCTTTCTAAAACTTATTTGCAGTTGCACCAGTTAATGAACACTCTGATCGCTAATGAAACAAATAAAACGAGTTCCTTGGTAAGCATGTTTATTCTATCTTTTTTTTTTTGGCTTCTTTGGAGTCTACTTTGTCTAACTTGTGATGAAATTAGGAAGCAAGCAATGTTAATGGGAGATGGTGCATCAGATCAGGAGCTCGCCAAGCCACAAATTTCAAGGGGTTACTGCTCTCAAGGTGTGTTAATTATGCAATAAATAGGCCATTGGTTTCCCAGGCACAGCCCATCCTTGTGCCCATCATTCTGGGCCATGCTGTGCTTGGGTGTCTAGGACAAAGTTCAAATATTTTTATTGTGCTTTTCCATGCTTACCATGGTGGGCTAGATCATGCTATGTTGTGAAAACTAAAAAGTGTGGCCCAGGACCAGCCGACCCGCCTACATCGGTAGGCAGCGTTGTGTGTTTTGCTTCTGGCAAGCCCGGTCAATGGCATCTTTATTGAATGCTGTTAGTGTTGCTTATACATCTTGTCCTTGGTTCACACTTTTGTTCACTTCTGATTTTGCTGGCTCATTATAATTCCATTACTTATTTACTTGATGTTAATTACTAGGCAGAATATTAATAGTTTAATACTTGCCCTATGAAGTTGGGGGTTGTTTCTATTGAAGATAATATGAGGGAAAGTCGGCTAACATGATTTGGTCATATAAGATGGAGACCGAGTAATGCACTGGTAAGGAGGCTGGAAGGGTGGCAACAAGAGGGACGGAGGAGAGGTAGATGAAGACCAAAGCAAACTTGGATGAGGGTTGTTAGTGGAGATATGAGGGTGTTGGGGCTTGAAGAATTTAGTGTCAAATAGAGAAGATTGGAGGAAGAGGATTTCTGCAGATGACTTTTGTGATTCCTCATATTGATTCATGTCTAGCCAACCCCAAGTTAATTTGGGACTGAGGCTTTGTTGTTGTTATTGTTGTACCTGCCGGTGCTGCTATATGCCTATATGAAGGGCAATGTTTTAAGTTTGTTAAATATTTTAGCAATGTACATCTAGTCAACAATCAACCAAGTTAAGATTTCACTGAGCTGACATTGATGCCTTTGATTCAACTAGAATGTTATGATCCAAGATCAATTCAAACTTCAAAGATTTGCAGAAGTTGCAGACAGTTATTACATATTCTTTAAACTGTTTTTAGTTATGAAGTTGGGTCAAGCTAGAATTCCTTACTAGGATTCATGAACTTCGAATTTTTGTTTTATTATATTAAATTTGCTTCAGAGTTTCATTGTCTGTTACACATATTGCTGCTTGAACAAGCACATTATTTTTATCTTTTGTTTCTTTGTCCATTGTGATGTTGGACTACTCTTCACTCCTTTGTACACCATCTCCTAGAGCTACTTTTTTTCTTGAAAATTTCCTGTCACCACCAATAGGTTTTGTTGGATGGAGTTTACGATGTGAAACAAAAATAAATAATCTTGTAAGGGATTTTGAAATTTTGATCTTTTCTGAATCTTATAGCATATTGCCCAGGCTCCTAGCTACTAAGAACCGGCCACCTCTCTTGTATTTCTTCTTCTTCTTCTTCTTCTTCCAAAAAAGGAAAAGAAACGGTCATGGCTTGCTTAGTGCAGCAAAAATGCAATATTTAAATGCTAAGTTCTGTCTTGATCTTTTAACGAGTTACCATTCTTACTTGTTTATTTTATACCATTGTAGTGGAGCTGGCATGGGAAACGTTATAGAGCCAGTATCTGCTGTACAGCTAAATGATGAATTACTTGAAGCAAAGGCTTCTGTATCCGATGCTGAAGCTGAAGTTCTTTTGGAATTAACAGAAAAGGTTTTACTTACATGCCATTTTGTCTATTATATTTGGTCTTTTATAAGCTATCAATGACATGGAGCATTTGCTATATTTTGAGCAGATCAAACTGGACCTAGATGACATTGATAAAATGCTGAAGAGTATAATTACACTTGATGTTGTAAGTATGTCTTTGCTGGTTTTTAAAGTTTTTTATCCCATCTATTATTTTCTCCTTTCAAATTTTTCATGGCTCAACAGTTTTATGGAAATCCCGTTCCCCATGCTTTTATTAGAAGGCAAAAAGTGGATTTCAAAAACTATAAGCATTTAGGAATCATTTATGAAAAACTTCTTTGCTATATTCTCTATGTTTATGATTGTGGATAGATGTGATTAGCTTAAATGAGATAAATTATAGTGGTTTGCTCTAATATTTACAAATCTTAGTACTACCAGTATTGCTTATTGTCAGTACTTGACTTTGTTGCAGGTAAATGCTAGAGCAAGTTATGGCCTCTCATTAGGAGGAACCTGTCCAGAGTTGCTTCTACTTGATGATAAGAATACCTCATCATCTTTAAAAGGATTTTTGCCAGAAAGCAATTCTGGGAACTTTTCCGACCCAAGCAAGAAGCAATGGAAGTTATGTTTGCCTAAAGCTTATCATCCTCTTCTACTTCAACGACACCAGAACTATCTGCGAGAGGCCAAAAAGGATGTCTCGAATGCTGTTTCTGTATGATGATTCACATTCGTTCTTTTCTTATTTGTTTTAATTTTGAAATAGAAGTCAAAGATATTGTTTGTTGTGCTATAGCACTACTATTACTGCCTTGGTCATCATCCTTGACCATGTTTGAATTGAGTGTAGTTAGGTTTAATTGCATATGTAATTCTCCACTTATCTAGTTCCTGGCATCATCTTGATCAGCTGGGACAACTCTGATTTACATAGGAATTTCGGAGAAGAAAAATAATGGGAACAATTCTCAGCCCACAAGAAGTCACTCAAGATGATATTGAAATACTACAAGAGAAGGTAAATTATGCAGTTTATACTTTATAGCATTTCTTGTGTTTAGTCATTTTTGCAAATGTTTTACCATTAGTAAATTTCTCATTGTTAGGTTACTCAACTAGAACAATCTCATCCAATTCCTGCTGATATTATGATTTCTGAAAATACAAGAGTCCTTCTTATAACTGGACCTAATACAGGCGGTAAAACCATATGCTTGAAAGCAGTTGGACTAGCAGCCATGATGGCAAAAGCAGGTTAATTCTTTTTCGATTGTCTTTCTATATATTCCTTTTTTTTTATTTCTTGAATAATTAAGTATGCTGGACCTGTGTTGTGCAAATTTGTCATATAAATCATAAATGTGTATGACAATGATTCGGACATGAAAAAATGGTAATCTTGATAATACTATTACAAAATCTGCGCATTGAAGATGTGTCATTGTTTAGCATTAAATTGGGATATGGTCTTTCTATAAGAGCCGGTGACTGAATTTGGAAAGTCTTCCTTTGCTTGCTGAAATATCTGAAGTCTGACCATCACATAGATAAGCGAGAAGGTAGTTTTTTGGATCATTCTCTAAACCATATATATCTTTCTGCTCAGTATATGTGCATAAACGGTGGAACAAACACAAGCTGAACTGTACTGAGTATTAATCCGATGCCAGTGGGGGGCATTGTTAAAGTTGTTGGCCTCCATCTTCTTCTGAGGATAGGCAGTTGGGTTGGTTAAAATCTTGATTTTGTAGATTTAAGATTAAAATTGACCTCCACTATATGACATGTTTCTTAGTATTGAGAAATGAGAAAAACTATATAAATGTTGTTTGAATCACAATTACGCTGGAAATCAATTTTGGATTTTTTCACTATCAGCTTGCTGCATTATGTACTTATTCTGTCTAATGTGGCTTCCAAGGAAAGCCTTGTTAGATTTTGTTGCTGCTGCATTATTTCCCACTCTAGGTTTACTAGTCTCTTGGAATATGGACTTCTTCTGTGTAATATTCCGTCCAAAGAAGGTCCTGCATATGCGCTGTGATCCATTATTTATCACACTGCACTTGAGTCTACCAAATGAGTCTTTACTTTCTGTCACACTAATGCATTATCTGTTAATGTCAGGCATGTATGTTTTATGTGCTGAACCAGCAAAAATTCCATGGTTTGATTCTGTTTTTGCTGACATTGGGGATGAACAGTCATTGTCTCAGTCTTTATCAACCTTTTCTGGACACCTCAGGCAAATTAGTGTGAGTATTGAGCTTGAAATTATGACGATAACTCAGTCTTGTTTGTTCTATTATATGATTTGAAACTGAATAAATACTCTGTCTTTATCTTTTTTTTCATGTAGATGAATTATTGATTCTTGAGTAGCCAGTAGTGCTCATCTATAGCAATAATTTGATATGTTTGATAGCATGTAACAGTTTGCTTGATATTACATCTGAATTTGTTAATAATTATGGTGTATAATTAATAATTCAATTATGTTAGGTTCCTGCCAAAGATTCCAATGAGTAAATTATACTGTGTGATAAGAAGAATGAAAAGCAAAGTTACAAATCTACCATTTTATATGGTTTATTTATTTATTTGCTTTTCACAAGTTTTATGTTCCTAGGTCATATGGTATCGTTTTGTGTTGGGGAATAGATGGAAATTGTACAAAAATTCATGGCTGTACCAATGTTATATTATTGAACTGTTTGCCACTTGTAATTAAACAAACTTCTCACCTTTTATTCTAACTGTTACTGCATGGATCACAGGATATACAAGCTAGGTCTACCGGTCAGTCCCTGGTGCTTTTGGATGAAGTATGTACACATGATACACTTTATAATGATTTGTCTTTTAGTACACTATCGAAACTTCTGCAGCACATTGGAAGTGGTAGACAAATTTGTCTTTGCCTATGGTGCAATAGCAGATGCGACTCTCTCAATTTAAAGATATTTTTGGGAACTGAACTGTTTGCTTTTCACCTATTTTAGGTTGGTGCTGGCACAAATCCTTTAGAGGGAGCAGCACTTGGCATGTCTATTCTTGAGTCATTTGCTAAAGGAGGATCTTTGCTAACCATAGCAACAACCCATCATGGTGAACTTAAAACCCTCAAGTACAGGTATATGATTACAAAGCATACCAATATATTCCAAGGGACTAGATAATAGATTTTAAATTTTCTTTCTGTGTCTGGTTATGATATATTGACACTCATTTACTTTAGCACTTGCTCCCAAAAAGTCAAAAATATGCTGCAAGTCTGAGATTATGCCCCTAGTGCATAATGTCTGGAAAGTTTTGAGCCCCTTAGTATATTTGAACTTTTCTTTTGAAAATGTTTTTGTGGCAGCAATGCTGCATTTGAGAATGCTTGCATGGAATTTGATGAAGTCAACTTGAAGCCAACATACAGGATTCTCTGGGGAGTTCCAGGTTCTATTTTTAAATCAGTAAAGACTCCTGATTTCTGGGCTTTGTACTTTATGCCAAAATCCATTGACAATGTGCCCTATGGAAATGAAAAAAATAACTTCCTTGCTTTTAGTTTATCGTCAGAGTTTTGTTTTTCATTTTTGTCTTTTAAGTGTTTATCTTTATTATAAATTTTGTTAGGTAAGGGTTTTGTGACTAAATAACATTCTTACACTAGGATGTTTCTGTGACATGTTAATTCTATGATGGTTATTTTTTCCAGGGCGTTCAAATGCTATAAATATAGCAGAAAGGCTTGGTCTACCCAAAGAGATTGTGAAAAATGCTCGTGGACTCTATGGGGTTGCAAGTGCAGAGATAGATGAGGTATATGACAAACTATTTCTTTCATTATGTTCTTTGCCTTTTCTAATAGATGAAAACTGTCGACTTATTTTTTATTGTTTGGTTTGGGTTTGGAAATTTGGAACTTTAAGTCTCACTTCTCATCAGAAAAAGGGAGAAACCACTTGGGAACTGTAAGGATTTTTTATTCCCCTTGGTGAATAGTCACAAGTAAACTTATTATCAGTTTACTTTCTCGCAAAATACTTCATTTGCTCACAATGCAGCCCATGCAAAAGACTTCATTTGCTCACGATGCAGTGACCCCCTCCATGTGGCTCTGCTTGATATTCAGCCAATGGCTAATGCAGTCACAATTCCCAAAGTAGTAATTTATCCATTAGTGATCTTGCTTTTGCTGGCCTGGAGATTTTAAGGCTTGCACTTAACTTACTTTGAGTTCTAACCACTTTTAAACATCTTGTAAGTTATGTGTACATTCAGCCAATAAGTTTTGGAAGTATATTTGATCATTTCTTCTTTTAGCTTCCAACCTTTATGTTTCAAATATCAGAAAATGTATGTCTCCGTGTTCTTGTTTCACATATTTCGTTATACCAGCAGTTTTTAATTGTAGATTATCTGACAAAAATAACTATATGTGCAGATAGCTGTACTGTCTTTATGCAATGTTCAGTCAATTTGCATGACTGTATTTTTAAACTTAAGTTGGGCATGTATGAATATTGCAGGTTATATATGATTTGGAGAAGTTCAAGCTAAATGTTGAAGAATATAAAGATGAAGCACAACATTATTTGAGGTGAGAATTTTCAAATCATGGGCAAAAGCTATAAATGCATCATTAGTGTAGTAATTGTTGAAGCAGGCTGATCGCTTTGTTTTTTCTCTTCTTTTTCTGTTTTTTTTACTACCTCCATTTTTTTAGTTGCAACAAGTGAATATTATAATTCTCACAAAAAATACCCATTTGTTGCAACTAAAAAAAAAAGAGGTAGTATTTATTTTTGAGGTTCGTGCATGCTATCCTTGCGGTAATACGCGACGCTGTATCCCTCCAAATGTGAAATTTCACAAGGTACCCCATAAGTTTTGTTAGTGACCACATGGTGCCCTTAAAAACCACCCATAGTTGTAAAAAAGCAAGCTTACTATCCCAAAACCCTTGAAAAGCACTTATGACCCCGTAGAGCACAACCCTACATAAAAAAATCTATTTGTTTCGGAGGAGGTTGTCGTGATTTAGGTGGGTTTTAGAGACAATTTTTTTGTTTAAGGATGGTGGCTGTGGTGGTTTAAGAAGGTGAGTGGTAGTTTCGTGGTTTAGGAATGTTGGTTATGGCGATTTAGGTGGTTTTACACGAATATATACTAATGATAATTTTAATGTCTAGATAATAAGGGTGCCATGTTACGATTAAACCTGGTGAGTACCACGTGGAACTTAATTAAACCTTAACGACCCTTTTGGTAATGGGAGTGAGTTTTGAGTGTAATTTAAGATGGTAATTGGGAATTGTAACCTTTTTGGTGATGAAAATCAACATCATCAGTCTTTATAATGATGGAGTTTCATTCTTAAGGTAGTCCTTTCTACATATTTTTCATTACCATCAATTACCATTTGGGGGAAAGGTAATTGGTGAGAATGAAAATTATGAGAAAAAATAGACATTTTGAGTGTGAACAAACACTATCATGGGAATGAAAGTTGATTTTCACACAAATTTACTTGCAAATTCGTTTTCATTACCACAATTTACATACCAAATGGGCCATAAAGGATACCATGTGAAATTTCAAATTTGGACTTATTGAGAGCTTCCAAGCTTACTATAGCATCCCTTTTTTGGATGAAAAAAAAATATGACCTTGCATTCTCTCCTCCAAGAAAAGTTGAGTAATATTTTGCCATGGTTGTAGGGCCAACAATGCTTTAGTTCCCTGCAATGGACCCTTTATGTTTAATCCAGTTTCAGCTCTGAGCATATCTTTATGGACAGTGTTGCAATGGCGCAAGGTGCAATTATTTAAGTGTCTTAGGAAGTTAAGATTGGATAGTGCCTTGATTTATTAATTTGTACTTCTTAGTGCACAGTTAAATTACTGTTGAGTCTATCTCTGTTCCTCTCCCTATATGGATACTGACAATCTGCTAAATGGAAATATTACCTGGAGGTATGATGCAATGTCTTCATTGATGGACTTATTTTAAATCATACATGTTCATGAGATGTACTGGAACCAAAAGGATTATTCTTTTAATTCCCCTATTGTGTCTTTGTGTGTTAATTGTGTTTGTTGGGACGGATGAATGGTTGTTCAGGGGAGCAATGGAAACCTAATAAACATCTTTACATGCCTATTATTAAAGGCTTTCCAGAGATCTTCATGAGAAAGTACAGCGTGTGCAAAGGAAGCTTGAGGAGCATAGTTCTTATCTTAGATATAGAAAGATGGTGCAGATATCAGAGCTTGCATCAACGGCCAGGTCAACTCTTCACCAGAAGATGCGTCAGTATCGTGCATCTGCACAGAAGAGTCCCTGTCCAGCTCCACCTATTACACCAGAGAATAGTCGTCATTCTGCAACTGACACTAATGCTTTTACCCCAAAACCTGAAAGTGCATCTTCTGCTGAGAAGGCGAAGCCATATTCTTCAGGTATAGCCACCTTACATCCCCTTTGTTATGAATTTGTTCTTCCTTGCTCTTTGACATGGATGTGATACGTTAAAAAGTATTCTTATATACCTATTTGAGGATAAATTTATGTGACTACTTCTAAAAGGTGAGAGAAACTTCTTTGCAAAACTTTTTAAAAATTAGAGGAACTTTACATTTAGGACAAGTAGCTGTTTAGTGGTTATGCTTGAAGCCTTCAACAGTGCCATTTCACATATTTTAACTAAAGTTGCTGTTTTTGAAGGTCCATTGAAAAATACTACAATGCCTAAGGTTGGTGATATGGTGCAAATTTCTTCCCTTGGGACAAAAGCTAAAGTTCTTCAGGTGGAACCGTCAAAAGAAGAGTTAGTAGTGCAAGCTGGTAACATGAAGTTGAAGTTGAAATTATCTGCAATTAAGATCTGACTAGCAAAATTGTTGCTGTGGTAGTTGACAGGGAATGCCTTATAGTCTTCCTGGTTGAGTTTTCAGTAGCTTCATAAATGTGGTCGAATTATGCTTAGCATCACTGTGTCCCATGTGGACAAGGTGATGTGTAATCAGTTTATGTTACAGGGCTTAACTATATTCCAAATGGCTTACTGCATGACTTTCAGCTGTCTCTCTATGCTGAAAGAACTGGATAATAATACGATCATGATGACCTTAACAAGCGAAAAGGACCCTAAACTGGCTATTGAGATTTGAGACTAATAAAAATTAAAATGGTAGGGAAGATTGAGCCTGAACGGCTGAACCATTTATTTGTCTATTTTCAAGGCTGTCCAAGGAGCTTCATGAGAAACTACTGCTTGCTAAACGGAACTTAAATGAGGCCCGTTCTAAACTTAGATATCAGAATATGCAACAAATATAAGAAATGACATCTACAGCACGATCAACTCTTCACAAGAAGCTGAAGGAATATCAGATGTCTGAACCCACTCAACCGTCAGGAGCTGTCCAGAATGCCACCAATAACCGACCAGCAATTGGCAGAAGCTAAATATAACTACATGCCTTTTATGGGATAGCAAACATCACTAACACACTAAGTCACTATGATTTCTTCAACATGATCCTTGTCTCCAGACTATTGCAAGCTTCTTCCATCAGAAGTTCAGGTTTGCAACGCAAAACAATACCCTGTTTCTTAATTATCTATTATTGTGGTGAAACTGCTGTTTTCTTTCACTGTTAAAGGAGGAAAAGGCTATTAGAAATCTAGAATAGAAGTTTACGAAAATAGAAAGAGTTTCAAGCTTATAACTAGATCGGCCTAATGTGTGGATTCAACATGATGTTGGTATTTTATGCATTTCGTATAGAACAGTGATGTGTAATTATATAAGCTAATTTATCGACTACTGAGCAGTACTTGGTCGAGTAATAAAGACTCTAGGACTTAGATTTCCTTGTTTTCCTTGCATTTCAAGGGTCTGAGCTGATAAGTTTATCTGAGTTAATATGCAAAAGGTGCAAGTCTAGTTTGAGTCTTTACCTAAGCATGTCATTGCACTGTCATTGTGAATAATTAACATTAGTGATACAAGTACATGTGAACACGATGTAGTCGCTATTGATAGATTTATAAACGTTTTATCGGCCCGGATAATGTCTTGGAATATTGAAAATATACATGAGATGAATAAAACTTCTAATAAATTTGATTGAAAGATGAATTACGTGAGAAAAAGATAATAGTAATATGATGAACATGCTAGTAGTTGTTTACATGGGATAATGATAATAGTAATAATGATGAATGTGGTAGTAGTTGTTTCCATTACGCCTCTTTGATTGTTATATATAAATTACTTAAGGAAAGGAAAAAAGAGTTAACAAAATGCATGTATGTGATGGAAACTAATTCACTGTTACATATTTATTTAAAGTTGCATAAATTTGGGTACATATCAATTAGAATAATTCTCATCTTACAACGAATACAATTTATTTTTCACCGTTGCAATTTTAACAAGTACACTAGCATGAATTTGTTACCAAATTATAGTTGTAGAATTAAATAAGGTAGCAATAACGATTACTATTACAGGACGATAACATATTCCTCCCATGCGTTACCGACTTACGGGTAATCGGGTATCAACCTTGTCGTACCAAAATTCAATCCGTAATCCCTCATCAGTCCTATTTGACAAATTCTCAATTATTTTGGTTGTATACTCAAATTGTGTCCAACATAAGTTAACCCAAAACTTAATATTTACCTCTATGACTTTTAAGAGTACGTTTAATTTCTTAGGTGCTTCCAAGAGTTTGGTGCACTAAGCTCATCTACAAGTTGTTCCTTGTCGTTAAAGTATTCCTTTTAATTCTTTTACGATATGATAGTTGTTTTTGTTTCTTTCTATATATCATTATAAATTATACAGTAAAAAAAAATAATAAAAAAAAAATAGTAGTAATCATGAGTTTGCTCAACTTTTGTTAAGTACTCCCTTTCTTTTCTGGTTCATTTTGTTTTCATCCTCAAATTCATTTGATATTAGATAGACTAGATTCCCAACTTAATTAATCCATTGAGTTTTTGACTCCTTCGCATGATGAATTGTGTCACTTATAATCGCATATTATTTGTATTATTATTATTATCGTACATATCATCATATAATTGTAAGTTTGTAAACAATAAAAAGAAAAAGAAAAGCAAGTGCCATTTCAATAATCGATCGTAAAATACAAGCAGAATAAATTCCATTTCCATTAGATAAAATAAATGAATGAATGATCAGAAACTTAAGAGCATCTTATTAAATCACACGTACGCTATCAAACTACGCAGTCTTCTATATAACGCACACTACAATTTTCATGCAAATTTTCAGTTCAATATAATCATCCTAATTTTTTTTATTGCAATATATTTTTAAAAGTAATTGTGAAGAAAAATGGCACAATTACACAAATTGGAGAAACAAGTGGAGCTTAACTGCTGTGCAAACAAATTTTTTGAAATGATTGTTGCTAAAAAATCTGATTTTCCTAACATATGTTCCAATATTGTTGGTAGCACTGCACTTAACAGTGTGGGTAGTACCAGAAAATGGGAGTTTATCATTGGTATTCTACCGAGTATTTTTTTTTTAATCAACGTGCTTCATATGAATTAATTCGTTTTTGTTGGTTATACTAAAATTTTCGTGTGTATGTATATTTTTTCATGTTAATTTTTTGTTTTAGTCTTTTTGACGGATAAATTTTTCCTACCTTAATTATCTTCGCTTAATAATTAAGCATAAAGTATTATTACTTTTTTTTATACACAAACCTTATAGATATAGCGTCTCTCACTTCCTTACTTGATTTGATTTATATAAATAATCTATTTTGCATGACAGATGGGAAATCACAACACATGATAGAGAAAGTCTCATCAATTGATGAGAAGAACAAAATTATGCATAACATCATGGAGGGGGATATGTTGAACTGTCATTACAAGAAGTTAGCAGCCAAATTACAAGTGATTCCAATGGAAAATTCATGTTGCATAGTTAGCCTAACTTATGAATATGAGAAGATTAACCAAGATGCACCTGAACCTCACCAATTTATGGAGTTTGGAGTTGCCTCCATTAAGGAAATTGCCACTCACCTAACCAATAATGGCACTTAATTGAGGACTACACCTAATGTTTTTACTTTCAACTTTAAATTTATGTACATAAAATAATTGAGGAGGCTAAACTCTATATGTATTTGGAGTGTATTCAACTCATATACTCCGTATTAAATTGTACGGAGTACTTGTTTTTCCTTAATATTATAAATGAATGTCATTGTGCTTACTAGCTACATGACTACTTATCAGGCTATCATCCTTTATGTTCTTTATGTACATTTGATACCCTTTTGAGATTTTTAGGAGTTGCGTATATCATTGATTATTATGAAAGGTAGTTTAAGAATTATTTTATAGATTATTAGTCTCCATTTATCATAACTGAAATTAATGGTGTGGTCCAAAAAGATTATGTAACTCGATCACTGCACCTCATTGTCATTGTTATTGTCATTTTTTAATATCCGATCACATCACATTATTAGAAATTAAATGTAGAACACTCCACGGTACAAGGAGAGAAAAGTGCCAATTCAACCTTTAACCTTTTCACTCAAGTTCTTTGTTAGTCGTCAACCAACTAGGCAACTAGAACCAAAAGAGTCTTTCCGCTCAATGCACATGATTTCCACTAAAGTAACCTATTGGCCATTGTTATTTGTTTCTACTACAAATACAATGGTTAGTGGACTTAATTATTTTGGTTGTATAAATTGAAATTTGGTAGGTTTGCTTTTAAAATTTGAATTGTTACTTTTTTATACAATCTCCTAATGTCGTGCTTTTTCTAAAATTATCCAATCATTATGATAATTTTTGTGAAAATGCTGATAAATTAAAGAATGTCACGATTTAACAATTGGATCTAATCGACCCGGCACCATATTCATTTGTTTAGGTAAAAATTATGACATTTTTTTAATGGATAATTGAAAATAGCATGGTTTACACATGCATATTATGATGCTGAAGTAGGGTTCTATTCTCAAATTATGCTCAAACCAACATTCAACGAACATCCCATGTACAAGTTTATATATAGTTCAATTTCATTTTTATAATTTTCTTCGACTATTGAATTGTGTCGATTTAGAAATTAATGATTTTCAAATGAATGTATAGGTTAGGTTATTTTGGGGTAGTGCCAACATTACAATTTGTTTAGTTTTAAACTTGTTAATTGTCTGGATTGAATTTGGATCAAAAATATTCAATAACCAGGTAAACTAGCTAGTTAGAAGCGAAGGATGAGTCAAACTAGGGTTTATGATTGATGACAAAATGTTCACACAACTCACTATATTGGTGTAAGTTAAATAAATTGGACACAACTTGATTGAATAATTACATTACATCATTTTGTCCAATTACTCATAAAATTGTTTATATGTATGATCTCCCTAGCAAAAAAGACATTTCGGATTCTCAATTTATTATCTAGTGTTAAATCAACTTTAATTATATTCGGAAACTTAATTAAATATGTTTTAGAGTCAACAAAAAGAATCTTGTTACTGGATCCCTTAAAAAATAAAATAGGATCCTTTATTCTTTGCCTCGTTAATGGCAATTGACACACAAGCTCATAAAAATTGGATGTATATATGGTTAGTTGACTACTTATCGACAAAGTTATGTGGGGGTATGACGTGAGCTGTGACTTAGCTTTGTCACTAATTTAAGAACAAGTTATCATTGAGTGAGTACTCGTGCTACTACTTCTGATCTTACAAAATTGGAAATTTTGAATAAGACATTGCATAATGCATAGCAACATAGATACATTCTTATTTATGTACTTTGAGATATAATTCCGTAAAGAGAACACACTCTAAATATGTGTGTATATGTATAGTATATTGGATAAGAGTACTGCATGCATAGGTGAGACCTTCTTATGTACTTTGAAATGTATGGATTTGATCCCATTATGTTGAGGTTAAATAAAAGGTATGAGATAGATCCTCATTAATGATCCTCATTAACTAGCAACTTTGGTTAGTCAATGCTTCATTTAGTTGTAGGTAACTTTACAATAATTTTTAAAGTTCTTCACAAGTGAAAAGAAGTCCATCTAATAAGTTCAATAAATTCTAAATTGATTCAATTTGATCGAATAAGGTTTAATAAGTTCATTAAGAATACTATCGGAGTTATACCTAGAAATGAAACATTTTTGGAATAAATGTCGAACATCGATCTGAATGTACAGCTCTCAAACCAATATTGCATTAATCAATGATCACTAAAACATACTATACCTAAACAAAGATAGTGCAAATAATGTTGCAATGCAATCAAATTCAACTTGGATTGAATCTCAAGTGCTTTATTTTTTCTACCCAAATCATCCTATACCTTACTATTTCTATATGGAAAGAAATAGATAAGCCTAATTAGCTACCTAATTTAGGCAATTTACCTAGCACAAACAACAAAAGCCATACACCAAGTAATCAAACTAATGAACAACTAAGAACGAAACGACGTTTGCCTAGCTTGTTCTTCATCAATATTGTGCAAAACACACTCATCACCATCACTCAAAGCCCTAAACTCGACCGTAAAATCCAAGAAGAAGAACAAGATAACCAAAGCCACACAGCTGCAAAACATAGGAATAGGACCAAAAATCCAAAGAAACAAAGGGAAGGAGAAGTAAAAGGCGCGCAATCCAAGGGACCAAAAGTAGCCTCCCCTGTTAACTATCCTGCCTACATAGTCCGAGGTCAAGTATGGGGAAGAAATCTTCTTCAAAGGCACATTGATGAGAATGCTAGCATGGCTATAATACCGAATTGATTGCACATTTAGTAAGAATGCCAAGAGGAAACAAACCAATATGCTGAAAAACTTAATGGTGAATCCCATTTGGCTCGCGTCACCTAATACAAGGCCGAACATGTTACCATTCCCTCGGCTTGTCATTAGCACCGCGATCACTGAGCTTAGCAAAATGGCTGTTGTTGCTAACAAGGTTGATGCCATTATGTTGTTCCTTAGTGTTTGTACTGCTAACACTCCATTCTTTGTGTCCTGCAATGTTCATTAATACATAACCTTGGTTTATGAACTACAATTAACGGTTAATTATGAAAATTGATGCCTTGAAAATCAAAGACTGTCGTCCCTAGTTATTACTTAATGGGGTTATCAATAAAAAAAAGTCACTGTTTCAACGTTACCTTATTCACTAATTCCTACACAATCTAGAATCGTAACAAGATAATTGGACATGGCATAGGACAGTACAATGTTCTTTTGTTTGATTTTGAATGTTATAATTACAAAAATATCACTTGAGATGTATAGTGCATGTATTCTTTATAGAATTTCACTTGTTATAGGTATATAAACTATTCTTGTGGCCTCAACTATAAGTTTAAATTTTTGGTTGAATTGGTCATCTAATAAGCTGATGGTTGAGGCTCAGGAATTGATTTTATATACTCTATTAACTTATAAACAAAGTCTCAAATAATATTGTTAGTTAAGCCTATGATAGCTCCGTTAGTTATCTAACATTGTTAGAAAATAAGATACATAGTACAATCAATACGGGATATCATAGTATGTATTTCCACTCTCTTCTCTGTCAAATGAATAATAATCAATGTTATTATTTATGTGAGGGGGGAGGAGTGCGGAAATCACGTACCACTCATATTTCCATATCTCATACCTTAACAGAATTTTATATAGTTCAACTTTAAAGCTTTGTACTAGAACAAACTTAGGATTCTAAATACGACAAATTCACGAATAACTTTCTTTTCCGGTTGCCAAAAACGAATAAAGAAAAAAAAAAGAATAATCCAAAGCCTAATATGATATGTAAATAGCCAAATGGTAATTTACAAGTTGAAGAAATAACAAAGTGTCATCCATAAGTCCTCATGACACCCGTAAATAATGGCAACATATAGCTGTAATAATGTAATATTACTCCGTATATGCATACTAATTGCATATCACAATTATGTTAAGGATTTAATTAATTAAGTTCAATTAAGCTAATATGGAGTACACAATTGTGAATTAATAAGAAATAGTCCATAATATATAGAGTATTAAAAAGAGTGGAAATTAAAGCTAATTATATCTTTATCATGAAGCAATCACATATATATAGCACAAGTTACACAACTATGATTGTCGTTCATTGCTGGTCAAAATGTTGCAACTTAAATATATACTCCGCATATATATAATAATATAATCGAGTAAATGGGTGCATTCCTCAATTTGTTTATTCCAAATATTAGTAATAAATTGCAAAAATGAATGACTTTATTTTATTTAAAGGGAAAAATGAATATTGTTGAATCTTTAATTTTCTTAAAGACATAAAATAATTAAAAGGCCGATGTCATACCTAAAAAAGAAAGAAAGCGCCGAAAAAATGCCATTGCTAATTTCTTTAAACACATAAAAAAGAAATAAAGCGATGAACAGTTTCTCCACACATTACACAAAACGCCGAAAAATGTCATAGCTATAAAAAATATATATATATATATATTAAAAGGGGATATGAAAAATACCTCCATCATAGCTTCAACCCATAAGCGTCGATTAATAGCATGAATTCCAACGACGGTTTTAGTGGGGTATTTGATAATTCTATAAAGAAGCCAAACATGGTATCCCACCATTATCACTGAACCTAAAGGTACCATTGTATAATCCAACACTTGCTCCTTCATTTTTATTAGTGTTTACTGTGTTTTTTTTTTTTTTTTAAATGATAGATCTATCAAAATGATGAATAAAAGATACTTCTACCTTAATTTTTTTTATCTTTAATTAATGTTGAAGAACAAAAATAAAATGTAGAGAGGATTCACAAGAAGAAAGACAAGTGTAAGATGATAATGCCAAAGCTTAGGAGCAAAAATGGGAAGTTTGTGACTTCTAGTACTACAACTATAACAATGTGTCATATCAAGAGTTTATATAGGGAGGTCTACATGGGGTGGCACATTTTATATACTTGTTGCCTACTATATCATGTCAAAAGTGTTATATATTTCGTATATAATAATAATAATAATAAGTCTAAGTCGATGCTTGAGATAACATAATTGTTTTAATACTATTTTATCAATAATTTAATTAAGTATATATTATTTAGTAATTGTGTATTGTTTTAAGAAAAATTGACACCATCGATGTAATAAATCATATTATATTTAATCTCAAAATAGTGATTTATAAAAAATATGAATGTTTTTGAAAAAAAAAATAACACAAAGCAAGATATTATTTTATTTTATTAACTCAGCTTAAACTCCTTTTAAAAAAAATTGTCTTGTTAATAGATTGACTTATTGTACTAGTCAAATTTTGTGTATACATGTAAACTCGAGTTGACATTGTAGATATTTAAATATATTTTGTAAAGACTTTAAAAATTGCAGTTAAATATGGACACATATCATATAGACATGGTAAATGGGTCGAGCTTATTAGCTCGTCAAGAAGCACATAGATTTAACACGAGACTCAACACTTTAATAGTTGGAGTACATTTACTTGACATCATCAATGAGCATAGTAATTCATTGCTTTATGCCTATATTTGGGGTGTTCAATTTCCTGGAACGTTGCGTATTAAGGCCACCAAACCCTCCATAATAGTCTGAGGCCGCTAACTTTTGACAAAACTTTGAAAATGACAATTTAAGTTGGAGGTTAAATCATTTAATTATGATCAATCTGACCCGATCATTGTGTAAATTACGGTTTTAATTCTCATATATTATTTAATGTTTTTTTAAAGAATTGAACTCGACTATAGTTTCATCAATCATTACTTCATTACTTTCCACTATCTCAACCAAAAGTTTAAGCTCATGGTTGAAGTCTGGGTATTGGATTTATACTCTATCAGTTAGATTCATTTCGATATACACTCGCTAAATATATACATTTTATAATTTTTATATTATATATATTTGGAGATATTATCAATCAAAATTGTGCATCAACATATGTAAAAAGTCAAATGTTACATCTAAATATAAACGGAAGGAGTATTTTTTTTTATTATTTTATATATATCATATTACTTATGGGTAATCTACCTAGTGGGTGGTTGTGGCATTATTCGGTCCCTCCAATCCCAACAGTGATTATTTTAAAGTTACCACAAGAACAAAAGCAAGACAAACAAAGAATTTTAGACATTCCATAAGAATTTAATGTGGTTATTCATAAGAACTTTGGAGAGGAACACCAAATTAGGAAAATGTGAAAGGAGAGTTTGGTCTAGTGGTCATCATTTTCGAACGTCAACAAAAGGCCATGGGTTCAATCTTTACCACAAGCATCTGGAGGGCTCCTTGTCCTCCCCCTCTCCAAGTCACAAATGTTTGTATGTTGGGAAATTTGGATTGGATGCGTACATGACAATCTAGATCGACCCCCTATCATTATCAACATAAAAATAATAAAATAAAAATTAATAATAAATAGATACTACAATGCCTTTGCGGAGTAATTTAATGATAATGAATGTAAACTAAATCAACCAAAACTACAATGTCACCAGCTCGTTGCTCACATACAAAAGGTTGGTAGCTATTAAATATTTGAAGAACGTAACAAACAATGCCATTGCTCATAAGCTAAGCTAAGCTTATTAGGGGAATGAGCTATATCTTAACCTTGAGTACACATAATTTGAGTAACACCTAAGATTTCCTAAAGAAATCTAAAGTTCTAAACCTAGTTAGCTTGTTCTTCAACATCACTACTAGCAAGAACGACGCTAAACTCATCAAAGGTCAAATCCAAGAAGAAGAACAAAATAACCAAAGCAATGGAGCTACAAAACATAGGAATAGGTCCAAAGATCCAAAGAAACAAAGGAAAAGAGAAGTAGAAGGCGCGCAATCCGAGGGACCAGAAGTAGCCTCCCTTGTTAACAAGCCTTGCAACATACTCAACACTCAAGTAAGGAGATGAAATCTTCTTAAAGGGCACATTGATAAGGATACTAGCATGGCTGTAGTACCTTATTGATTGCACTGTTAGTAAGAATGCCATGAGAAAGCACACCAATATGCTGAAGAATTTTAAGGAGAACCCCATATGGCTCGTCACTCCTAACCCTAGATCAAACACAGTGTCACCCCTTCGGTTAGTCATGAGCACCGCGATCACTGAGCTTAGCAAGATGGCTGTTGTTGCCAAGAGGGTTGATGCCATTATGTTGTTCCTTAGTGATTGTACCGCCAATACTCCATTCTTTGGATCCTACAATGTTTATTGATCAAGGTTTTTAGTAAGCTCGGTGGCTATAAATTAACGATGGTAACGAAATCATACATATATAATGTATTAATATAACCCAACATTAGTGATTGATTATACTAGAAAAAATTAGAGACGTGGGAAAATACCTCCATCATAGCTTCAACCCAAAAACGTCGATTAATAGCATGAATTCCAACAACGGTTGAGGTTGGTTGTTTGAAGATAGTATGAAGAAGCCAAACATGGTAGCCTAACATTATCAATAAACCCAAAGGCACTAAACAGTAATCGAGCAATGCTATTTCCTTCATTGTTCTAGTAGTTATTATTATTATTATAAATTGGAATGAAAATAATATTTTACGTAAATGTTTTGGAGGAAAACAAGAAGGTAGTTTATGACAACA
Organism: Suaeda aralocaspica; assembly: GCA_016808085.1. Taxonomy (NCBI): domain Eukaryota; kingdom Viridiplantae; phylum Streptophyta; class Magnoliopsida; order Caryophyllales; family Amaranthaceae; genus Suaeda; species Suaeda aralocaspica. The sequence goes on from PYUH01000052.1 coordinate 968,218, forward strand.
ACAACAAAAATTGAAGTGTCAAAATAGGTTGGAGTTTATATAGACACATGAGCCTTAAACCCTTGCAAACTATTGTTCCTTTTATGGAGTGTGAGCTTAATGGCCAAGATGATTTTTACTTTTTACCCCGACCCCTAGAGCTATATCAACAATTGATGTGAATGGAATTTATTCTCGTGTTTTAAATGTTATATTCAACTCCTAAAATTTTAACCAACTACAGTTGACTAATGCATTGTTACATTTAATTATTTTTAATTATATAAATAGATTGATACCGTCACTTAGTCAGTTGTTCTCCACAATGAAAGGAATATGTTTTTGTTTTGTAATAACGTAAGCAAAACGTATTAACAATAAATAAGCTTTCACGAGGGGATGTTTCCCCATCGAGCTTTCACGTCGGGATTTACCCCATCACAAAACGCTAGGTTTGCAACGGGAAAATAAACAATGATGGCCCCTTTCTAGTATGGGCTCACGACAGTCAATCCCGTCCCGTAGTAGTTAGTTTTATATGAAAGGAAATAGAAGTTTTTCTTGTAGTGGTATAGTCGTAAATAGCATGGTACATGGTCAATGAAAGACCAAATGAGGGTCTAATTAATTTCATTTCATTTCCTACTTATCATCCTAGCTAAAAGGGTACAAGGTCTTACTCCTAAGTATATAACTTAACTAAAAAATAAGAGGGTATATATTAGTAATAAATGATAGCAGTAGAACATAATATTAGGTTGGCATAAAGCCTAATCAAAGGTGTTAATTAATTAATTAATTAAATTAGCATGTCTAGTTTTTATTTCCTTCTAACAAATGAGTCAATGACAAGTCTATATGCCATCAACATTAGGTATATAACTTTAAACATTAGGCATTAGCACATATCCTCAAATCAGTCAAATTTTATGAAAAAACAGCATGTTAGTTTAGAATCAAATTATGCAATTTTCGGCATATGGTTCGAGTATCTTAACATTCATCAAATTAGTTGTCCGCATTATCTAATGTTATTCTTCCACCCCTTGATGTAGATTCCAGAATGCCCATCATCTATTGTGCGGCATCCCTGCCGTTAAACACTTAAACATGCATAAGCAACAATTTGCGAGCGTCTTAGCAGTCAAGCTGACAACAACATCCATACACTATCGCCACAGTTGGGTATATCCAAGGGTCGTTTCTGGTTTGCTCGCTCAAATTTGAGCACCATGCACGTATGCAAACAAATTAATTTAATTTATTTATTTTTATTCCTTTGTATTTAGAAATCACGAGGGCAATAATGAAATTCGATCTCAGGATCAACTGAAATCGAGAGGGAAAATATATCCACTTGAGCTATATCCATCACCCTCGAATAATGAAGAATGGACTTAAATCATGAAGATATGACTTGGAATTGACTTAAAGTTGATTAACTAGTGAATCATAAACGGTTCAAAACTTCAAATTAGATAACAATTCCAAACCTTTACTGTATCTTTTATGCTCCGTAATTCAATTGACTGCAACTTTATTAAATGAAAAATGATATTCATAGCCTTTTATATAAGGGGAAAAATTACAAAATCAAACATTTATACTCCATAATAGAACTATAGAAGGACACAGCATTCATACGTACCCTCCAACGTAACTACCAACCACTAATACTGAAGTATTTGAAATAGTCAACTCAACAGTAAATGGTGATTGGTGAGCATATGCCATACTATCTTCATTAGTTGCCCATAATAGAGAAATAGATGTTGCAGAATTTTGAACCCAAAAATTATGAACCATTCATACTGTATTTATTAGCTACAGACAATTGCGATTAAGTAAAGAATTTAGCTAATCATAGTTTTTAGCATTGATGAATTTATCCGAAACTATGCAATCGATTTTGTCCAAGAAAAATCTTTACTCGTGCTCCCATTCATGATCAATATCTTTAACAGCATTTTCTATATGGCGGATCTAGAGTTTGATTGAAATGCTACTTACATGATAAAATGTCATAAGAAGACGAACAGCTTGATCGTAGTCATACATGTATTGGGTGCATCTTAGTGAACTAAATGAGGAACCTAGAATTGCTGCCAACTAAGCATAATCTTCTATTAACCTAACACAGATTAAAGTTGAAACTCTTCAGCAGATCATAATCAATAACTTCAAATCAAAATTTACACAACTCATCAAAAACAGTCCTAACCTCCTAATGCTGCAACACTTTAATCTTCTCGCAGCATTGCATCTGCTGATTCAACTTGTCGGTCACATTACCATTGTGTAGAAGTTTAAAGTGCTCAAATTTTGCCTCTTCACAACTCAATGCAGCCTTTCTGCAAGCTTTGATACTCCCTGCAACAGAAAAACTCAGGGCCTTAGTTTCAAATGAACATCAGTAAGTGAGTGGGGTTAACAGTTTCGGACACAACCAGATCAACTATAAGCACAGTTTCGAATATTTAAGCTCTAATGGGACAAAAGCACATAACTTCACAAAAATAACTACTCCATATTAGAATAAACCTACTGGTAATAAGACCCTGTTCGTAGACAAGTAGCTTGCTCAAATGCCATATCAATTGAGGAAATACAGTAGATGTATATAGTAGTCAGGTAGACTTGTTCTAACAAGTTCAGTCTTCAAAAGAAACTATGCAACTCACCACTTAAATCAAGCAAGTTAAATAATACAGGGCATTTTCCAATGCTCGTAACCATAGTGATTGCACACCAGACGTTCTGGTAGTCCTCTCTTGATGCTCGTATGATACACAGCTTTGTGATTGGATTCACATACCTAACTACACAAAATCATGCCTCACGTCAAGTAAAAAACAACAACAAATAATGAATATAATATCAACTTGAATATAAATTAAAACAGCCACACAGAGTACGTTACAAACAGTTTGCTCGCCTACCATCAAAGGACCCAAGTGAAGAAGCAAGACCACAATTCCCAAAGTTTAAACGGATACTGTCTTTGATAGCTTCAGATACATTGGACTGAGTAACATCGATACGTTCTTCTTTAAAAACCTTGTTAGGATCTATAGTAATCTCCATCACCATATACCTATTTTTAAACCCAACCATAACGACTCACCTGCTTGAATGCAAACAACAGACAAGACCTTCCTACTTCAGTTAATATTCACTAAAACATAGTAAGATCTAACCTCAAAATCCAGGACAATATAGTTGCAAATTGACAGTAAATAAACAATAATCACAACTAATGTACAGACTCCGAAAACAGCGTCTAGCAAATTCATATGTTGTAGCGACATGAATAAGCACAGTTGGATTAATCGAAACTATAACTAACAAGCGGCCAGGGGTGGAACCAGGAATCCAAGCATGGGTGAGCACCTAGCAACCATACAAAGTTGCACGTTGTTGGATCAATAACAATCAAATAAATTAATGATACAAAATGATAATTTCATACACCCATACAAATGTCAAATTACAAAGAACATCAAATCCTTAAAAACAACAATTGTTCTCTTCGAATTTTCATATTTTGAAATCAGTTCACATAGCTATCTAGGCTACTAATTTATTAAACTAAATGTTATACCAAAGAAACTAATTATACCAATTATATTAAGTATTATAAAGTCTGATATAAACTAAATACATAAAATCCGAAATATTGAAACATGACCAATCTAACAAAATAGAAAGTATCAGCCTATCAATTGAACAATTAAATCTAAAAATTTCTGCAAGACTACATTCAACAATCATAACTGAACAATTTGACATAACAAATAAACAAAATAACATTCAAATTCAACAATCAAAAATAAAAAATTCAACATCAAGTGATTCAAGTCATCATTCATCAACAATCCAATATTATAATTAAAATTTTTAAATATATACATAATTTAATTCAAGTATTAAATGGAAAATTAGATATATAAAAAACCTGAAAATCTGCGGCAGTACCGGACGACGATTTCAGGTGTCCCCTAAAATTCTAGGGTTTCACAAGTGGTTTCGATGGCGACAACAATGGTAGGCGAATGGTTTTGACGGCGAAGCTAACGGGTTTAATTTCTACGGCCACCGTGAGCTTAACTTGTCAAGTGATTATTAATTGATAATTGTTCTGTTTTTTTTTTAAAAGTTAGTTGTTCTTATCCTTATTCTTTGTACAGAAGCTCATTGTTCTACTGGTAATAATTTATTTTATTTGTTTTTAAAATTCTTTAAATTGAACTCACAAACCGAGTGGATATTAAAGATTTTATTTTTTAATTGTCGATTCCGCATCGTACCCGTTTTTATAATTTTTCCTGTGAGCAAATATTGCAATTAAACAATTTGTAATTTGTTTGGGCCTTACGGGCTTGTCCAACTTACCTAAAGTCCACTTAATTTTTTTTTTGAGCCCACAGTTTAGGGATTTTTCTTTGGATGTTATAAATTTCCGAGGGTGAGCAATGAGATTTGACCGCAAAATCTTCAAAGATCGAGAAGAACTCTAATCAATTGAGTTATCCTTGATCAATATTGTTTGTAAGCAATTGACGACATCAAACCAAAATTAGGTCTTTTATCCAACTTATTTTTACTTTGATTTGGTTTAATTTAAAAAATTTCAACTCTACAAAAGAGCTAGGCTCTAATTAGGCTTGTCCATCATTTCATTACATTTTTTTTTAAAGATTAAACTTAAAAAGCAACAAATCAAAGATCATAAACAAGAAAAATAAAAAAAAAAAGCAAAAGACAACAAAAGTGGGCCCAATACTAACGTCCAAATTCAAGCAAAGATCACCCATGATTATTTCTTAATCACAAACAAACAAACAAAACACTGTACACTTGTCACCAAACTCTATTAAATAAAATTAAAAAAACATATCCACCATATTTTCACTTTTTTAGACATATTTTAAATTTTTTATCCATTAATTCCATATTGCTATCAATTATACACTTCTAGAAAATTTTAATTTATACATCCCAAACATGGAGTAATAAATTGAAATATCTCCACATAAAAATATAATCACCTCTTAAAAAATAAAAGTAAACCTAATTAAAACAGTTCTTATTGTAAACTCACAAGGCACAACAAAATGTAAAAACAAAAAAAATATTATTTGAATTTAAATATGCTAAAAATTAGTTTCATATCAAATAGATATATTTCATATAATTTTTTTTAAAAGAAATATTTATAGCTCAGCTATATATAAGAAGTTAAAAGTCAAAATAAAAAAAGTTAAATCAAACATTAATTAATATTATTTAATCAAACATTCTTTCCCTTACGAGAAATAAATTTAATGCTTATCTATAAAGTTATAAATATTATTTCCCAACTTTTTTTTTACTTTAAATGTATATGATAACTGACAAAGTACAACTAAGGGTATGAATTTCCCATTCCTCCGGCTTTCATATAAATAGTGAGTGATATTACTATCAATATCAAAATTAGAATGTCCTGAAATAATTAAAATAAAAAATAAAATAAGTGTATGGACCCAATACCTAAGTAACGGCTATTTTGGTACATCCAAACATGCCGGAGAAAAAAAAATCAAAGAGAAAAAGGCCAAGTTCACTATCACCGTCCAATCATATCAGCTTCTACCACGTGTCATCAATCCAACGTCACATCATAAAAGTCACCCCACTAAACACGTGCCACTAAATGCACCTCCGTCTCAGTCGCCATTAACTTCTTCACTCTCTCTTCCTCTTAAATTTTAATATTCTCTATTTTATCTTTTATTTTTCTTCCCATTTCAATTAATTTTCCCTATTTTATCTTTTACTTTTCTTCCCATTTTAATTAATTTTCTCTTTAATTTTTTTTACTCTATATTCTTATTTGATATGTTTGAAATTTTTGACACCAGACGAATGAATTTTTTTATTACTTTTAATATATAAAACATACGTTATTAATATCCGATTATCATATTATGTATTACCTTTGTTTTTTAGTTGGAACATTTCTAAAGTTGCACTATTATCTTTTAAATTTTGATTTAATTTTATGATCAACGTATAAAAGGTAATATAATCAATATGAATCTCATTTGATTCGTCTTAGTGTACACTTTATTAATATATAATTTTTATAATTTATACAAATATATAATTAGAGTTATAAATTGTTTAAAATGTGTCTCGCCAAGTGTGAAAAGTGAATTATTGCAACTAAAAAACGGAGGGCGTATATATTGACAAATGTGCAAGTCAAAATATATTGGAAACGGAAAATATAAAACTTTGACTTGCTAATTTTATAGTTTTTCCACACAAGACAAAAATACTTAACAAAAAAAAGTGAATTTGAGTGTAATGTAAAGAGAATTTCACTTGAATTTCATCTACTTTCTAACAATATACTTGTCTTATCCTTTTGGTTTGTTTTCTTCTATTTCACTCTATAAATATCTCATATTCTCTTCACTGACTTTTCCCATTTTCCACAATTTTTGGTTTTGAAAGAGTAAAACTTAGAGAGAGAAGAGTAGAGAGAGAAAGTGAGGTTCTTGATTTTGGGTTTTTTTTTTTTTTTTTTTTTTTTT
>PYUH01000052.1:976793-1000596 GCA_016808085.1 Suaeda aralocaspica
TTTTTTTTTTTTTTTTTTTTTTTGCAGGTTCTTCAATTTGAGGGTGATTTTCTTAATTCAGTTAACAAGTAAGTGCATTTTTCTTTCAATTTTTTTGAATTTTTTTTTTTTGGAATTTTTGTTTATTAATGAAATGGGTTTTTGATTTTTGTTATTGTTTGTTGGGTTTTATTAAATTCCATATTGTAGATTAAAGATCAATTTTTATATATATATATATATATATTTTTTGGATTCTTTTTATTTTTGTTATTTAATAAATTATTTTCTGATTAATTTGTATAAAACAAATAATTAAAAAATCCACCTTGATCAAAGTTTGCTTTAATTTTGGAGTTAATTGTGAAATATAGGGTTGATTAACCTAGGATTGAATTTCTCATTTTGTTGATGTGTAGATCTGTTATTTATTTTTAAATTAATTCATTTATTTTATTCAATACTAGTGTGGAAAGTAAATTTCCTCGTGATTAATGAATGCTAGATTTTTTTTGTCCATGTTTCAAATGATTAACTTTTAGATCAAAATATTGTCTTTAGTGCAGTATTTGAGTTATTAGAATAATTAGGTTATTAGATAAGAGTAATGTTGTCTTCATTTGCTTTAGAAGAGTGACTGATAGCTCATTTGGTTAAAGCTTCGCTTTTCCGAGAGTGAGAGGATAGCTTATTTGGTTAAAGCTTTCGTCTTTATGAGATCCTGGGATCACTTCTCACCACCAGCCCTTGTAGCTCGCTATCACATAAAAGTAGCTAGCTTTATGGATATAATTTAGGAAATCAACGTTATTATGTCTAACCAATAAGATCTTTGAAATTATTATTTAATTTGAAATAAACATGAGGAAACATGGTGAGATGTACTCATCATTTTCTATAATTAGTCCTAGAATGACAGTGATCTTGAAACAAAGAATTTGACCATGTCTAATTTGCCAGCTTAATAATTATGGCTTGAAAATGATATGTCATATAATGTAGGTTGATTATGTAAAAGGGTTTTGAGGATCTGGGTTATTGTTTCTGATTTCGACTAATTTAAGAACCCCATCTCAGTTTAATTGACATTATTCCTTTCTTCTGATGGGGTTCGACAGACTTTCAATGGAGGCACACACTGCAGCAATGATGGCTGGTACCTCGAATGTTATTTTTATGTCAAGCATTCTGGGCCAGGAGGGGCCAATTCCGACACACAAGTGTGATTGGAAATGTCAAAACGAGCATGTCTGTGGAAACATGTACCGATGCAGGCTAACTGGGCAGACTCATATATGTGACAAAAACTGTGACCAGCGAATTCTTTATGACAACAACAACTCGCTCTGCAGAGTCAGTGGTCTGTTTTTCCCGCTTTCACCGATTGAGCAACAGGCAGCTAGAGGTGTTCGGAGAAAATTTGAAGCTGAAGCTTGTTCTTCTGATAGCTGTTCATTCAAGCGCCGCAGGGATTCAAAATTACATCCTTCTCCTTTCGAGAGATCCTTTTCTGCTGTCAGCCCTATCTGCAGTCAAGTTGGAGATGGCATGGACTTGAACTAGATAACTCAATAAACGCTTTCAGCCTTTTTTTTTCTAACTTTTTTTAGTGCTTTTAACTTTTGCAATTTAGTGAACTATGTGAGAACCTTAAATGCGGAATCCTAATGCGCCCCTTGTGTGTGGCTGAAGACTTATGTTTCTAAATTAAGTGGTTATGTAGAAAAATTTTAAGACTTCATCTACTTTGGTGCTTTTTTTGTTTCATATCTCATGTTTGTTCTGATTTTTGTTAGCAATAGTGTCTTTGATAATTTGTTATATCTTGCCACCTACATTCTCTTGATTCAGACTTTTTTGCTCATGGCAACTTGGTTAGAGATACGCCTCAGTCATCTATATTTGTAACGACTTTACCACTGTATCGATGCTTTATCTGCTGGTTGCAGCTATAATAGAGCCCTTTCTTATGTAGTTGTGTTGTAAAATTGTAATTAAATTGAGTTCTTCTATCTTTTGTTCCCCACCCTTAAAAAAAGAATAATAATGGGAGGACCGGAGGAGAACTTAGTGCAGGAGCGGGTTGGATACTTCCTACTTCAATAATAACTTATTGTTTGTTTTCTTTTGACTTATGTGCTCTTCTTGGTGCTATTTTGCAGGTTACAAATATTTACTGTCAGGGAGTTCAGATTTGCTTATTGCTGTATTACTGAATGATTTTGTGTTGAGTGTAATTTATACACAATGAATTTAATAATATGTTCTTTCCTTTCTCTTGCAGGATGGAAGCAGAGAAATTGCTATTTACTGTATTCCGTCCAGGTTTGATCAACTACATTCTTGCCATCAATGTGAGTGGCAGTTTATTTGTCCTCCTTGCTGCGCGATTTATGAGCTCCAAACGGGATCACTTGTTTTGGATGTAAATCACACTTGATCTCTGTCCGTGATCATGCTGAGCTTGTTGCCTTCCCCTTGTGATATGTACATGTGAGAATCATTTACTTGCCTAAATTGATAAATCAGTAGTCTACATGCTCGGCCAAGCTGTTTTATTACTGGATTAGATTCCAGAAGTCCCTTATATCTTGGAGATAGTCACACATTCATTGATCAGCCTTTATTGAATTTCAATGATTTGGCACCGCACCTGACGATTCTGAACTCTGTCCATGATCAGCGGCATTAGCTTTCAATTTCCTTGAGTATTAGTGACTACTTTGCTCTGCATTTGATCTGTGTGACTGTGTCCATGAGTGCACTGATCTCGTTGCTTGGATGAAAGTGCATCAATGTGAGAATGTATATAGCCTCAGCGAGCTGTTTTATTTGAACCCAGATGCCCCTTGTATCCTTGTAGTCAGTTATTCTCCAAAGGGAAACTCTGAAAGCATATCTTGGGCAGGATAGAATGTATCTAGATCAAAATAAGTTTTGCAGGATGAATATGGAGTTTCTGATTGTATCTTATTGCGAATCTTTTTAGAGAAGCAATCTTGTGTATATTAACGATTTTTTCTTTATTATCTGAATAATATTGATATCTTTCCTATATTACTCAATGCTGTAATCTTGAGGGTTTGTGCCGGAAATCGCCAAATGACGAGTTTAAGTGTGTATTGCTTTCTTAAGAGTACTTGACAAAAGATATCCATGGGTTTCTGTTATTTCTCATTTCTGTGGTTTAAGCTGTTTTTCAAATTTGTCAATTCTCATGATTTCAGGTTGGAATTGAGTAGAAAAGCAGATTCTTATAATAGTAGTTGATTTGTAGTTTGGCAATAAGCCAATGGTTTTCCTCAGAATTGGGCAAGCTCCTTTTACATATTCTGAATTCGATTGGCGATTTTAAGGCACATCATGATGGTTTGCCTTATCCGTGAAGGAATCCGTACTCATGATATGCCCTTAAAGTTATTCTAATGATCTTCATAACTTCCTCAATTCCCGACACACTACATCCACAAAATGACTTACAGAGCTTCAAAACTTGTCTAAGGAGAGTCGGTTTTCAACAATCTGTTAGCTACAGGACACTGCTCTAATAGAACTGTCTGTCTTGCCTGTACAGAGCTTCTGGAGTTTGACGTATACAACTTCTGCCCAAGCAAAGCATCCGTGCCCCTTTGTTTGGTTATTATCTTATTAGAGGGGAGGAAGTATGAACGCAAGTATATACATATGGCTGACCAGTGACCATCTGAGTTTTCTTGCAATCACTGCAACATATGAATCATTATATTCTAGTACTACTATTTTGGGCTATGTCTTATGATAAGTAATACTCTGGACTTTTCACACTATGCAAATAACAACCAAAGGTCATAATCCCAAGATGCTTTATGAATCTACTTAGAATATTTTACATTTGGAATGCATACATGATACATCTTTCTTAGGATTTGGTTATTTAGTTTATCTTCAAAGCAAAAACTTAATTCCTTGCTAAAAAAAGAATTTTATGGGTTTTATATGGTTTATCTTCTTCAATTGTATAAAATTTTATTCAATTTAGTACTATGGATATTCTTTGCAAATTACAAATTTGGACTAACCTCTAATCTGTCAATCAAGCAAGGTCAACTTAAGACCCAAATATATATATTATTATACCTTTTTACTAATTCAAAATAATTGAAAGAAAGGAATTTCTTTTAGTTGAGGCTATCATAGAGATAATGTTTGTAACAAAGCAACGTAGACATTAGGAGTTCCATTGTCGGGTATTTCAATTCTCAATACACTATAATAAAACCTTCATAACTTAGATTAGACCCTCTCTCTTGTAGTTAGTACCCCCACCCTAAAAAATAATAAGCTCTTATCATGCTAAACAAACCATTGTTTAAGCTCACTGTCTTTCTTGTATCGTTGTTATTTCCTTTCATAGTCTCTTCCACATTCACGGTTATCAACAATTGTCCGTTTACAATATGGCCAGGAACATTATCAGGGTCGGGAACAACACCACTTTCAACTACTGGATTTCAGTTAGATTCTGGAAAGAGTGTTAGGCTGAATGCTAGTCCTGGTTGGTCGGGAAGGATATGGGCGAGGACCAAATGTCAATTTGATAGGACGGGTGTAGGGAAATGTGTGACGGGGGATTGTGGGGGGAAGTTGGAATGTGCTGGGAGTGGTGCAACACCACCAGCTTCTTTGTTTGAGATCACACTAGGACAAGGTGACACAAAGGATTTCTATGATGTGAGTCTTGTAGATGGTTATAATCTACCACTTGTTGCTTGGCCGACTGGAACTAATGGTGCTGCTTGCAATGCAACAGGATGTGTTTCTGACCTCAACATGGGTAAATTTCAAGCAGCTTTTCAGTTCACAAGATTTGAAGTCATGCTCTACCAGTCACATTTTGACGGACAAAATAAATGAGCAAGATGAACTCATATTTTTTGTTGGAATTTTTTTTTCTCGATCAGGTTGCCCAAAGGAGCTACAGGTTGCGGGTGGAGATGGAGGAGGGGGAGGAGTGGTTGCATGTAAAAGCGCATGTGAGGCATTCGGACAAGATCAATACTGCTGCAGCGGGCAGTTCGGTAACCCATCAACATGTCGACCGACATATTACTCAACTGTCTTCAAGAGAGCCTGTCCGAGGGCATATAGTTATGCTTATGATGATGGCACAAGCACATTTACATGCAAGGCTGACAATTATGCCATCCTATTCTGCCCCAAAGCTGCTGCAGTGTAATGTCTTTTTACCCTTAACCATATCTGTCCTTTTTCTTTTTTCTTTTTTTTTTCACCTTTGGGTTTTGGTTATCCCTTAGCTTCTCTAATTGCTCTTTATTTCTGCCGTTGCAGGAGAAATCAACCAAATGGTGGCACAACCACACCACCACCGAGTGTCCCCTACAATTCACCAACCTCCGGTTCACCAACTTTTAGTGGTACAAGTCTATCACCACCAAGTGTCCAATATGTATCACCACCGAGTGGTGGAACAATTACGTCGCCACCAAGTTTCACCTCCAACTCACCTCCAGCTGGCTATGTTACTCCGCCAGCCTTTACTGACAATTCAGAGCCTCCATTCAAAAAGGACAACAACAGAGGGTCTGAAGGGGAGAGCTCCTTCTCATACACCATCCTACCATATCCTGTGTACATACTTCCGGCCTTCTACAGTTTGCTGCTGTGGAGCTGAATAGAGCTCAACTTTCAACATTTGACAGGAGAATCCTGATTAATGAGCTTGGTCATTGAAGAAATGAGACAGGACAAGATGCTGACAATGTTCTGCTTGGATGCATCAGACAAATGAGGAAATCTCAGCGAGAACACAAAAGATTGCAGACCATCTTTCAACTTTCCACAAATCTAACACAAGGAAGATCAACTGTAAATCTAAGACAATGATCTCATTGACTGCTAGCATCTCAGTTATATGAATGAAAGATAAATTTTTTTATTATGTATTCCAAAGCAATGAAAGTTATATAAAAACAAGGGGAAAGATATATCTTATAGTTCTATACCTTTGATTAAACTACTACGTATATGAAAAATTGACTATATTGGCAGCTACAAGAATACTAGAACATATAATGTTATACAATTCACAACCTAAAAGCAGAAATCAATCTCAACTTTTACTTCTTAGCTTTGCCTTTTTTTGGTGCCGGAGACTTCCTCTTCTTAGGTTGCTTCCCGCCTACTTCTTTCCCCTTCTTTTTTGTTAAAGCCTTCAAAATTTTAGAAATCATGTATCAGAAGAAAAGTTTTGCATTTGGAAAATAGCAAAATGCATAATAAACATGGTAACAGTGCATACCGGTTTTACTGATTTTTTCTCAGCTTTTCCTTTGGTTTTTTTCTTAGGTTGCTCTTCACCATCTTCATTCTTATCACCTTTAACATCCTTGGCCATCTTGTCAGTCTCATCATCAGAGTCAAAGGCAAACCCTTCCATTGTTCCTGCTCACACAAACATATCAGACAAAGAAGACACAGCTGCATGGTGAATCAGATTAGAATAAAGGCAAAGGGTTTCCAAAATAAAACTAACCTTCAACCATAGTCTCAGAATCGTAAACATTTGATTGTGGTTTCAGCTGAATAAAGTCATTCATGATAGCCTCTATCTGTTCAATGAGTACAAAAGCAAGTGGACTAATAATTAGCACACACAAACGACATAATATCTGATCCCCCTCTTGATTAGGTGGAAATAGAATAATTGAAAAGAATATAGGATAGTTATTACTCCGTATTACTTTTTTATAAAAGGATGAGAAATATTAAATAATAAATATATAAGCATATAGATATCATAGAATATACCTTGGCCTCAGACTGACCAACGCTGACCTGAATACAGTAGCATAATTTGAGGTTAACCTACTGATTTCATATTTCTGAGTGATGAAACTGACTTCTTAGCTTTTTCGTTATCAATTGGGAGGTAAAGCACAGTGGAAACAAATAAGGATGTTATTAATATCCAAACGTAGAAGAATACGGTAGCATACCACGCAAAATGTCCTTGACGGAACAATTACCGTTTTGTAAATGGTTCCTGAAACAAACCCCAAAACGGATCAGGACAGAGTTCTAAACAATGTTTATCGCCTTTCATTGTCTAGATGTTTTGCTTTTATTTTTTTAACAAAACACATTCTAGAAAACATAAGGCATGTCATCCAAGAACGTAATAAATTAATTATACAGATTACAGATGTAGATCATTCCAACTTCTGCAGTACTCCAGATGCACAAACCTTTTAAATCTAAAAACATTTCGGATTCTTTTGATGGAGTCTCTGAAATAATTACCCTTCCAACTGCACCCATATCACCACTCAAATCAATTGATTCACCTTCACACTCAACAAGTGCCTGCACAACCAAATAATACTTGCTAAAAGAAGAAAAGAAAGGCAAAGAAATAAAACTTAATCGTTTCAATAATTCAGTTTGCTGCTCATTTTCACTATTCTACCAAGAATGGGGAGAGGACAAAGAAAGTAGGGCTTGGAAAGGACCACAACCAAATGGAACGACATAGCTGAACTAAAATACTGAAAGCTAACAGCTCAAACGGGCCTACCTTAGAACGATGTATTTTCTCTGGCAGCACCAAAGGCAACGTGGAGGAGCTCCCCTACAATTAGCATAACAAGGGACATCAGCGAACCAAGATTTAGAAACATTCAATATCAAGATATCAATGTTTCTCACAACAGTCTCCGTTTGCTTAACGGGTTTGCTATCCTCTGAAGCATCCATTGGGCTGGCATCTGCTATCCACAAGACACATACAAATCACCATAAAGGGTTTGAAAGATATTTAAACATCAAATATAGTTTCCCATAAATGCATAATGACCTAGGCTACATCGAATAGAAAAAAAAAAAGAAAAAGAAAGGATAAAAAATCCATTGTCACCTTCCATTTTCACAAGGTCATCAGTTTTCTTCTTTTCTTTGAGCTGAACGTTTTCCTGTTTTATCCGTTTCTTGGAAGATTTTCCTTTCACTGCACTCTTGGGAGCAGTCTCTTCAGCATCATCTTTCTCTTTATCTTCCTTTGGAACATAATTTGATTCAGAATCTGATGATAATTCACAAACAGAATGGTCTGGTGCCTGCAAAAAAAAATAACCAATCATGATCATTGTAATCGTGCACACAAGCCACGGTATATAATATGAGGCAAATGAGTATGCTTTTCGGAGTTTAAAAACAAATAAGGTTTTTGTTATATGAGGCATGATACTTACAGTTGCGGGAGTTTCCGTCAAATTATCAAATACTCCTTCCTCCTTAACGATATCATCTTCACTCCCTGCTTCATAAAAGGATCACATCAAAGGCAATACCCACATGATGAGGGAAAACAAATGGTCTTTATTGTTAGGGATAAAGTTTTGTTGACGAAAATAACATTAGAAAACCATCAGAGCATGAAAAGCTTGAAATTTCAACCTTGACTATCCAATTCTAGAAACAGTAGCACTTTTATTTGTTCACATTGGGTAGAGCCTTATAACTAGCTACAATGTCACAAACCTATTTTATCGGCTGTTCTTCTCCTTTTGGCAGGTTTTTCATCACTAACATTTACTTGCTTCTTAGTTTTCTTCTTGCTAGGTGACTTCTTGTTAGGGGACTTCATGACAATATCACAAATTTTTTCATCCTCTTGTTCATCTCCCTCAAGTAATTTTGGCGTTCTATGCAGTGTATCCCTTTGGAAATCAGTGCCATCATCGCTTGCAGGGCTTTTGTCTTCAGAAGGCTCGGAGTCAGATGACAAAGTTGTGATAATTTGAGTAGGAGGCTGTTCCAATAAGCAAATTACAAAAAACACAGGATCATTGAATGAACAGTAACTCACAGAAAACTTTCATAGCAACAAGTCAGACCAAACACATCAGTTAACATCACCAGCAATTGGGCAATGTCTTATTTACTACCTAAAAAACCCATTTGATATATCATATATGGCCATAAATGATGGTAATGGGAATAAACATGTATACAAATTTGTGAGGAAAACTATGTTTCATTCCATGGTAATGCTAACCCAAAATAGTCTATATGTTTTTCAGAAATTTTCTTTCCCACCCAACAGTCCAACACCTCCCACAAAGTGATAAAGGCCAATGGGCAGTAATAATAACTAAAATAATTAACAAATAAATTATGAAAAATAAAACAAGAAGAAAATACAAGCTTGGGGATGAACTTGTGTCACCATGGGTGTTTTACTTGTTGAACTACACTCAAAATTCGTACTCATTACCATTCAGGCGGTAACAAAAACATATATTAACAACAATAACAAAGTCTTCATCCCAAAATGATTTGTGGTCGGCTAGACATGAATCAATAAGAAGAATCGCAAAAGTCATAAAAATAAATCCTCTCCCGCCATTCTTCCCTATTTAAAGCCACATTCACCTCAAGCTCCAATAATCCCATATCACCAACAATCACTTTCGTCCAAGTTTGGTTAGGTCTTCCTTACCTCTCACCTGCCCAACCTTGTCCCACTCTTCAAGTCTTTTTACCGATACATACATTCCTCAGTCTCCGTGCTGTGTAACTTAATCATTTGAGATGATTTTCCTTCACTTATCCCCGATAGATGCGACCCCACCTTCTTCCTAATAACCTCATTCCCTAACCTATCCTTTTTCGTATGCCTACACATCCTAACCAATCTATAGGGCATAACCTTTAACAGAAACATTAAAAGGGTAAATCCCTCAAAGGCTCAAACCTATACCAATTTGTGACAACTACAATAAAAGTTAATGGCACATTTATCATTAATCCAACCCAAGACATGCACTCGAATTCAATAACTATTAGTGTTCAAGAATATTTATAGGTAACACATATAAGCAGCATTATCCCTAAACACTCGAACTGATCCCGAATCCATTATAACCCCGACACAAGGTTAAGATAACCGTCTTATAAATAGACGAAGCGCCAAGCCGAAACACAACACAATAGTTGCTACTTGCAAACTATCCTCAAGTAGCTCCAATCACTGTCTTAACACAATCAACCCTTTCATTCCTCTCATTCAATTATCTTAGCACAATCACTGTCTCAACAATAACAGTTGACTAAGCTCAAATCCTACCTCAAAAAATAACTCAAATACAAAAATAGATAGACAAATAAATAAAACTAACTAACTTAATCAACTGGAAAATGAGCTCATTGCTGCATTAATTTTACACTAACTACCAAATAATTTTCATCAAGGATGAAATCATCAACTTACAAAGTAAGTCAAAAACCCTAAAAAGGCAGAAAATTACTACAATTTACTAAATAAATCAAATTAAAATATATAGAAATAAATACAACTAAATGAAACTCAGAATTCAATGATTTCAAACAATGTATCGACGTACCTGAAAAGCACGCAACCAATCAGGAGATCCCTCTCTAGAATCTCCCATTCTTTAGCTTCAAAATTTCTGCAACTCAAATATAAATAAAAAAGTTTAAAACTTTGCAGCAAAAACTCTTACAAAAATTTACTGGAAAATTGAGCAAGTAATGAAGAGTAAAGGGTTTTACCTGATTAATAATTGGATAAAGTATGAAGTTTAATTTGGGAGAAATTGGAGTGAAAAAAAATTAGGGTTTTTCGGCGAAAGTTGATTGAATTGAAAAGGAAAAACGTGTGTTTGAAGTGGCGGAAGAAGGCGGCAATTGGCGGAAAAGCCGTTTTAGACAAAGGTATTATTGGAGGGAAATTATCGAGTTATAATTAAACGAATGTACTACGAGTTGTAACAAATTTACTGCATTCATTAATCTAAATTAACAAGTTGTTGGAATTGGAGACCTTATGAGGCTTCCGTTATAGACTATGAGTAGTTGCACTGAATTGAATATCAAAGTAATTAAGTGTATTGACGATATACGTAGTATATAAATTTTGAAGGCATTAAAATATGTTAAACTTAGATGAAATCAAAAGTTCAAAAAAAAAAAAAAATAGAGTCAAGTTACTACCTCTGTTTCTTATGCAACTAATAACAAACAAAGGTAGTATATTATTGTTTTAAACTTTAGTTTTTATGTAGTTGAAACTTTTTTTTTTTTTTTGAAGATAAGATAATAGTGATCTTCTTCTGTAACCTTCATAATTTCAAAGGAACATTTGTCGCCTTACAAGTAACTTTTTGATATGAAAATATAACTTATCTCATACTTTTATATGTTGAGAAGAGTCAAATGCACATAAAAGAATGGTTAAAACTAGTATAAAATGAGATTTAATGGATAAAAACATAGGACTGTTGTAGAAAGCATAACAAATAAAAAATACTTTGTAATAGATGTATTACTTTCATTAGTTTAAAATTTTTAACCGACATTTGTAGGTTGTGTCTTATTGTTCTCGAATTTGGCCTCTTAGAAAGATTTAAGAAATAATTTACCAAATATAGTATAATGAAAATTAAATGAATTATCCCACCTTTGAGATTGTTGTGAGATTTTCTAAAAGTGGAATTATTTGGGGCTAATCGCCCAAAGGTGAGATTATTCATGTAAATTTTTCCAATAAATTTTGACTTTTAAAATCTCTCCATAAAAAATGATAAAATACTCAAGTAATAATATGAGAGTTCCATCAAGGAAAAGGAATAAAGATTGAAATGGTCAGATGAAAGCATCATTAACTTAACCATAGAAATGGTAAAAGAAACCCCTGACCTCTATACACCAAGAAAGGTTATAAAAGACTATTAACATAGAGGAAAATCATCCTCCAAACATTACAATTTACAAACAGCTAAAAGCATAAAAGAAGCTAAAAACATAGATAATGTTTTCGATCATATTGTTAACCACCGGAACGATATTCATGGTAGGCATAAGCTTGATGACCATGTCCATCATCTCTTCTGCACTGTGTCCTACTGAAAGGCAACGCAAAACGGATCCATATGAAGGTGAAGATGATAAAGCCTTCTTTCAAATCGCGTATAACAATGACTCATTCTGATATCACACATCCGTGGTTCAAAAACTTCAGACTACGTCATAATAGTCATCCAAACATTTAACACAGTTTCAGGCCGAAAACTCGAGCCTGAAGTGGTAAGAAATGCTATGATGCACAAAAAGAGTAGGGACCTGACTGTTTCAAGCTGATGTGTGTTTGTCACTGTAATAGTTATAGTTTTCCCTGTGATGCATGGTTAATGAAGTGTAATGGATTATCGCTTTATTTTCATGTACTTGCTTCAAAAGAAGTATAGAAATTCTTCTTTGATTTATATTATTAATCTCAAGTACAATAAGTTTACAGCTCCGCCTTGTATCTCAAGTCTAATACAATGCTAGAATCAGCACATACATAGATGAACATAGGGATACGATTACTAGCACCTAATAAATTGCATACAAAGCTTATGTTCTCTGAAATTCTCCTTAAAAGACAGTAAAGCACAGGTGCAACTTGAGATGTTTGGGATTTTTAGGCATTACCTGCACAAAAATTGTATGAAGGCGCTGAGTCATCAAGATGTTTTTTTAATTCAGATGAAATCCAACGAGGGGAACCTCATGTCAACATATGACTGGCCAGCCATGCCAATAACGCGGGTTCACAAAATTACAGATTCAAACAACTCATCACTTTTAAGTTTTAACAAATGTCCGCAGCAAAAATGATGTCAAAGATGAATTGAACTGCAACCCAAAATAAGAGATAGCATTAGGACTTGTCTTTCTACAGGCAAAATTTATATGAAAACACCTATCTGGAGCAGAGAGGCGGCCGGGCCAAAAAAAAGAATCTTTAATTTACATGCCTGTCAGTCTACTGTATAAACTACATACAAGATCAAGGCATTCTTCCATTTACCACATTAGATTCCGCTTTTGGCTCATGATAACTCGGAAAAAATAATTTACACACGTGTGCTCAAACTCTCAAAGCATTAAGGACAATTCAAAAGGCAAAATCATTGAAAAGAATCATATAAATGATGAGATTTGAAAGGCCACTGCTGAATCAAAGAGAACTAAAAAGAAATACATGAAAACCAAAGCCCATAATATTCCATAAAAGACAATCGATTGCAGGACATATCCCAACGATAGCATACCTTCATCTCTTGGAATGTTCGGTTGATCAACCAAAAGCTGGCGCAAAGCTCCCAGGTCTTTGGAACTGTATGGTTTTCAGTTTTAGTCAGGGTCAAAAGTCTCAAGACACAAAGATTGCAAAAAATTTTAATCGGCGTTATCAGAGAATTATCAGAGGAAAGCAATACCTATGGAATTTCTCAAGCACTTTTTAAGAATGTTTTAAAATTTGAAAAATAGTTTTATGAAATTCCTTGAGCAATGACAGTAACAGCAAAATTTTCAGTTTCTGAGCTGAAAAATTCAGTAAAATTTTCCAATGCACAGCGTTTGAAAGCATCATATTAGCTTATGCTAATTGATAAGCCCAAGAGCTCACACTGCTAAGTGAATACTACAGAGTAGAAAACAGCAAAACAAACAAACAAAAAGGACAACTAATGCTAGATACACGAATATTCAATGTCTATCTNATTATTGTTTTAAACTTTAGTTTTTATGTAGTTGAAACTTTTTTTTTTTTTTTGAAGATAAGATAATAGTGATCTTCTTCTGTAACCTTCATAATTTCAAAGGAACATTTGTCGCCTTACAAGTAACTTTTTGATATGAAAATATAACTTATCTCATACTTTTATATGTTGAGAAGAGTCAAATGCACATAAAAGAATGGTTAAAACTAGTATAAAATGAGATTTAATGGATAAAAACATAGGACTGTTGTAGAAAGCATAACAAATAAAAAATACTTTGTAATAGATGTATTACTTTCATTAGTTTAAAATTTTTAACCGACATTTGTAGGTTGTGTCTTATTGTTCTCGAATTTGGCCTCTTAGAAAGATTTAAGAAATAATTTACCAAATATAGTATAATGAAAATTAAATGAATTATCCCACCTTTGAGATTGTTGTGAGATTTTCTAAAAGTGGAATTATTTGGGGCTAATCGCCCAAAGGTGAGATTATTCATGTAAATTTTTCCAATAAATTTTGACTTTTAAAATCTCTCCATAAAAAATGATAAAATACTCAAGTAATAATATGAGAGTTCCATCAAGGAAAAGGAATAAAGATTGAAATGGTCAGATGAAAGCATCATTAACTTAACCATAGAAATGGTAAAAGAAACCCCTGACCTCTATACACCAAGAAAGGTTATAAAAGACTATTAACATAGAGGAAAATCATCCTCCAAACATTACAATTTACAAACAGCTAAAAGCATAAAAGAAGCTAAAAACATAGATAATGTTTTCGATCATATTGTTAACCACCGGAACGATATTCATGGTAGGCATAAGCTTGATGACCATGTCCATCATCTCTTCTGCACTGTGTCCTACTGAAAGGCAACGCAAAACGGATCCATATGAAGGTGAAGATGATAAAGCCTTCTTTCAAATCGCGTATAACAATGACTCATTCTGATATCACACATCCGTGGTTCAAAAACTTCAGACTACGTCATAATAGTCATCCAAACATTTAACACAGTTTCAGGCCGAAAACTCGAGCCTGAAGTGGTAAGAAATGCTATGATGCACAAAAAGAGTAGGGACCTGACTGTTTCAAGCTGATGTGTGTTTGTCACTGTAATAGTTATAGTTTTCCCTGTGATGCATGGTTAATGAAGTGTAATGGATTATCGCTTTATTTTCATGTACTTGCTTCAAAAGAAGTATAGAAATTCTTCTTTGATTTATATTATTAATCTCAAGTACAATAAGTTTACAGCTCCGCCTTGTATCTCAAGTCTAATACAATGCTAGAATCAGCACATACATAGATGAACATAGGGATACGATTACTAGCACCTAATAAATTGCATACAAAGCTTATGTTCTCTGAAATTCTCCTTAAAAGACAGTAAAGCACAGGTGCAACTTGAGATGTTTGGGATTTTTAGGCATTACCTGCACAAAAATTGTATGAAGGCGCTGAGTCATCAAGATGTTTTTTTAATTCAGATGAAATCCAACGAGGGGAACCTCATGTCAACATATGACTGGCCAGCCATGCCAATAACGCGGGTTCACAAAATTACAGATTCAAACAACTCATCACTTTTAAGTTTTAACAAATGTCCGCAGCAAAAATGATGTCAAAGATGAATTGAACTGCAACCCAAAATAAGAGATAGCATTAGGACTTGTCTTTCTACAGGCAAAATTTATATGAAAACACCTATCTGGAGCAGAGAGGCGGCCGGGCCAAAAAAAAGAATCTTTAATTTACATGCCTGTCAGTCTACTGTATAAACTACATACAAGATCAAGGCATTCTTCCATTTACCACATTAGATTCCGCTTTTGGCTCATGATAACTCGGAAAAAATAATTTACACACGTGTGCTCAAACTCTCAAAGCATTAAGGACAATTCAAAAGGCAAAATCATTGAAAAGAATCATATAAATGATGAGATTTGAAAGGCCACTGCTGAATCAAAGAGAACTAAAAAGAAATACATGAAAACCAAAGCCCATAATATTCCATAAAAGACAATCGATTGCAGGACATATCCCAACGATAGCATACCTTCATCTCTTGGAATGTTCGGTTGATCAACCAAAAGCTGGCGCAAAGCTCCCAGGTCTTTGGAACTGTATGGTTTTCAGTTTTAGTCAGGGTCAAAAGTCTCAAGACACAAAGATTGCAAAAAATTTTAATCGGCGTTATCAGAGAATTATCAGAGGAAAGCAATACCTATGGAATTTCTCAAGCACTTTTTAAGAATGTTTTAAAATTTGAAAAATAGTTTTATGAAATTCCTTGAGCAATGACAGTAACAGCAAAATTTTCAGTTTCTGAGCTGAAAAATTCAGTAAAATTTTCCAATGCACAGCGTTTGAAAGCATCATATTAGCTTATGCTAATTGATAAGCCCAAGAGCTCACACTGCTAAGTGAATACTACAGAGTAGAAAACAGCAAAACAAACAAACAAAAAGGACAACTAATGCTAGATACACGAATATTCAATGTCTATCTAAATGTACCTGGGCTTTAAAGCAATATTATGGAGTGCAGAAACCACTGATGTTTTAAGAAGGTACCTGCACAGCACAAGGAAAATTATGTAAGAACTAAAGTGAATTAACTTACGTACATAGATGGGAACCAATAATAACCCAACTCTAAACAAAGGGGCAATCGAGGATCAGGAAAGGTAAATGGCAAAAAGCCTTCAGCCCTAGAGAAGAAAAGGAGAGAAATAATACAATGAGTCAAGAGAATTCAACCAACAAAAAGCACGAGATCTAGGGAAGGTGAAGCTAGTGACCAAGCAAAACAATGAGAAGATTTGATCTTCAATTGCATCAATCCTCACTCTAATATATCTTGGTACTAGCCTGTCCCCATAATCACATTTCTCATGGATAAGAACAAGTAAGAGAAGCCAAGTGGCACATACTCAGAGCTGTGCATGTCTTGCAGAATAGCAAGCCCATCTAAGCAATCTGAAAGACTTGGTTTAACCCCCACTCTTTGCTGGAGTTGTTTAGTGGAAAGCTGATGAGATCCTCCTCGAACAAGCTGCCTACTGTCTCGGACCACCTTTTCCAGCGACAGTACAATTCTATGAAAATCTTCCCTACAAATATTTCTCATTTCTTCAGCATTTGAAGCATTCAAAATTATGCTATTGCATCATCTAATCTCCATTCCATAGGTTTATAAAACATCAAGGAAATTCATTACACTAAAATCATCCAAAGAAGCTAAATAAAAGGTCTCCAATTACTATCAAGTTTTCTGTTAAAATGTTAACCAGGAATTAGACTTATGTGAATCAAAGTATACTTCTTCATTATAAATAAGTGTCTGATTATTTATTAAACCACATGAAGCATGACAGAAGTGGAAGTTATTACAGAATTTTAAATTCTAACACCAAATAAAGCTGCAATCACAGCCCTAATGTTTCGCAATTATATTTATAATCTATATGTCCTTGACAAAACATCAGATACAACATTTGATTTGTTGCGTTTCTTTTTCGTTATTTTCTTGAAAAAGTTTGCATACTAAATGGATATTGTACACTTCTTTACAAATTCTAATACTCATATGGAAGAAATAAGTTATTGAAGATGTAGCTGGTTTTCGAACCTATGTATCATGATTAAGACGATTAGCCAACGTGTTTACTAGCAACGTTAACTGGCATACCAAATGACCTCACTGCATTAATGTATCTCTCTCTCTCCCTCCTTGTCATGCCGAACTTGGATCAGTTAATGCTAATTAGATTCACACACAAGTCATTTCATTGTCTTCCAGGATAAAGAACTCAGCTAGTCTTCTTAGTTCTTACCACATACTACTTTAAGGAAGTTTCAATGGAGATGTTCAGTCATAAACAATGAAACAAGTTAAGCAACAAAAAACAACAAAATAAAATACTTGAGAAAACAAGTAGAACTAACATAGTCTTGTTAATAGAGAGCAAAATGTTCTCCAAAGACTCCAATTGCTTTTGCAAAACTGCATCTTCAATCCCATCAACACCTTTCAAGCAGCCATAGTTCTTCTTATCTCCGATCAACTAAACAGAATAACCCCATTAGCAAAGACACCAAGATTGAAAGTTTAAGACTCCCTGATAATCCACTTGCTTACAAAATAAATTAGGGTGAGTTTTTTAAAACAAATTTTAACACCTGAAGTCTGTTAATAATT
Source organism: Suaeda aralocaspica (assembly GCA_016808085.1). Classification (NCBI taxonomy): domain Eukaryota; kingdom Viridiplantae; phylum Streptophyta; class Magnoliopsida; order Caryophyllales; family Amaranthaceae; genus Suaeda; species Suaeda aralocaspica. Next base: position 994,550 of record PYUH01000052.1, read on the forward strand.
GAAGAAGCATTGGAGAACTGAGAAATTAAGAGAGATTGAAGATCTTGCCAACGATCCATTTCTTCTCGAACTTTGTTAAATCTCTGCTGATATTTCTTCAGAATTCCCTCCATAGAAAAAGCCATGAACTTCAATATCTCTACGCCAAAGGTAAAGCTGTAGCAACACACCAACACCAGTGAAGGCACAAGGTAGGCAAATTTTACATTCAAAAAAGATATTTTGATAAATGTTTCAATAGAATACAAAATCTAGCAATTAAAATATTCAAGCATTATGAAATAATAAAATGAAAGTTTCTACAAACTACCACATTCATATACAAGTTTAGCTAAAATTCGAACTACCACAAATAATTCAAACCAATCAAAAAGAAGTAAGAGTGTGCAACAATCAATACGACTCATAATTAAAAGAGTCCACATGAACAATGATAAAGCAAACGGTGGCATAGTTATGACTTACGAGAAAGAAAGACGATTCATGGCAAGTAGTTTTTGCTATGAAGATCAACACATTAACCCCTCCAGAGGCTAAGCTAAGCAACATAAAGTTTTCACTATGAAGATCAACACATTAACCCCTCCAAAGGCTAAGCTAAACAACGGAAATTTCTATTGTTTGGTTGCATGACAAACGATTTCCGCTGTTACACATCAATTAACGGAATGCAATGCAAAAATTATGATCTCTAAGCAATATAATCAAAGTAATTAGCCTCTTGAATGAAATTTGGCAAAATGCAACAACAATACCCTAAGCTTCCGTTAAAAACGGCTCGAAATTCAACTCCAAACTCCCAAATTTTGCAAATAACTTGTCATTTTAAACACTATACAACAACAATTTCATTACTTACTACTTCACTTAGCAATGCATTGTCTTTAATTCATACACAATTAACACAAAACAATTCAACTCGAAAACTAATTCAATGCCGAAAACTAAGTAGTCTAACATCGTAACTTAAATCTGACGTTTAACTAAATAAACGCTAAATTATGGATAAACAATAACAGCAAATCAATAGTTCAACTAAACAAGATTAAAATTGGATTTAGTTAATTCATGAATGATTACTACCAGTAAATAACAAATTAATTAGTAAAAAATGAGTTTTAATACCTTGGTCTTTGGGAGGCGGTGCGCCGGTGCCACGTCTGTCGTCGGCCTGCTGCGGTAGTCGTCGATGGAAGGTGTCGAACTTAAGAAGTGAGTGACTTAATTGGTTGAAGGTGAGAGAAATAGAGAGTCGGAGAAATAAGTTTAGAACTCTTGAAGGGTACAACCGGCCACCAAAGTAGCATGGGTACTGTATAGTCGTTCGAATGTTCGACACCTGACAAGACTCGGAGAAATCAATTTACTTGAAGGCTATTTTAGGTTATTTATGTTATAATTGGTTCTATTTATTAACAATATATTTTAGGTTTTTTGTGTTCAGTCTCTATATCCATATTCTTTTTTGAACTCGGTTCATAAGGTGAAAATATGAATTTAGACCGGTCATAAGAGGCATGATAACATGTTTTTAGGTGCTGAAACTGATAGTAAGGAGTCCTATGGTGGTCCATTGCACGTGGTAAAAAAAAAAACAAAAATAAGCTAAGCCGCATGAAGGCCCCTCTAGAGGCCTCAATCAAAGGCTATTATCCATTGCTTTTTGAGGTGTCGGGGTTCCGGGAAAAAAAGTTGCCAAAAAAAATTGTGAACGCGGTCTAGATGATTTAGGGTGAAAAGGCCGTCAGAGGGGTAAAAACAAGTTTATATAGTTTTTCGAAAAAAGTTGTTTTTTCGTTTTTTGAAAAAGGCCATAAAAGGGATGATAATATGTTTTTAGGGGATAAAACTGAACGTGGAAAGTCCTGTGATGGTCTATAGCACGTGGTAAAAAATAGGGCAAAAACAAGACGGGGGCCTTGGAAGACCTGTATAGAGGCCTGATTTAAAGGCTATTATCTATTATTTTATGAGGTTTCGGGGTTCCGAAAAAAAGGTTGCCAACAACTTTTTGAAGTGCCTGAATGGCTAAGATATGGACCCAGACAAGGGAATTTGGGGGTGAAAAGGCCGTAAAAGGGATGATAATAAGTTTATATAGGTTTTCGAAAAAAAGTTGTTTTCTGGAAAGGAAGCTAAGAGGGATCATAACAAATTATTAGGGAACGAAACCTGGTTCATTTTTCGAATTCAAATCTAGCCTCCCTTAAAAATTTGAAATCTAGTTCATTTTTCGAATTCAAAAAAGGAAAAAAAAGGTCGACTATTCGAAATTTCGAAAAGAAACAAAAATTCGATTGAAAAAGGATACTTCAGTTATGCCCTATTCTTTTGGATTGAAATATTTGGCACTTCAATTCTTTTCAATTCAGTTTAGTTTAATTTAGTTCAATTCGGTTGTATTCATTTCTTTTCAACTCATCTCTATTATAATTTTTACATTTCAGTCCACTTTAGTTCAGTTCAGCTCATTTCAGTTATGTTTAATTCAACTCAACTACGTTTCAGTGAAAAAAAATAAGGCCTTAGTGTACATTGGTTATACCATTGAAGGTACATCATTAGCTATTTAGCTATTATTAGCCCATCGTTTTACTCTTATATTTGGTGTTTACAATATGTAAGCACATGAGCGACAAAATAGACTCCAAAATACGATCAATGTAATGTTATAAACAAAGAATTGCTTATATACCATATAACTCTAAAAATCAATAATCATTTAAATAAAAAGGAATCATCTTGGTACAAAAGACTTACTAACCAAAACATATTACCAAGACGTGAAACAACAGATACTCATATTACTTTAACACTCCTCTATACGAGCATGGTTCTTCACCCTTGACTCATACCCATAGAACCATAGACGAATATCAAAATCAATTTCGGCCAAGTTTAGGTTATTTATCGCCATAAGGTTCAAATCTTAGTCCAAAATATCAAAACCCGTTCACCCTAGCCAATTGAGTCCATCGACAGGCAAAACCTTGTCTTTTCCATCCTCCCTTTCCTCCTTCATTCTATCTATTCATCCATTCAAAATCAAAACCCCCTTTTCTCTCATCTTCTTCATTTTACCCACCTCAAAAAAAAAAAAAACCCAACAAATTCCACCACCATGGGAGAAAGAAAGCAAGCTTTAACAGTATCAGAACCACCCACAAACCCAATGACCCAAAACCCAAACCCAATTACCCAAATTCAATCCAAATTCAAGGAATTAGAAAGTGGGGTAAAAACTTGGCTTTCAAAACAATCACTTCCTGTTGAAGCTGCTGTTGTTACTGCAGGTGGGGCCACTCAAGGTGCTCTGATTGGTGCTTTAATGGGGACACTTACTCAAGATATGTCTTCTTCTATGACTAATATGGCTCCTAATACCCCTGGTCTTGACCCTAAGACTCTTGCTAGTATGCAACAAGCTCAGGTGAAATTTTCATTTTGAGTTTTTAATTCTGTTGTTTTTTGTGTCAAAGATTGTGGCTTTTATCTGAGGTTTGTTGTTTTGTGTTGAACTGGGTTTATTGGTTTGTTAATTATGTTGTTTTTGTGCCAAATTTTGTGGTTTTTTCTGGGGTTTGTTGAAATTGGTTCGTTAGAGAGATAATTCTGTTATTTTTGTACCAAAGTTTGATTTTTTTTATGGAATTTGTTGTTGGTATGTTGAATTTGGTTGATTGATTTCTTAATTCTGTTGTTTAGGTGTCAGAGTTTCATATATTTAATGGGTTGTGTTGTTGTGTGGTGAAATTGGTTCATTGATATGTTTATTATGTTGTTTTTTTGGCTAAATTTTGATGATTTTTCTGGGAATTGTTGTTGGTGTGTTGAAATTGGTTCATTGGTTTCTTAATTATGTTGTTTTTGTGCCAAAGTTTGATGCTTTGCATGGGGGTTGTTGTTTTGTGGTGAAATTGGTTTAATTTGTTTGTTAATTTTGTTGTTTTTATGCCGAAGTTTAATGTTTTTTTTTTTCTGGGGTTTGTTATTGGTGTGTTAAATTTGGTTTATTGGTTTGTTAATAATGCTGTTTTTTTGCCAAAGTTTGTGAATTTTTCTGGGGTTTGTTGTTTTGTTTTGAATTTGGTTTATTGGTTTGTTAATTCTATTATTTTTCGGCTAAATTTTGTGCCTTTTCCCTAAGATTTGTTGTTGATATTTTGAAATTGGTTCATTTATTTCTTAATTATTGTGTTTTGTGCCAGAATTTCATATATTTTTTTGTATGGGTTTTGTTGTTGTGTGTTGAAATTGGTTCATTGGTTTTTTTAATCATGTTGTTTTTGTGCCAAAGTTTGATGCTTTTTCTGGGGTTTTGTTGAAATTGGTTTAAGCCTTAATTTTTTGAATTATGATGCTAAATTTTGATACTGTACTCTTTATGAGTTTGTTGAAATTGGTTCAAGAGTTGATTTTTTATCGTTTGGTAATGATTCATCGGTTTCTTTATTATGTTCTTGTTCTGCCAAATTTTGATACTTTTTCTGGGGTTTATTGTTGGCCTGTTAAAATTAGTTCAAGACTTTTTTTGTTGGTTCATTTTGCTTCACTTGATTCTTAATTCTGTTGAACTTGTATCAAAATTGTTACTATTTCTGGAGTTTGTGTTTGATATATACAAATTGGTTTAAGACATGATTTTTAACTGGTTGTTTTAAGTCTTTACTAACAATTTGTTATTTTTGTATTATATTGTTTTGAGGATTTGGTGTAGGGATATTGATTTTGTTGAATGAAAATGTTGGGTTTGGTTTGTTTTTCCTTTTCGTTTCTTTGATATGAATAAGGGACTTGAGTTGTATGCATTCGGATTTTGTCTGGGTTTTTCTAGAATTTGATTGTGTACATAGGAACAGCGAGCGTTTTTTACGGTTTTGCTTTGAAGTTTGATTAATTAGTTACTTGAAAATGGGATGTTTGGATTGCTGAAGATGGGTAAAAAGGTTCGGGAAATGTTCAATAGGCCCCTATATTTTTATCAAACGTATTGAGCTCCTTGCTGAGGAGTTCAGAACTCCCAGTAATGTTTGTTTCGTTTTTTGTAATACCTAGTAAACTTATAGGGGTGAATGTATGTTGAAAATTTAGAGTTTATTGATGATGAATCCAAGTTTCTTTGATTTATTTATATGGTTATGGTGATTTGAATCAAACAAAGAGAATAAGAGCATTGCAAAGTATAAAGCAGCAAAATTAAGCAACATAGCAAGAAGGGAGACAGAAGCAAATCGAGACTCGCAAACAAGCTTCGCACCTCGCGACTTTGGAGCGTGGTTGGGGTTACTTTGCAGTGTTGATCCGTTACTTCGGCCCTTTATTGTTTTATCTTTGTGTTCTTTCATGCTTATTCATATATATATTATATATATGATTGGATGGAGAGAAGAAGGGTTTTCATTATTATTACTCTCATATTCTTAGTTTTATAGAGATTTCATTCTCAAAAAGTTCTTCATCAATTTCAAATATTTAAAACCTTTTGTCCATTGTTCTTTGTTGATTAGAGCATCACTAAAGAAGTAATTCTTCGTTGTATCTCAAAAACATATTTCGAGAAACCCATGCTCTTGGAATAGGGGCAAAATATTGTTTTTAGCAAAGTAAGATCACGCCTCGAAGGTTAATTATTTCATTGTTTTTGTTCATCTTTGTGTTTCAAGAGCCAAATTTCCTAACAATTACAGATTTGCATGGGAATTTAACTACTAGGAAAAGAAAGAGGTTTTGGATTCTGATTTTTGAATGCATGTAAATGGACAGCATTGTAGGGAATCTATAGTCCTAAACTCCTGTCCTAATCTTCCCCAACACACTTGCTTGATAAAAAAAAAAAATAAAAGACGGAGTAATTGATCAAGTTGTTTTAACGATGTATGCAGTTCTTCTGTGTGGAAACTAATTGTGACTCCAATTGTCTGAGAGTCTAGGACAACTTCAAGCTGTTGTTTATATAGAACTTATAGTTTGATGTCCCTTATATTCTTGAGAGTAAAGTGAGAGACAGTGAAAAGAGGGAAGGAGAGGGGAGGGGGGAGGGGGGGGGG
>PYUH01000052.1:1001708-1015055 GCA_016808085.1 Suaeda aralocaspica
GGGGGGGGGGGTGAATATAATTCGTTTCAGCGAATTTGAAGGATGCTGGAGCTACTGTATCTTTAAATATGTGACGATATGTCCTCTAAGCTGTTTCAGCGAATTTGAGAGATGCTGGAGCTACTCTGTCTTTAAATATGAGACAATATGTCCTCTATAACAAATGGCCAAATCCTTCTCATTTTTCTGTCTACTCCATTACTATGTATATGCTCAGCATTTCATTGACCTCTATATTTTCTCTCTATTGCCTGCACAATATACCTATTTTCTGCCACTTATCATGTTAAACGACCAATGTGATTCACTTGCATCAATGCAGTCCTTAAATAGGTGTATCCAGTTTTATAAGACCTAAAGAACCGAGGGACTATTCTAAGACCCTAAAGAACCGAGGGACTATTCCTGTTTGTACTTGATTCTAGCAGTCTAGCATTTGATTAATCCACTGCTTTTGTGTAGGCTCTTTCAGGGGGTCCATTGGTTCAAGCTCGGAACTTTGCTGTCATGACAGGTGTCAATGTTGGTATCTCTTGTGTGTTGAAGAGAGTGAAAGGAAAGGAAGATGTATGGACCAGGTCAGCTTGCCTAAATTTTCATTTCTTGACTTCTATTATTTGTTAAGGCCTAGTGTCATTCCCAACACTTGTGCAGTTTTTTCAGTGTGATTGATTTCCTATGCCCCATATTTTGCTAGTATGGTGTGTTTGTGATTGCCAATGGTATTGTTTGTTTATAAGTCAGCTAAGTAACTAATCAAGGCAAAGTAGATTCTTATATGTTAGCTAGGCCAACGATCTTTTTTGGCTGATTTTCTATAAAAGTCTGTGTGCTAAGAGTTTTGTGTGTCGATACCCTTCTTATAGTTCTCCTTTGTGTCACCTTGTTCTATGTCAGTAGATTTACTAATATGCTGTACTATTTTTCAGCATGGCAGCAGCATTTGGTTCTGGAGCCATGTTTTCCTTGGTCAGCGGCATGGGTGGTCCAAATTTAATTCCCAACATGGTTTCATCTGGAGCTTTCTTTGCCCTTGCCCAAGGAGGAATTTTCAAGGTTTTTTAATCAGAATTTTGTACTCCAGATGTTACTGTTCTTCTAGTTTTATTTGTGCCGACTGCGATTATGAATTTATGTTTCATTTAATGACATTTGGGGATATATACCTTTGATTATATAACCTTGAAAAAGAGTTAGTGTTAATGGTTAATGTTGGATGACCTGGAAAGATGCCTTATAATTTGAAGTTTCTTCCTACCTAGTCTGTCCAGAATCAGTTGACAGGGTCAAAAACAGGTACAGACACACAGGTTGAAAAAGTTCTGGGTATGGGTAGCTGAGTTTACTAGCGCATGTAGACACTTAATTCTCTTGGCCGCTGCCTTTTTCTTGGCTCTTTTGGATAAAAGTTTTTGATGTTTGAAGTGATCTGTTCCACGCTACTGCTCTGCTTTGAAAGCCGAGAATCATGATTGTTGTTGGCTTTTTTTTTAATTTATTATATTACAGAGCAATATTATCTCCTTATCAGATAGCGAGCTCACAAATGTTGTATCTATGCAGCTGGGAGAAAAATTCTCAAAATCGCAGCCACTGGAGGATGATCCATTCTATGCAAAAACAAGAAGCATGTTGGTTAGCCTTGGGCTTCAGAACTATGAAAAGAACTTCAAGAAAGGCCTGCTTAATGATTTTACATTGCCGTTGATCAATGACAGGCAAGTATCAGGATTTATCTTGCTTGTAATTTTATTTGGTTTTATCTTTAAATTTGCATTGTAGGCTGTGAAACTCACGAGTATCGTATTTAACAGTATCTGGACTTGCCATTTCACTTTTCATATAGCCCCTGATGCCTTACATCCCAACATAGTGTGGACTCTTTACTCCGCATTTTGAATCTAATACATTCAACTTATACATAATTGTAGTGTTACATGTGGATACTTTCATTTGAGGATGTAGGGTGTTATGTGAACTTATTGAACTTATATCCCTAGTTAGAACTTGTGTAGCCTTGATTGGAAATTTGGAACTGATTTAATATTGTTAGAAGTTGTATAAACTTGTTGCAACTTGTAAGTTGTAACGTATGTTATTCTGAACTAGTTCGTGAAAAATCATATTTTTAAGCTGGATATAACATATCTGTGAATCATAACATAAGAAAAGCATTGAGCTAAGGAGTATGTGATTTGGTCCTGGATGAGAGATAATTGGGGAATATAGTTTAATTTTGGAGTCTAGTATTATGCGGAGTAATTTTTTGCATCTAGACTCCCAAATCCGTTTCTCCTCAAGTACCCATATTAGATGCTTGACATCTTGTCATAGGATGAACACTTGAACCTTCATAAAATGATTTAATGTTTGTACGATTGTACCTGTTAATTATGCACGAATATATTATAATGAAATAATATGCTGAGCATTTTTACCATTCTAAAAACTGAAATCTTTGAAAGTCCAATTGCAACTCATGCATGCCCATTTACAAGGTCTCCATTGATATGATATATTTTCATTAAAAAAATGGGGATAAGCATAGGATACGGGAAAGCAGGGGGGAGCTGAAATGTCGAGAGGTTAAGCTTCTTACATGTTTCCTTGTGTACATATGCTAATGTCTTTCTGATGTTCTTTTCAGTGCTCTTAGAGATGTAAACATTCCTCCTGGACCAAGACTTATTATTCTCGACCAAATTGAAAGGTTCAATCCTTTGCTTCGTTCATGTATTTGGCCTTTCAGTATAGATCTGTGCTGAGTTATTTATATGTTTACATTTTTGCTGTATAAATTTCCTCAGGGACCCAGAACTTAAAGCGAGACGAAGAAAGTAGCTGCCTGTGCTATTGTCAGACTAGCTTAACGGGCTACTAAGCACCACTTATTGGTAGAAAGGAATTAAGTCCTGTACTGTAGAGGGCATTTCATTTTAAAGGTAGATTGTTGTCTTGAAATATTAACTACAAGTCTACAAGTATGATGTAGTTACTTTGATTCTTATTTATGAATGCAATCAACTTGTTTTTTTGACAGTATTATTCATTTATTCCAAGTTTTGAAGTAATAATATAACCGCGATAAATTACAAAAGTTAAAACCGGTATATAATGACTTGGTGTGACCGATTGTAAGCAGGTATCATGCTGCAGCTAGAAGGTCTTTGTTTGCATTCAAAGAGCTTAACTACTGTTTAGCTATACCAAAACACATTGGAATCTTAAAATTTCAGCGACTTACTGACTTAGGCAGTGCTTTTATGAATTTGAAACGTTTAATGATAGTTCATTTGTAGCTGTTAGGTATGAGATTGATGGTTGTTTCATATACGCAATTATATTCGTCGATTTACCTAAAAGGCGTGATCTTTGTGCTTCTATATGTGTTTTTGACGCTTTCTTGTGAGGAGTACGCAAAAAGCGCTTTTAATTTCGGTTTAATGAATGAAAGCCAGTTCGTCTATTGTACACATGAATGACATATTTGTAGGAAAAGTGCGATTCAAATCGATGAGACATCAAGTGCAATCATCATTTCATCAATGGTCACCTTCATGATCACGGAATCTTATCTCTAAAGATTCAACATCAAAAAATCAATTGTACCTAATGATTTTATTTTAGACAACTCCTCTTTCTGAAGATCTACTTCAATAAATCAATAGGTTAGTCTTACGTCGTACTCTTTCAACTTTCAAGTTCTAACATGTTTAATCATCTGAATTAAGGTCAAACTCATACATCAAAGCTCCTAATTAGCTTATTACATATTAATAATGATTCTTTTCTTGTCCACTTTCTTTCCTTTGATTTGCTTTGCATTTGAAAATAATAAAAATCCGTTGTTTTCGTCTTTTGTGAAAGACAAGTTAGGAAATTTGGGCACTTTAATTATTGACCCTTTCATTTTATGGAAAATATTAACCTCACACTTCTTATCTACTCACCTTCGTTTCAAATAACGACTAGTTATTTTTGCTTTTTATTTTATGTCAAATCGTTGCATCTAATTTGAATGAAGATATTAAAGACATTACAATAGTTTTTAATCATATTAAAATTAGCAGATGTTTTTAAAAATTTAAAAGTCATGAAGTATTTAAAAATGAAAAAGTAAACAAGATTGGTGAAGGATTGCATATTACAAATCATAAATTGGTGAAGTACAATATTATTGAAAGAGGAGGGGGAACTAGAAGAGATGAGACGTCCTTTGACCCCACTTATAAATGAATATTGAATAAATATTCTTATATTATAGAGGCTTTATAAGAAGAAAAAATTACTAGTAATAATAAATTTAGACCCCTCAAACATTATTCAATTTATGCAAAAATTATTTTCAATACTAGAAATTTCCCAACAACAAATTTGAACAAATCAATTGTAGTAACATATCTATGAAATAATTTTATGGGATATAGCCAATCGCTTTGATCGTGGGATACATTGAGAAATAAAGAATCCGTGTTATCAAAGGATTTCCCACAATTATTTTTACTACCTCCATAATATTAGTTGCAATAATTTGATATGAAGCAGAAAGAAAAAATATCAAATTATTGCAATTAATATAATACGACATTAGTAGTATAGAATGGGTCAATCACCCATTTTGGCATCTTATTGAACAAAAACGGTGATATTTGGAAACTATCATGATCATCGGTCGGAACATCATCTTATACGGTGGTTCGGTAGAGGATAAACCATTATCTCTTTTTTAGATGAGTCTATCACGGAATTCTTATTTTTTTATTTTTCACCATGTTATGAAACTCTCCTTTTCACATGCAAAAATTACTCTCTAATTAAAAAAAAATGGTCAAATCGTAACCAACAAAGTAAGGAGAGCCCATAAAAAATGAGATAAGATTATAGGCTACTGAAATTTGTCGAAAATTCTAATATTGCAAAGTTGCAATAGGATTCACATTCATTGATTGATAATCTACATCATAGCATTAGCCAAAGTACAATTGGCTTAATACATCTACTAATTACAAAATTATATCACTAATCAACTGGACTTTTTCTTTAATCTACATTCAAAGTACAATTAAAAACTCCCATTTTCAATAATAAAAACACAACTTTATGAAGTTGAAGAAAGGGAAGCAGATTGGAGGAGCATGTGTGCATGATTAAGTTGATCCATCAACGCAGCAACACGCGCGTGATACTCACGCGCTTGCTGAACAGCCTCAACCTCAAACTCACCCAATTGAGAGCAAAGCATCTCTTCAGCTTCTTCAGCCACACTAACTCTCTCCCAAACCCTTTGTAACTCTTCCTTCATTTTCTCCTCCCTCTTTTGACTCTCCTTTAGCTCCCTCTCCAACTCCTCATTCCTTTTTCGCAACGTTTCGACATCACTCTCCTCATTTTTCCCTATTTGATTCTTCTTTTTATCGCTAAATAAAGATTTTAATTGTTTGTTACCGTTGTATTCAGATGAATAAACGGCTATAGTTGGTGCCATTAGTATCGTATTTTATATATTACAAAAAACGAGTAACGCACAAATATGTTTTTTATGTTAATGTAGGTGGTGTGGTGAACTCAAGGAAAAAAGAGAGTGGTGATTTTTGGGCAAATACAAGTGTAAGATATTTGCTTTTGATGTGGTATTAGCATCAAATCGCACCAATATATATAGGACTTTATAAAATGTGTCTAGGTTCAATGTATCTTGTTATAGCATTTACCTTAAAATTTGGATTTTGTTTATAGAAGAAAAAAAAGAAAATTAAATTTGTCAGGTAATGTTTATGTGATCAGCATTGATGTCAACTAGTAGTACAATCATTTTTGGGCTTTATATGAGCTACTGTAGGCTGGCATGCTTAGCAAAGGAGTGTTGTAGGCCTCTAATTTTGGCATTCTTCTTGTCCCACTTTAGTTGTCTTTATCTTTTTTTGTTATATCTAATAAGATCTTACACGACTAATTTTTTCATAAATATAGTATTCTGTTGGAGAATTTTTAATTTCTAAAATTTTTAAAAACACAAATGAAACAAAAAAAAAAATAATAATAATAATAATTAATTTAAGAGAGTTGTGGTAGTTCAAGGAGCATCAGCCTAATTTTTAGGATCTTACCCATAGTTTGATATCTCTTCTTAACATTATGTTGGGAAATTTACGGAGTAGTATTTTTTTTCTATGCCCTGAGTGAGTGGACTAATCTGGTGCGAGAGTTTGCATAGATACCTCAATGGGCAACATCCCTTTCAACTAGGGTTTTATTCCATTCCTAAAGCCTAATCCAAGACCTTGGTTAAGGAGCAGAAGGTTATTAAGTATTAACCACTTATGTCAACCCTAGCTAGTTCACTGCCTTTGGTTGATTGCAAAGTTGGCTAGTTGATGACAAAACTATATTTAACCAATTAAAATATAATATAATACTCGTAAGTACTATGTAAATTAGAAAGGGAAAACAAAAGAAAAGGCACTAATCATGTTATCATGGTACTTTACGTAGTTATCAATTGAAGGATCCCTGATCACCCCTCCAATAGGAACTTAGAATTATCACCTATCATATATTCATGTTAACATATTTGGAATTTTGCTATTGTTTATTTTGTTGAATATAAAAAAATTGCATATATAAGAAACCATTGTACGAGCATCAAAGATGGATAATAATTTTTTTTAAAATGGAAAGAATTCGATTAAACAACCAATGGTTGGGAATTAATTATGAATGCTTCTTTTATCCTAATATAAAAAATAAAAAAAGGGGGAAAATCACATCAGTTAACATGTATATTAAATACTACGGTACTACATCCGTCATGCATTAGTTGCAATATAAATAATTAATAGTTTGTGAGATATAAAATACTCTCTCCGTTCCTAAATGTTTTGATACCTTTGGAATCTTGACATTATTTATAAGATGTGAGAATCTTATAAATTATCTTGAGCATCTAAAACATAATATAGTCGTCTTATTTGATTCGACTCAATGATTTATTATAATTTTAACGTATGCACAACAAAAGATACTTAAAGCCAAACAAGTGCATTGACATATATGTAAGTGAAAACGTATCAAACAAATAGGAACGGAGAGTGTAATAGATTGTTGAACTACTTTGTGGCGCAGGTAGTATTTGATCATTAATATTTATTTTACACGAAGAAAAAATATATGCTCGTATAGTCGTATTTACAAGTAATTTATAACATTCAATTGTCAAATTCTTATATATACAAAATTAAAAAAAAATGGAGTATTATTGTTTAAAGTTATGGATCAATCATAAATCATTCATACTACCTCCGTAAACAATTAGTTATAACAAATGGATAATATTTGTGAGTATTAAAAAAAGTAGTTTGTTACAACGAACTAATCGTTTACGAAAGTAATAGTAAAAAAAATCATACTCTATGAAAATAGTTTAGTTTTTTTTTTTTTTTTTGGTATGGAAATAACAAATCTTAAAATAAAAGAGATGTAATACAAATATCTGATTGGTAGATCAAAGTCAATGATAACACAAATATCACGTACATATTCATGTGTCATTGCACGCCACTAAAACATCAATTAGGAACAGTAACGTGTAGGCATTGAAACAAAAACATTGGTGCGAATTTGCCATGCGACTTTGGTCGCCACTTTTTAGCATTTTAGCAATCGCAACTCTCAAGCATGACTCAGAATCCGTAATTGTTTTAGAGGGAAAAATTGACCCTCAACATACATAAGTCATAGTGTATGTCAATTTTATAAAAAAAATAGTGTCGCCTGGTCGCAATTAATGATGACAATTGGGTATGATTTAGTGTCAATTTTGTATATTTATTAGACTGATTATATACTTATAGGTAATTTGGAGTATAGTTTTGATGGATCTTGTAAGCTAACAACTAGTGATATCTTTTTTAAAACAAGCTAGTTATAGGTTATGCTAGAGGATTTTGCTCGGACTCCGGCCTTAAACTTAAAACTATTAAAAATTAATCAATAGTTGAAACTATTTAAACAAGCTGGATCGGTACAATTTTCTAAAATTTTGATCGATCTATATATCATTTCAATCCTCATCGACTAGAGGTTAAAAGCTAATTGCTACACCATAGGTACTATTAACAATTTTCGAACAAAGGAAGCAACTTGCCCTAGACAGCCTAGTCAAGCTTAATGCATGGGAATGGAATGAACTTGAAGTGATTTTGTGCATGGGAGAGTTGCTCCATCAGGGCTAACATGTGAGCTTGAAATTCATGTTTTTGATCCACAGCCTCAGCTTCAAGCTCTCCTAGTTGAAAACATAGCATTTCTTCAGCTTCCTCTGTCACTCCGGCTCTCTCCAACGCTCTATTTAATTCTTTCCCAATCTTTTTCTCTCGTTCTCGACTTTCTCTCAATTTTCTTTGTAATTTTTCGTTACGTTGTTTAAGATCAATATACAAATGACAAATAGCATCATCATCATTTTGGTGTGTCATTTGCTTACCGCTAAAATAACTTCTTTGTCAAATTGAACTTGATACGAGCGTTGAATGACGTTGAGAAATATAATTTTTTGTTGATATCTAGCTAGATGTTATGCTTTAGCTTTGGATAAAAGGTGTATCACAAGGGCTAAGGTGCAATTTGATGTACAATTTTTCTTTGCACAAGGGAGCTAATATCGACTACCCTCTATTTAAACAAAAAATTCATGAATATGTCTAGGTTCAATGTATCTCCAAATCCTGATTGAGAAACAATAATGTTGACGTGCTTATTTTTTAATTATTATTATTATTATTATTATTATTATTTATTTATTTATTTTATTTTGTCAATAATGCTTTGTTTTTACTCCTATTTTCTTGGGGTCACATTAAATTATATGGCCTCAACTTTCAAAATTGTACTCCGTAAGATTATAAAATGTTGTATAAAAAAAATGTTCGAGAGCTTTAAAAAAAGATTATTGGAAAAAGTTAAACATTATAGAAGTTTATATTTGAAGGTTCCTGATAAAATAATTGTGTCATTGTTTGCGCTTGAAGTCATGCTCATCATTCCATTTCTTAATAAATACTCCCCTTGATTTATCCAAAGTCTATAAGAATATTTTGTACAGTCATTTTTTTTTTTTTGTGTTAATATATGTCAAAAATTTAAAATTGTTCATTATTGTTAACGAGTATCAAAATTCAAATATCATATGCAACATTTTTATATTGGACTCCACGTGTATTTTTATAATGTTTCAAATGCACATTCCTTGGTTAACATCGATCGATATAATAGATATGTACAAGAAAATAGAAACAATGATCAAAAAAAAAAAAACCCGAAGTAAAACATAGTAGAATTTTTTTTTTAATTATTGTTTAAAAGGAGGTAAAAAATTGTGGTGTATGATACTCCACAATAACAAATCTATATCATTTAAATTTATTTAAGAAAATAACCATGGTAATTCGAATATGTTCATCAATATTGTCATATATACTACAAGCAATTCTATATAAGACAAATAACATTATGTAGAACATGAATATGTGTCAAAGATGAAGGTCCACAAATATAAACTCCCCATTAATTCTTGTATTATGCACTTGCAACTCACCACGTGAAATTGGCCCAATTGTCTCCATCAAATAATCCTTCAAAATATTCTTGTATTATGCACTTGCAACTTACCACGTGTTATATTGTACTATTGTCCTGTTCTTTNGATGTAATACAAATATCTGATTGGTAGATCAAAGTCAATGATAACACAAATATCACGTACATATTCATGTGTCATTGCACGCCACTAAAACATCAATTAGGAACAGTAACGTGTAGGCATTGAAACAAAAACATTGGTGCGAATTTGCCATGCGACTTTGGTCGCCACTTTTTAGCATTTTAGCAATCGCAACTCTCAAGCATGACTCAGAATCCGTAATTGTTTTAGAGGGAAAAATTGACCCTCAACATACATAAGTCATAGTGTATGTCAATTTTATAAAAAAAATAGTGTCGCCTGGTCGCAATTAATGATGACAATTGGGTATGATTTAGTGTCAATTTTGTATATTTATTAGACTGATTATATACTTATAGGTAATTTGGAGTATAGTTTTGATGGATCTTGTAAGCTAACAACTAGTGATATCTTTTTTAAAACAAGCTAGTTATAGGTTATGCTAGAGGATTTTGCTCGGACTCCGGCCTTAAACTTAAAACTATTAAAAATTAATCAATAGTTGAAACTATTTAAACAAGCTGGATCGGTACAATTTTCTAAAATTTTGATCGATCTATATATCATTTCAATCCTCATCGACTAGAGGTTAAAAGCTAATTGCTACACCATAGGTACTATTAACAATTTTCGAACAAAGGAAGCAACTTGCCCTAGACAGCCTAGTCAAGCTTAATGCATGGGAATGGAATGAACTTGAAGTGATTTTGTGCATGGGAGAGTTGCTCCATCAGGGCTAACATGTGAGCTTGAAATTCATGTTTTTGATCCACAGCCTCAGCTTCAAGCTCTCCTAGTTGAAAACATAGCATTTCTTCAGCTTCCTCTGTCACTCCGGCTCTCTCCAACGCTCTATTTAATTCTTTCCCAATCTTTTTCTCTCGTTCTCGACTTTCTCTCAATTTTCTTTGTAATTTTTCGTTACGTTGTTTAAGATCAATATACAAATGACAAATAGCATCATCATCATTTTGGTGTGTCATTTGCTTACCGCTAAAATAACTTCTTTGTCAAATTGAACTTGATACGAGCGTTGAATGACGTTGAGAAATATAATTTTTTGTTGATATCTAGCTAGATGTTATGCTTTAGCTTTGGATAAAAGGTGTATCACAAGGGCTAAGGTGCAATTTGATGTACAATTTTTCTTTGCACAAGGGAGCTAATATCGACTACCCTCTATTTAAACAAAAAATTCATGAATATGTCTAGGTTCAATGTATCTCCAAATCCTGATTGAGAAACAATAATGTTGACGTGCTTATTTTTTAATTATTATTATTATTATTATTATTATTATTTATTTATTTATTTTATTTTGTCAATAATGCTTTGTTTTTACTCCTATTTTCTTGGGGTCACATTAAATTATATGGCCTCAACTTTCAAAATTGTACTCCGTAAGATTATAAAATGTTGTATAAAAAAAATGTTCGAGAGCTTTAAAAAAAGATTATTGGAAAAAGTTAAACATTATAGAAGTTTATATTTGAAGGTTCCTGATAAAATAATTGTGTCATTGTTTGCGCTTGAAGTCATGCTCATCATTCCATTTCTTAATAAATACTCCCCTTGATTTATCCAAAGTCTATAAGAATATTTTGTACAGTCATTTTTTTTTTTTTGTGTTAATATATGTCAAAAATTTAAAATTGTTCATTATTGTTAACGAGTATCAAAATTCAAATATCATATGCAACATTTTTATATTGGACTCCACGTGTATTTTTATAATGTTTCAAATGCACATTCCTTGGTTAACATCGATCGATATAATAGATATGTACAAGAAAATAGAAACAATGATCAAAAAAAAAAAAACCCGAAGTAAAACATAGTAGAATTTTTTTTTTAATTATTGTTTAAAAGGAGGTAAAAAATTGTGGTGTATGATACTCCACAATAACAAATCTATATCATTTAAATTTATTTAAGAAAATAACCATGGTAATTCGAATATGTTCATCAATATTGTCATATATACTACAAGCAATTCTATATAAGACAAATAACATTATGTAGAACATGAATATGTGTCAAAGATGAAGGTCCACAAATATAAACTCCCCATTAATTCTTGTATTATGCACTTGCAACTCACCACGTGAAATTGGCCCAATTGTCTCCATCAAATAATCCTTCAAAATATTCTTGTATTATGCACTTGCAACTTACCACGTGTTATATTGTACTATTGTCCTGTTCTTTTGGGTTGAAATTTACTAAAATGAATTTTTAAAGCGAAAAATATCTAAATTTGGAGGTTTGAAAGACAAAGTGATGTTCATTCTTTAAGTAGAAGCATTCAACTTTATACCGGTGGCATTGCATGATGCACGTATTTGAATTTTGAGACAACTACTAAAAGAAGGATAAAATAGTAATTTAAATAAGCTTTTTCGCCATTATTGTACTCCGCTGTTTTGTTTACATGTATTAAGCATATCTGTAGAAGACAAGCATGAAAAAGCATTACAGTGTTAAATCAACAATAATAACTGAGATACTCTATTAACCACCATCATCTCAATTATGTGCTATCATATTAAGCTTTAAAGATAACAATAAGCCATTGGCCTTGTGGTTATGATTGAAGGCCGTACGTCACAGGTTTGAATCCCCTATTGTTAGACGAACAACACAGATCGATCATACGCTGAGCAAAGGAGAATTAAACCTACAGATAAAATCCATCACTCACTTGGGAAGAAGTTCTGCTATGCATTAAAATTTACAGAAATGTCAAACTATTTGTATACAGCATACGATAGTGAGGAATTTGGCAAAATGCCAGACAAATATGTTCGAAACAGTATGCAAAGCAAATAAACTTGATTTTAAGAAACCAAGCTCAGCAAAGATGAAGCCATAATCAGTTTCTCATCTATGTACAAGTAATGTTAGTTTTTCCAACATCTTCACCCTTTGTTAAAAGTCTAAGACAGTGATGATTGATAAGCATTTACATACTGAAGTTGATATTAGTCTATAAGTTTCTTCCTTTGATATTGACGGGCAGAGTCTTAAGGTCCTCTCGGTTAACCACTCGGTTTCCGCTCTTAGAGAGGAGCAAGTCTTTCATCTCTTTGTAACCCTTAAGCTCTTCAAAGGCGTCTGATGTCTTACGTGCCATGAAAAACCCAGATGCAGTTCCAAAGTTATTACCATCTTGTTGAGTACTCTGAGAGTGGGTTGAATAGTAACTTGAATCTTGACGTAGTGGTGGGGCTGTCCTAAGCATGTGAACAAGAGCACCAACTGCAGCATCTTGCGACTTTCGGCCCAATGTAGAACTAGATTCCGATCCTTTCTTAGCATCAAGGCTGTGACTGCACCAACACGTCAGAGTAATAAGGATTAGCTAACTTAAAGATGCAAAGACTGATGATATTGCACATTGATGTTACTATTTCATTGGTATATTTTTATCCTGAGAACTGAATAGGAAAAACTGCAAGCTGCAGGAAAGTCAATAAGTCATTGCCATACATAACACAAGCCATCTGAATAAAGATTTGTGTGGTAACAGTAATACAGTCTCGCAATTTATGAGCCTTTTATTTTTAATAAGATCAACTTTCAACTCTAGTAACCTTCTTTAAGTTAAAAGGAAAAAAAAAAAAAAAAAA
>PYUH01000052.1:1017289-1084441 GCA_016808085.1 Suaeda aralocaspica
AAAAAAAAAAAAAAAAAACTTGCAAACTTCTTAGAATGATGCACTACTTGGGACATTTCGCAACAACCTTGAAGCTGTTCCAAGAGTTAAGGTTCTCTCAAGAAAAAAAATAAGAATCAAAGGTTTAAGTATCAAGGGTCAAATTCTATCAGGTTTGTCTGATGATCAGCTAAAGAAAACTCTAAAGAGCAACTGTCTAAAAATTTCTCAACTCCCGCACTACATTGAGGGAGCTCAATCCTTAAAGAGTAATCTGAAGACAGTATTAAAGAATGGCTCCTGGATATCAGCTACAGATTTATTTAGAGAGCTGCACGGGTAATCTGTGAATAATACCTCTACCTACAAATTCTTCTACTCCAAACTGAGACAGATCCAAAATTGTAGTGATATGGTCATCATATGACATTCATCTACATAGTATTTAAACTTTTGTGAGCTAGTGGCAGCAAGCACCCGTGTTTAGAAATGATAAAACATAACATCGAGCACTTAGTTGGAAAAGGGAGGCATAAAGAATAACGACATCGTCGGTGGAACAAAACATATACTAAAATTACTAATGGATGTAAACCCGTCATGCAATCTATATCATATCCAGAAATGAGGGGTATTGTCAAGCACGATTAAAAGTTCATTAAGGTCAGATCACTACAGGTCTACAGGCTATCAAATCTTATCAAGCATACGACAACTGATAAAAGATTAGATAATAACAGCTATACTGAAGCTGTTTATAATTCTGGAAAAACAAACAAGATACAATGATACAAACCGAAGTTGATATGCATTAAGGAAATTTTTGGTCAAGCACTCATCGTTTAAGTCAGTTGATAGGACCAAATCCATCCGGGTAAGAGGATACAACTTGTATAGTAGTCAAAACGACGTAGCTTAAAGTAGACCATTGCTATCTTAACCACTAAAGCTAACATGGCATGACAACACAATAACTGACATGAAATTAGCAGCTAGGTGTAAGGGATTAAGACACTTCTATGAAAGCATGTTTACACAAAATGAGCCTTTCATTAAATAGATAGAGTGGGATTGGGAATGGGTTACGCGATTAATAACCAACGAGACACAAACACAATATGACCCCATTGTCACCAAATTGATATTAAAGGTAACTCACGCTCATAGTTAATGAATTTGCATAGTGAAATTGAGAGGAAACAATTACTGATTACACAATTCTTATGATACAGTATATAAAATAATGAATTGGATCTAGCAACCCACAAATAAACATGAACAAGCAAATCTGAGAGAGAAATAATTGAATTATCATAAATCCACAAAAACTATGAGACACAATGATACATGTTATAATAAAAAATAACGACGACCATACATATCCAGCAACTCTGCTTTGGATCATGCTTGAATTAAAGGGAGGCATTGAAGTGGAAAAATTATTTAAATCATATGAACCTGGATAAGGTGATGGTATAAAGGGGTGAGCAACAAAAGAGAGAAATGAGGAAATAATTAACCTCTTTTTGATATTTGTTACCCCAGAACTGGGGTAATAATTACCTCATCCATAATTCTTTCCTTACACACCACCTCATGATCTCCTCTATCAACCATTCCACTCACCTTTGTCTCTTAGTATCCTTTACGCATTGTTTGGATAAAAGGAAATGAAGAGAAAGGGAAAGGACGGGAGAAAAGCTCCCTTGTTTGGATAATTGGTTGGTGGAAAGAGGTGGAGAGGGAGAGCTCCTTTAATAAGCATTAACCCTCCAAAAATGGAGAGATTTGAAAGGAGAATGAAGCTAAATTAGTCTCAATCCAAGTATGCCCTTACTAATAATAATTGTTACCATGATCATAATACTTGTTGTATTAGATCCAATAAAAAGAGCATGGTACATTACTAAACCTATGGCTGTCCTCAAACAGTTATCACAAGGACTCTATTGTTGTTTACAATCAACAAAAGGGACCTAGAGGTCGAGGTAACTATGGTATAGGATCTGTAGTCCTTCAATAAATAATCTAAGATAGAAGAGATAAAATCTGCCGTGGTTAACTAAACGTCTAGTTTGTCAAGCATATAGTAATGGATAAGCTTTCACTTTATAAAAAATAATTCAGATTCTTTAGCAGAGAATAGGAGCAATTAACTTAGATGGAATGAATCATGACAACAATAATAGCACCCCAAATGTTGATACTATTGTTGGGGAGGTCCATTAATACACAACGGATCCTTAGTGTAAATGACACGAAAAAATATACGAAGTATAGCGGTATAATTAAATCCATCCTAAAACAAATGTCTCTTGCTTATGGTAAGACAACATGGTAACAAAGATGAGTAGTAGTACCTAGCTTGGGAATCTGAAGTATCCATATCATCAACATCAAAAGGACAAGAAAAGTCACAGACATCCAACTCGTCTTGATAAGATAACCTACTTGAGCTTCTTGAAAATGCCTTACGCGGTGAGCTACCAGACGAAAGCAACCCTGAAAACCTCCCAGATTCATCTTTGCTATCTCTAGATACCTGGAAACAAATGCAGCCAATGTCAAAGACAAACATATAAAGCACACATTTGGAAAATGAAAGGTCGGTTATGAATCTTTGTCCATAATAAAACACTAAGAAGAGTATTACCTTTGATCCAAAAGAGTGGTTAGCCG
Source organism: Suaeda aralocaspica (assembly GCA_016808085.1). Classification (NCBI taxonomy): domain Eukaryota; kingdom Viridiplantae; phylum Streptophyta; class Magnoliopsida; order Caryophyllales; family Amaranthaceae; genus Suaeda; species Suaeda aralocaspica. The sequence goes on from PYUH01000052.1 coordinate 1,019,948, forward strand.
TTCCTGAATACAAATCTCCAGGCCGAGATACGTCTAATTTTCTGGCCACCCTGTTAGATGGTGAAGGAGACCCATATGATGAATGTTCTGCTCTTGTACTTCTTGGAGATAAAGGAGGGAGGGGCAGCCTACTTGGGTCAGACAAATTTGGAGAAAGGTATCTAGGACTTCTGTTCAACATAGGATGTGGAATAGTCACAGGTGCTGACTCTGGACGTAGACGAGACTGGGTAGAATTTTGTCTCATGAGGTATGTGGGGGGAGAAGGAGATGAAGATGGAGAGAATGGAGGTGAAAGAGTCTCATCATAACTGTTAGTTTTGTGGTGTCTTCCGAGCATCCTATAATGTTGAACTCTTTGACCTTGTATATATGTTGGTGAAGAGAAGTCTTCAGCCGGTGCAAATGAACCACGATGTACAGGAGGAGATCCATTCAAGGGATAATTCTGCATGTTTGCAGCACCAGGATGGATACCACTAGACCAGCTATGAGGACGTTGATTAGGCATTGAACTTGCATTTCCAGTTCCTCTTAATGAGCATGATATTGGATTAGAAACTTTCTCTATGGAGGGAAAGGCCCTCATGGGGTCAATGGCAGGACTACCAACATAATCAGCAATAATAACTGGAGGAAATGCTGTTGAGCTTTCAAGACTAAATTCAGACAAATCTGATCTATAAGTTACAGAGACACAAAGCCTACCATTAACAGCCTCCACTGGATTGAAACTATATTGCTCCATCACTTTCTCTTCTTCCCTAGAGAAGGGGTCACTGAAAGAAGATACTTTATATATAAGATCAATATCAGAAGGCTGACTCAAGGAACTAAGTTGCTTATATATCATATAAGCAGGCAAATGCCTCGTCATTGAGCAGAGAGAGCGGAAAAGTATGATTGATTTTTGGTACATTTTCTTATACAACAGCGAAATGTCGCTAGTTTGTAACGGCATCATCTTATGATTTTCATATTGAACTACCCATCTCTCAATAACTGTCTCAACTGCTTCCCCATCAAACATCTTTTCATAATATAAGTCATTAGCAGAGGAATCTCGACGAACAACAATCACATCAATTACCATCGGATCCATCAGATTCCTATGCCAAAAATGCAGCTTTTCAAGAGAAGCAGGACGGTCCCCTAGCGCTAAATTGAACCATTTATCAGCCTTTTTCGCCTTTGACTTAGACAACAGCTCCCCACTATGATCTTGAGGTTTGAGCGATGGAATCCTGGATTCTAGAATAATATGCAAGGCTTTCAGAAGAAACTGCGAAATTATCTGCTCAAACCTTCCATGCTCCGACGAAGAATTCACTTGAAACTCCATAACTTCCTCAATTTACCAAACCTTTTTCAGGTGTAACACAATGCACTACCCTCCACACTTCAGCTCAAAATCAACCACACAAACCGAGCACCAAGGATTCCAACCTAAATTCCACGATTTCAACCCAATATACTCTGAGGTTCTGATCATCAAGCTCAAACCAAACCAAACTTAGAAACCTGATTTCACCATCAATTTGTGCTCAGTGTTCACAAACAAATCAAGAAACTAGCTTTTCGCCCCAAAAAAGCAAATTGGCGTAATTCAATTGTGTCAAGCAATCAATTTACCATTAATTTGAACATCAAACAGCAAAATCAATTGCCACTCATTAAACTTGCAGCAATAATTGACAACTGGATCAACGAATTACAGTTCAAAAATCAATAATTCAATTAACAATTGAGTATAATTAAGCATTCAGTACAAAACACACAACAAATTTGACTACTAAAAAACCCTTGTTTTAAAAACTTAATTCAAACAATAAACAACAAAATTCAGAAAAATTAAAAGATGGGTAAAGCTCAATTCAAATATGAGATCAAATTCCAATTAAAAACAAACATAAAATCATTGAAAAGAAAGTAACTTACTTTGAATTTTAGGGAGACGTGAGTCAATTGAATTAATTGCGTGAAGCGGATAAAAATTAGAGAAAGGCAAAAAGAAGCAACGCAATAAAAAAAAAATTGAATTTTTATTAGATGGGTATTTTAATAAAACCGATTAATTTGAATTGGGTTGAATTTGGATAGTGTCAAACTCCATGAAAATGGAAGTGAAGATAGAAAAGAGAAGAGAGAAGGGGAGTTTGATCTGTGGTTTTGAGAAACAGGAGTAAACGATGTATGATTGGAGAGGGTTATTTTTGACGTTATTTTATGTTTAGTGAGAGGGTGGAAAATCATACTTCCCCCTCTATGATTTAATTTACGCACCTTCGATAAAAAGTAGTTTTTCTTGTAAATAATGAGTGCGAAAATAAAATTTAAGTGAGAAATTACTCTATATTGAGAATGTAAGAGGTTTAATTTATACTAAGTGAAAGTATTAGGTTAAACTCTAATTGTTAGACGGGTCTGATTCAATATTAGTTGACTAAAAATAGATTACGCAGTCATGCATTCTGTCGACATTCTCGTCATTTTCCTCACCGTCATCCTTGTTGAATCCTTGTCATCCATCGGCATTGCCATCACCATCATAAGTTCAGTTTTCATACCCATAGTACTTTCACCAAGATGAAATTGTTTCATGCCTTCATAGTCAATGATTTTTTTTCTTTTGTTTTATTTTTAGCACATAAGGTAACAAACCAACAAAAAAGAAAATTACATCCTAGCTACACCTAGAGCATCCTTAGTAATGAGACTATATAGAAAGGGTGGAGGTTCCACAAAGGTGATACAGCCTTCTGAAGTTCAACTCCTCAATTAGCAAGCTAGCTAGTCCGCTACACGGCTAGCTTCTCGATAACAATGTAAACGAGTCATCTACCACCCCTGCATAGTAATCCGTTGCCTCTCGATAACAATGTGAAAGAGTCACCTGCTACCCCTACATAGTAATCAGTTTTTTACACTCATGACATGAATAATGTGAGCACATTCACCCTCTTGTGGCTGACTTGGTGGACACAGAAAAAGGTATGAAAGCTTAATTTGTTGAACTCGGTGGCGTGATGTGGTAAGTTGTAAGAAATGCCAATTTTTTTTTTTAAAATGAAAAGCAATTTACTAATACTACCTAACTAGCTATAAATAAATTAATGATATAAGTTGTATAGGAATAGTATACTGTTGTATAGCAACAATATAAATTCATGTAGAAGCAATATAATTTTGTATAGAAACAATATAGAAAGACAATGACTTTAATATAGAAGGACAATGATTCTCTAGAGAAAGACAACGTTATATAGAAGTAATTGAAGCTCATACAACAGTACAATAAGCTAGTATAGAAATACTATATTTTCATATAGAATTAGCATAACATCATATAAATCAGCATATAGAATCAACATAACCTCATACCGAATTCGTATAACTTCATATAGAATTAAGATAGGTTGGAGATTGCTTGGCAACAAGGCTTTTATTTAGACTCGTTTAACTGTCAGACGAATCTGACGCAACACATTCTCTGTTACTAATGTCATAGTTTGACTATAACGAAGTGCACAAATGTCATTTTCTACTTTGTAAAATATTATTGATTTAGGCATTTTTTAAACATTAGTATGGATTAAAATGAGGACGTTGATAATTTAGATTATCTGTGTTAATTTTTCCAAATATAAATTAAATATTAAAAATCAAACTTAAAATTAAGATATAAAATAAAAATTTAAATAAAAAATAAAGATAAATATAAGTAAACTGTATACATAAAAAATATATAAATAAGCGAAATGAACTGATTTGAAGCATAAATTAAACTGAACTGAACTAAAAATAATCTCAAAACAACATGGACTTAGAAGTCGATATAGTCCTAATAATGAGAAGCAAACTTTCAAGCCTTAGGTAACATAGAATCCATGCACTACCCTACCGAGTATTATACTTTGATATTATTACTTATTACGGAGTAGTAGTCAAAACCCTAACCAACAACCTTTTGCTATCCCATGTGATCTTAATATAAAAAGGAATGATAAATCTTAAATAGGCCGAAGAAACCAAAAGCTTCCATGAGGTACATATCTTCCTTACTCATCATGTCTTTGGTTTGTTGAGCAATGTTACATGCAATCAAATACCCATATCCGACATGAATACATGTCCAAACTAAAATATATCATTAGCTATTCATTATCAATATCATATTCATTGGCTAAATAATAATAATAATAATAATAATAATAATTGGAGTTCATTAAGAAGAATCGTGCTACTTTAGAAAAAGTAGGTATTCTTATGCCGGAATACTAGCACACGTGAATCTGAAAGAAGCCTTCGATCTTATGAGAAAATCTTATTAGCTGAATAAGGATATAAATCAAGTTTGTAGCGTTAGTGTTCTCTTAAAGGAATTAGCTAATAGGGTGCAGACAACTAGGTATGAAGATTCCATAATCAGGCTAGCATCCGCAAAATTATTATTATTATTATAATTTTTGTTGTTGTTGTTATAATCAATTGAAAAGTAGGATTTGACTTTAATTATTAGTATCACATTAGATATAAAGGAGTACTCTTTGGTTCAAAAACATAAACTTAAAAATATCGATCCAACATCATGCCTAAATTAAATTACCCTAATTAATATTATTACCTAAATCACATAAAATAGCAAAATAAAATAAAAAAAACTAAACTATCGAATTGAAATTAAGCTGACGTAAACATACGCTTATTTATATCGGATTTTCAAATCACGCTTTTCAACTTCATATTTTCCCTTCTAACTTTTAGTCCAAGAGCAACACCTTAACGAACATCAGAACATGGACTATTCATACTGCCCCATTTGCGAAAACCCCATTTCAATTCATGAGATTGAAAGGTATAATTTATTCATAATTTCAACATGCATGTTTATTGTACATTGTAAACCTTAAATTTTAATTTATTTGTATATTTTTCATGCTATAATTGATTGTATATACTATGATTATACATTTAGGATTGAATTTTAGTTGGGTATTAGCAAAAGATTCTTAATTAAGTTTCCCCCAATTTGGGAAAACTAGGGTTTTTAAAAATTTTGTGAAATTTGAAGTGGGAATTAATGTTACAGACATGTGAACAAACATTTTGAAGATGATGAATTTACCAAGGATATGGAATTGGCTCAGAAAATTGCATTTGCCCCACCAAGCCCAATTCAAAATGTGGGTATTTTTCATATTTTATGCAATTAAATTTTGTTGTTTTTGTATTTGGTGTTTAGTGTTAATTGTAATTAGGGTTTAAGCAAGTAACACAAATGATTTATATTGTTGGAAAATGCATGAGTTTGATTGCATGGTTGAACATTGTTGGCACTTTGGAGGAGTGGCTAGGGGGTGTACGTGTGTTGTGTCGAAATCGTGTAATGTAAGGTTATTAGGTTAGCATCCTATTGCTTAGTGACCTAAAACTTTTAGGTTGTTTTTCCTTTTGATGGTTGAAATTTTGTTGATTTGTATAATTGTATTATGTATGATGATCTCGTTCGGGCATCTTGCATATATGTGGCACATTTTTTTGAGAGTCCATTGTAGTTCGGCTTTGAATTAGGAAAAATGTGTTTAGTGTGTAGGAGTTGTAGATGTAGCAAAGAGAAGATTTGGTTTGTAATAAATCTCATGTACTGATTTTCACTTCACTTTGGATATATTCCCCTAACTGTGTAAATGTCTGCAAGAGAACATTGAATCATTATTCTATATGGGCCTGCCGCGTGCAGGACAGAAGCTTATGCTTGGATTTTGGTCCTGAGTCTGTATCTGATGAGAGGGTTCCTGAAAGTAGCACATCCAGGGATCAATGGTGTAGTAGTAAGGATGAACCAAAAGATATCGATGAACAGATTTGTTATATTATAAGCTTACAGAATAAAGAAGTCTTCTATAAGGTCGAAGCGGGACTAGTGGCCTTGCTAAAAAACTGCTTGGAACATGACGATTCGACAAGTCTACTGTCAGGTTATGTGGATCATTTTCAAAGCATCAAATCTGAGGATATGGGATGGGGTTGTGGCTGGCGTAATATTCAAATGGTTAGCTCACACTTACTTAAGGAAAGACCTGAAGCAAGAGAGGTTTTGTTTGGAGGTTCAGGATATGTGCCTGATATTGCCTCACTTCAAAGATGGCTTGAAGTTGCTTGGCAGCGGGGTTTTGACATTGTTGGCTCAAATTATTTCGGGGGGAAAATTTATGGCTCAAAGAAATGGATTGGGACAACAGAGTGTGCAGCAATCCTTTGTTCTTTTGGTCTTCGGGCGAAGATAGTTGATTTTGACGGTAAGGGTAGCAAAAAGGGTGTAGGGCGAACTCAAGGTAGTCAAGGACCTATGGATAAGTTTGTTGTTAGAAGGGGATTTGACAAAACAGAAGGTCCTGCAAAGTTTGGTGATGGCTCCGCACAGAATTGTAAGGGTTATCAAGCTTTGATTGATTGGGTTTGGACTTACTTTTCTAAACAAGAACCAAATGAAGCACAAAGACGAGTTGTTGTTACAAATAAAATGTGAGACGACTATGTTGGTTATTATCATGTCTTTTGTACCCTTCCTTCTATAATGTAACTTTGTCTGTTTCTCTCTTTTCCTTCTTTATGTCTTACTACTGCTATTTTGGTACAGGCCTTTATATTTTCAGCACGATGGCCATTCGAGAACCATTATAGGGATTCAAGTTAAATATAAAAAAAATGGACCGAAGCAATTCAACTTACTAGTCTTAGATCCTGCTCATGTATGTAATTTTTTTTTCCTTTTCTTTAAGCATGCAAAATCTTTTGATTTGCATTTAGTGTCCATTCTGCTGCTTGATTGCAATTCATTTTTCACCATATAAAATGGAGCATGCATTTCTCAAATTTATGGTCATCGTAATTTAATTGGGACGTGCTGGCACAGTGGTACTTTATGGATGCGTTGATACATTGTCATATTTCCCTGCCTTTTAATTGCGTCCTTTATTAAGTGCTATAGGTTTGTTAATGGGGATATGTCGTTTTTTTTGCATTGCTCCTAGCAAAGTACATACATAAGCAGGTACCTTTAGCTGGTTGACTGTCTACATAAGAGTATCTAATTCTGCTCAAGCTTAGTTGAAACCTTACTTCTTCCCTTTTTTGAAGTTGCTATCCATCAAGTTGTTGATATTCTTGGTAACATGCAGAACTCAGTTGCTATATATGTCCATCTAGTCCTACCTGTTCTACCATTGTAAAGCCCTTTTATTTTGTCTTTAATTCCAACTTTTCATTTTAGCGGAGTCCATAGGCCTATGTAAATCCTACGTTAGTGCTCATATGACTGATATGGGATTATCCACGGCGTTACAAATCTCTCTCTAAATATAAATAGAATACTTGGAGCATATAGAGCACCATATAGTGGCCTACTTTGGTGAAGGCTTTGGCGCTTCGGCCTTAAGGGCCCCCGAGATTGGGCCTCCGTTTTGGATTTGGTTGTGTTTGTGCGCTTTGTTTTGGCTGCGAATAAGAAGAGGAGGCCGTGGTGGAATTGGAGGATAAATTTGTTCATACGCCATTGTTGGAGAGGAAGGTGGTGGTGATTTGAGAGTGTGTGGGTAGAGTGAGGAGCAAGGCCAATAGGCAGTGAGTGAGAGTGTAAGAGTGTTGTTGGGATTTGGGATGGTTGGATGAATTTAACTATCCCAAAATTGGTGGTAGGAAGAAGTAAGGGGGTGGCAGTGGTAGAGCAATAGAGTTGAAGAAAATGAATGATGAAAAATGCAAGTGAGGAGGTAATGGAGGATTGGAATTTCAGGGGTGTTTAAATGTTTTGATGGATGTGGAAGTAAATAAATGAAAATAACAAAATGAAACCAAAATTGAAAAAAAAAATGAAATTAATTTACAAGTTTATCAGGTTAATAAGTCCAAAAACAGAAAATATGCTTTAAAGTTGGGTCTTAAAATGAAAAAACAATAGTTGGGTCTTTTATTGTTTTACCTTCCATAGTTCAGATTATATTCATAAATTTTTCCAAGAAAAAGTATACAATTGTTGTGATAAAAGATTCTTCTCATTATTCCAAGTATTACTCTCTCCATTCCTTTTAGGGGCCGTTTGATGGGGGTAGTAATCAAAGGGAATGGGAATCAACTATCCCCATTCCCTTTGTTGTTGTTTGTTATGCCACTTTTGCATTCCCCTTTCCGTTCCTTATTCCTCTATTCTAACACTTATTTATTCTCTCTCTCTCTCTCCCCCCCTCCTCCTCAATCTTTTCCATTCCCTTTCTCCTCAACCACCTAACCACAACCACAACCACCCAGCCACCACAAAAACCACCAAAACAACCACTAACCCTCATCGGCGCCGGATTCCCCACTGCCACCCCTAAACCTTAACCGCCACCCTAACAACCTCAAAAACCCTAACCGCCCCAAAACTAAAACACCCTCCACCACCTACAACCACCTCTAACACCCCCGAAACCACCACTCATCTACACGCCTCCCTTCTCCGCCCCTCCTACCCCCTTCACTGCCCTTTGTAACCCCCCAACCACCCAAAACAAAGCCTCAGCCCCACCCGAAACCAATTCCTCCCCTTGAAACGAAACCCTAAAACAACAAAACCACCTTGAAAATGGCCAATGAGGAGTGACAAAGGGAGTAGAAGGGGCGATGAGTCGAAGACTAGGAGTATCGGGGGTCGTGGAGGTGGTTCTGGGGAGGAAGTGACTTGTTTTTTTAGAAGGGGTTAGGGTTTCAAGGAGGTGTGTTGCCACCGTGTCGGCGAGGAATTGGTAGTGGGGGCGTGCCAGCGAGGGGTGGGTGAGGTTAGGCGGTGAGGTGGGTTAATTTTTTGGTGGTAGAGGTTAGGTTTGGGTGGTGGAGTGGTAGAGTTATGGTGGTTATGCACTAGTCTCATTCATTTTTTTTATTATCTAAAACAAACAACTAAATAAATCAAAGGTTTTACCTTTCCATTCTTTTCCATCCCCATTCTCAAAAGTCAAAATCATTCTCTTTCTCTTTGTCGAACCAAATGACCCCTAAGTTTAATACGTTTGGAATTTGGGGTACAATAAGAGAGAAGCTTTAACATGAAATATCTCTATGATATTTGTGAAAAAAAAAGTCATGGGATCTTGTTAGAATCTTCTCGAAGTAAATTTATATAACTCAACTTTTTATAATTTCTTATAATGTATGTTGGTATATATCAGGTGTTATAACATGTGCATTGTAAATAGTGAAAAACAAAGTGTATCACACTTAAAGGAATGGAGGAAGTTTGAGAGAAGGACAACTTCCCACAAGTATTATTGCTATCTTTAAAGCTTTCCGCATTTCTTTCATCTAGCAAGTGATATATTTCTTAGCAATTTTTTGTCACCAAATGAATCTCAATGCATACAGCATAGATGCGATATTTGATTGTTTTCATTGTAAAATTAGTATTTTCTTAACCAACAATGTTAAATACTGAGCAAGTAGTTTTTTTTTCCCTTCATTTCTTCATATTGATTATTTTGGGGCTAAGAATTTTTTGTTATATAGAGTAACTAATAACTTACCTTTTAAATTTAGATCTTTATCTATGTTATCTATGATAATATATAAAGTCAACTCCTTTTTGGTTTTTGATGTTCAATTTTATCCTCATTTATTTGATATATGACTAATATACCCTTACTCAAGTTAGTAGTTTCAACCAAAAACTTCCTTTATCAATAATAATATGGAGTACTTTCTTCGCTCCCCTTTATTTGCAACATACCAGCACACCCATTAAAAAAGAGATTTGAAGGCCTAAATGGGCAAATTAATTGGAATAAGGGAATAATTTGAACACCAATAACTTCGAGTTTACCTCTTGCTTGTGTAAGATTTTTTTTTGCTCAATTGCAGCCTCAAGTCTCAACATTAATATGGTGTGTTATAGGATGTGCCTAAGGACATTGTTTCATCATTAAATGTTGACAGTTACAAAATGTGAAACTTTTTACAGAGCACAAAGGCTTTGGAGAGTTCGCTGAAGGAAAACATTGGATGGCAGAAATTCTTGAAAAGAGGGCTTCATACTTTGAAGAAGCCTCAGTATCAGGTTGATTGCAAATCCTGATGGTTTTAAATTTTCGTTGGATCGGTTGGTTAATTTATTTTATTTTATTTTTATGTTGGGATTCAGCTATGCTATGTTGATCCTGGAGTTGCTCAAGTGGAGGAGATAGAGCAGCTGAAGAATTTTAATGGTGTTCTTACCGAGTGTTAGATGAAGTTTGTTCTTGCTTCAGGTTCCTTTCTTTCTCCCTCCTTATTGGGATATCTTGCAGATGGCTACACCTACTTGATTTGTAGTATTAGGCTTCTACATTGCCAAAAAAATTTCATTCACGTGCAGCTGGAATCTAGATCCTACAACGGTTGGAAGGCTGACAACAGTTGAAAAGAATGTTTACTCTTTTGTTGTTATTCTGTGCCCCTGAAAGATGTATAAGTTATCTCTCAGTACTTGTTGGGTTGAAAACACAAAATGTTATTGGTAATGAAGATGTTTGAATGCGTTTGTCATAAATTTGCTTCATTTCTCGTTTCTGTCTCCATTATGAATTGGCTGGAGCAATGTCGATTACCTTTATTTTTAGAACATTTGTGTTTGCTTATTTAATAGGCTGTATGCAATATTGCAATGCACAATGCAGTAGAAGGTGCTTTGGTGACAGTCATGTTTGGCAATGATTGATGTCCTTTGGTTGGAGGCTTTGAGCCAACGTGAAACTCAATTTTTTTTTTTGTTTTATTAGAAAATTTAAGGAATTTGTTGCTTTCTCTCGACATTGGCTTTCAGGTTCCCAGCTTGGCTAACATGTTTTTTCTGTACCCTTTTATTTGACTGGTCATTTCCTTTGGCTTTTTTTTTTGTGTTCGTTTCCCGCTTTCATTAATAATAAAAAAAAAATGCAAAATGAAAATGTTTATCTGCTTGGGGCTATGTAGAATAGGTTTTGTCTTGAAGTTTGTGTATATGGTCTCATTTGCTGGTATGCCTTGAGCAGCTGATGCTGGGAGGTCTTGAATGCCCCGAAGTTTAAATCTTTCAAACAGAGGTATGTCTTAGTCATTGAAGTAAAAATGATACATTAAATTAAAAAGGCATCATATTTGCTCCGGTTCTACCTCTATTGATACAATGTAAAATTTTCATGCATTCAAATGTACACATGGTATTATAATTCCTCCTTTATGAATGCTGTACAACTTCAACATGTTCTCTTACTGAAAGTCAAGTGTTTCCGTTTATAATTTAATATCTTTAATGATCTACAAGTAAAAATTTATGTGGATGATCACTTGGAATGATTACTTTTGGTTCATGTAGCCAACCCCAATTATGAAATGAAGGCTTTGATTGATTGATCGAATGATCTACAAGTGTAGTTTTATGAATTCAAAATACTTTGTGACCTACCCACCAACATTTTATATAATAAGAAATAAAAATGGTCATAGTTAATATATGAATAGTGGATGAATGAAACGTTATGAAATTTCTAAACAAAAAAGACGTATATCTATACTTTGATATATTAAGTTTCATTGGAAAAATTTTATGAGGGTTTTTCTTATAAAAATGAAGAAAAACAAAAGTATGTCAGTAAACAGAAACAGTTCGATTTGATATTGTAGTGCTAATAAAGATATTATGGTGTTAGTGGATGAATGAAACGTTATGAAATTTCTAAACAAAAAAGACGTATATCTATACTTTGATATATTAATTTTCATTGGAAAAATTTTATGAGGGTTTTTCTTATAAAAATGAAGAAAAACAAAAGTATGTCAGTAAACAGAAACAGTTCGATTTGATATTGTAGTGCTAATAAAGATATTATGGTGTTAGTGGATGAATGAAACGTTATGAAATTTCTAAACAAAAAAGACGTATATCTATACTTTGATATATTAATTTTCATTGGAAAAATTTTATGAGGGTTTTTCTTATAAAAATGAAGAAAAACAAAAGTATGTCAGTAAACAGAAACAGTTCGATTTGATATTGTAGTGCTAATAAAGATATTATGGTGTTAGATGAGTTTTATTTAAGAACACTTCAATACCAATCGGAGTATTGGTTCAGTAAAAAGGAAAAAGAGCAGTGTAGGTATGACCATTTTCTGCTTACTGCAGTTCTTCGCAAGCCTCAAATTTGATGCAAGGAATATTTCGAATAATATCAATATCCTTTCCGGCTGCTGTATTTTCATTTTCCTGTAGCCTGCTGCAAAATGTCATTGGCATATTCAGAATCTCCAGTTCTTGCAGCTGCTTCAAGTGCTTTAACCCTTCTGGTAGCCCTAACAACTTCTGGCAACTAAATATGGACACTCTCTTCAGGCATGGCATTGCACCTTCTGCTACTTCCCATTCCTTCAAGTTTGGAAGGTGGGAAATTTGAAGCTCCTCAAGTTTCGGGAACATATTTGCAGCACAATTCCACTCAGTCCCCTCGTATGATCTCCATAGAAGTAGGATTTTCAAGCAAGGAAGATGCCCCAGCTTTTTTGTTGGATCATATTTTTTGAAATGAGAAAAAGACAGTTCCAATTTGATAAGTGATGTTAAGAGTTGGAAATTGTATTCCTCTTTGAGTCTTCCAATTAATGATAGTTTTCGTAGGTGTTGAAGTTTGTTTAGGTTATCTGGGAAGAGTAGCTTTGTTTCTCCTGCCCTCTGCCAGTCCAACTTTAGTACCTGAAGCTGTTTGGGTTCCTTGTTGAGCCATTTTACCACTGCCTTTAACTCTTCTTCACCTGAAATATTTACTATCCCCAGCTTTACAAGAGGTGCACTTAGTTTTGCCAAATCAGTTGTTACCCAATTGCCGCCGCTGACACCCCATAAAATCTGCAAGTTCTGTAAAGTGCTGAGGTCAAGCTTATTGATAGATGGAATTGCTTTCTCTGGTAGATATACATGTCGAAGTTTTGTCATCTGCAGAAGAACATTAGGTAGTGGTTTACAAATACTAGGAATCAAACTGCCCCTGTAATCCAAGGTTATCAATTTACGAAGATTCTGAATGGTTTCAGGAAGCTCTACAACACTTGTGGCTCTTAAACCTAGGTATGTCAAGAATATTAGATCCCCTATTTGTTCTGGAAGAATAGTGCAATTTCTGATCCCACAAAGGATCAAGACTCTGAGTAGCTTGAAATGTTCGTATATCGCTTCCAATCTGAGTGACAAAGCTTCATGCTGAAAATAATAATGCTTTGTTGATAGTTCATGTCTTCCGAATTGAACCAAAGTTCGAAGTTTTGTACTGTGTTTTGGGTATGCATATAACGTCCTGCCAAAATAATACTTTAGTTGAGATTTTACCTTCTAATTTAGCAATATAGTTGCTTTTGAATTTACGAGTGGTCATGCTGAATTCATTTTCATTGTAGATTCTAAAGTGACTTGTAATTAATTCATGTTGTTTGGTCCTGTGGCAGTGTAGCCTGTAGACAGCTAAATAAGTATGGCTAGAAGCATTAGGAGGAACGTTGCACGCTGTGTGCTTACGATAAAAAGGTTTATGACTACTCTGCTATTGCTTGATGAATTCTATTGAGGTGCTTCTAGTAAACATGGTAATCGAAGTGTTAAAGCTTCAAAAATCTTGCCAATATAAGTTTTTCTTAAACCTTTTGTGATGTATGACTGAATAGTAGTTAAGGATTTCATTCATTCACTTCACAATTTCAATTAGGTATGAGAAATTAAGAATGATACTTTCTTTGTGTTTTTCCTTGTATGTAATTATGCTGTATGAGAGTAGGTAGCAATTAAGAGTTTTACTCGTTCTCTTGCAATATCTACCATGCATGCCTGCATTTTGCATACTAATATATTGATAACTTGAGATTATTAGTAATTTCACCTTATTTCCTATCCACCAATGCATTAATATCGCTGTTTAAATATGGTGGGTCATGCAAGATTCGGTTAGAAATCTTACTACTAGGATTTTCTTGAAGTGAGAATAGGAAAATTTGAGTCATCAAAGTGTGACATTTTCATAATCACTACAATAGAGATCTTTTCATCATCAGTGCCAAATTAATTATTCCAAAACATATCATGCATGACACATTGTTATTCATTGGTGTTATGATGCTAGATCATTAAAGAGAAACTGCATTTACTATGTGAAGTAATGAAAGAATAGATGTGCAGAAGGTCACCAAAATTGAATTCAGCCATACTTGAAAGCTTGAGGGGGATCAGAATGAAAGCTCTTTTGTAAACAAAGTAGCCTTGTCTAGCAACATTTAGTAATATCAAATTGGATGTCAAAAATAAAAAGGCAAAGCAGCGGCAGCAGTAATTAGTGTGTGAGAGCTTATTCAAGATTCATGTACTTGTATAATCAGACAGATTTAAGTGACAAAATTAATCATTTAGAACTTTGAAATTTGTACCATAAGTATGTAAAGAAGTGAATTTTACCCTGGATATATTGCGGCTCTTCTTAGCAGCAAGTCTTTAATGTTGGGATCATCATCTCTTGAAAGGGTTGCAGCCTGAAGGACAGTTGTGTCTGTGTTTTGTGTGCTAGGATATATTTCCAGAAATCCTAAGTTTGCTGATTTTGTGACTGAAAGCTGATGAATTTTGTTGTGCAAACAGATACTCTTCATTTCTCCCATATGGTTTCTCCTCATGACTTGAATAAGGCACCTGCAAGCCAATTCTTCCAGGTACATTGCTGCGACGTTTTCTGAAGTTTTTTCTGTAATAGGGGGATCTAATGTTACAAAACCTTCGGCTAGCCACATTCTAATCAGCAAACCTGTTGGAATCTCAGCTTGTTGTGGAAAGAGACTGAAGTAAAGGAAGCATGGATTTATTTCACTGTGAAGATCACAATAACACAACAGTAGTATGTCATCTAACACCCGATCTGACTGTGTTTCTTCTGAACCTAAGGATGTACTCACTGTTTCCCATTTTTCAACAGTTTCTTTGGTGCTTAAAAGCCCTCCTAATGCAACTATAGCCAAAGGTATTCCTTTACAGAATTTGAGCATTTTAGTTTTTTTGTGTGGATATCTATTAAAATGGTCAGTTACCTTATCGGTGTGTAGTCTACGTTTAGCATGATTGGAAACTATGCTGCAAAGTAGTGTCCAACTTTCCTCTTCAGTGAGAGGTCGTATCTCGTACAAGAGACAACTTAAATTTGAGTGGCGAACGGTTCGAGGATTACTTACAGTGATTACTATCTTACTGTAAAGAGCAACTTCCCTTTCGCGAGTTTTAATACCACTTTGTGCAGCAACCAAGTCAGATAACAGGTCTCGAGCATCGTTCATGTCATTTATTACAAGCATGTATCTTTTTTCCTCCAGAGCACCAATTAGTAGCTCTGCCAATTTCTTTGTGCTAGAATCTTCTATGCTGGTATTGTCTATATTGATACGTCTAATGATCTCACGCAATGTTTCTGCCGCATTCCACTCTCTAGATACATTGATCCACATCTTGTGCTCAAAGTGTTGATTTACAGTTTCATGATTATACAGATAACTAGCCAAAACTGTATTGCGACCAGAACCATCCAAGTCTCTGATGGAAAATAAACTTGGTTGTTCCCCTTCCCCTGTCAATTTTGTTGTTAAAAGACCGTCATCCGTGAGCTCCTCATCAGTTATACATTCTTCGTTTTCTTGAAGATTTGGTGGAGGTTGTTTTGTCATGAATATTACCTTGCTTCGATGTTTTGTATTCTTGAGTATACGATGCAAATGGCCTACTAGATCTTTTACTTCTTGCACTTGATCAAGAACAATCAGTGAAGGCTTTTTTGCTAGGAAGTCCTCTAGTAATATGGCCAATGCAGTGATTGCGCTTTCTTTTTGCATGTTAGTATCCCTTGCGATTTCTTGTAAACTTTGGAGCAGGATGCTTCTCTCATTCTGCTTTTTGATAGATGTCTCACTTTTGCTCTCAGTTTCGCTATCAGTTGTTTTCTTTTTTATCACGCTGGCATCCCTTGTGATTTCTTGCAAGATTTTGAGCAGGATGCTTCTTTCATCCTCTTTTTCATATACATGTATCCAACTCCTGGAATCAAAGTGTTCTTTCACTTTTGCATTTTCTGTATAGAGTTTTTTAAGGAGGATGGCAGTGTTTGTCTTTGCAGACATGTAGAAGATACTAGTTTCTTTCTTGGTTAACTTTTTGGCCAAAGAATCAACATTCTCATCTGGGGCAACAGCATATTCCTCATGCATGTAGGGATGCCTTGGGGTGGTACAACTTGTAATTACTATCTTGCTTCTATGGTTCAAGCGCTGTGTCATGGGAAACAAATGTGTGGCGAGATTATCAGGATTATCTACATCATCCATAATGATCATATATGGCTTCTGTCCTAGGATATTGCTTATCTTATGTACCAACTCTTCTGTGGTCGTGCTTCTGCTTGCATCTTCTTCCTTCCCTTGAATTTTTCTTAAGATTTCAAGAAATATAGCTTTAGCATCCTTCTTTTGTGATACTGAAGCCCATACCACAGAGCTGAAGTGTCTCTTGATAAGTGGATGATTCTTGAGCTCTGTGGCTAGGGTGGTTTTTCCAGAACCTTCCGTCCCGACAATGTAAAGGATACTTTCTTGGTTTCCTTTCCTAGTCAACTTTTCTACCAGATAGCTGATGTCTTTTATCAAGCCTACTAGCTCAAGGGGATAACTGGTTGTTGGTGGAAGTTTCTGTGTCTTATCCCAAAATCCCAGCTGTTGGCCTGTTGGTTTCTCAACACTGAAGTTCTCTAGGATACTGTTTGTTTCGCTCAATCTCTTTATTATGCCTGATAATTTCTGTATGTGTTGATGTTCTATTTGAAAGCATGGTTTGCAGATGTACCTTTTTATAAAGCTACATCTTCGTGTATGTTCATGTGCACTCTTGTAGATATCATCAATGACATCTTCACATTCATGAGCTCTTGCCACCAGGAACCTGCGTGTGAAGACAAAATATGAAATTACCATGTCTCTGCTGAGTGTTTTTTTATATTTTAATTTATTAGTTTATGTTCAGTTTTTGGTAGACTTACCTTCTAAGAAAGCTACAATTTCCTCTGGTTTTAGACGTCTCTTTGTAGATGAATGTATCAGTGGCATCTTCATGTCCAATCACTCTGTCGATGTGCTCTCCTTTATCATTTGCATCATTAAGGTGGCTCATTAGTTTCTCAAGTTCTGATAGCAACTCATTGATTTTACTCTTTGCAGGCTCCAAGATCTTTGATTCTTCGTTAAGTAATGAACAAATGCGCTCCACAACAACAGTGACAGTTGGCTCTGACATTTGGGTGCCCTGTCTGTCTTGCTGTCAGCAGTTCTACTGGTTGAGACAAATATATGCGGTTCTGGGATCTAAGTACTGGTTCTGTTTCACAATATTGTCACACAGCCCCTGTTAAAGAATCTCTCTTCGTCTCATGTCACAAGCAAAGGTAAATGACCATGTCACAACTCACAAGCAAAGGTAATCATAATTCATACATGTTTTGCCTCTGCTTTATTACATTCCATTTTTTTTCCTTTTTTTTTGTCAATACAAAAGAAAAGTTAATTTATTTCGAAGTATTATCTTGGAAAGAAGAAATGATGGGTTTTGCTTTTGTTACTTTAAAATAAAATAAATGTGAGACTTGTTTTGTTGGCTGAGGTTATTTGGGCGCTAGAAGCAAATGGGTTATAGAGGTTGGATTATTAGATAATAACAATATGTAGATAGGATTATCGAAATTGGACCAATCAAAGGTTGTTTTATTATAATTAATATATCAAAAAAAAAATCAAAGACCAAAATAAAATTTGTAACTGCAATGCCCACACCTTAAGTGGTTTTATGAAAATTACAAGTAGAAGCTTAGAAAAAGAATTTTGTTTTTGGATTCTTGTTCACCTTTTCTGATCTTCTATTGTTTAAATTTTTCTTTTTTTTTTTTTTTTAAAATACCAAATTTGACCTTATTTTTACACTACCCGACATAGAAAAAAATCATTAAATGAGATATTATCTCTATTATATTAGCCAAGGGAGGGGGTGCGGTGTCCATTTAACTTTAATCTTTTATCCTTACTTAGGTCTTGTTCTTCTCGACTTTTTTTTTATATTTTTTCAGCAAAAATAAGTTCAGTTCAGTTCTGCAAAAATAAGTTTCAATCCTTAATAAATTGTTAATGATTTCATCAATAATAAGTTCAGTTGAGCAAAAATACGTTCAGATAAGCAAAAATAAGTTCAGATAAGTAAAAATAAGTTCAGTTCAGCAAAAAATAAGTTCAGATCAGCAAAAATATGTTCAGATAAGCAAAAATAAGTTGAAGAGAATAGGTCCTTAATCTTCATTGAGGGTATTTAGCCATTGACTATTCGATAAATTTCTCACCATGATATTAATGAGACAATTCACTATTATAACATAATTGTTCAATCAATTTTTAATGTTTTAGACTTTAATTGATAATTATAAAATCAAATTGACAATCTACTACTCCGTATTAATTTATCAATCAAACAAAATCACTGACAATAATCTTTTAATTAACCAAAATACAATTAATGTCAATTAACACCGATTATGAATTGATTGGTAAATTAACATTTTGTATTCAAATACATTTTTTATTTTATTTTTATAATTTGAGATCAATTAATTTGGCCTTGCTCTTAGTTTTAAAAAGCATGCACTGAGGCGCACTAGGCACACCTTTTAGTTTTTCAGGGATTTTTAATATTTTTGTCAGATGAGCAAGGCCTAAAAAAATTGCCTAAAACACATACCTTAGCTCACAACTTATAGTTAGAAGTGAAAATTCAAGGGATGAACTTCTTTAGCTTTATTTTCTGTTTTATGTTGAGAAAACTGAGATTTTATTGTTTAAACAATAAACTTTTTTGTATATGTATGTTTTAGAAAAAGCATCAAGTACCCTTGCACGTCTTTCTATTTGCCTTGTACCCCTTAGTTAAAAAAAAATTGGTAGTATCCAAATTTTGATATAATGTGTGCACATATTTAACATAATCATAGGGTATTAAACTAGACTGATTTATGGAAGATGATTTTGGGTTCGTAACTTGAAATTTTGAAAAATGAAGCAGTTGCTATTTTGTTTGATGCAACTTCCCTGTATATATATAAATTTTTTGTTTTTAATTTCAACAGTATATGGTGAATGAGAAACTTCACTGGTACATGGTACTATTCTCTTTAAAAATAACTAAATAGTAGATAATATAGAGTATAGACACAAAAACCACTGACCTACTGTTCTTTGTGCTACCTTCGTTTTATTCAATTTACTTTGACTCTTGGTACTGTTTAGATAGTTCTCTTTTACCATTGTTTGTTATTTTTATGTGTAAGGAAAAACGCAGTTTTATGGAACTCGTTAGCTTCATATCAATATGTAATTTCTAAATGTCAACTTTTATATTTTCTTTCAGATACATAATTAGAGATATTAGTCATTGACTTTTATCTTGGCAAATGCAAAAGAGTGGATTAAAATATTAAATAATAAAATAAAAACTCAGGGAGTAATATGCCTTCACATGAAATTGGTTGATTTTTTTTCTTATATTTCTGTGGATTTTATTAGAAGATCCGCCCTTTGCTGTAAACTAAATAGTGTTGAGTTGTATGAATTTTGAATTTTGGTGTGTAGCTTGTTTTTAAAAGAGCACGTTGGATGCATGGAGGTTCCGTCAAAACTTGCCCACTTAGGTGATGTACCTTTGTTTTTTTGGTATTTCTCATTTTTTATTATAAAAAAAAAATTGCCGGTTGCACCCAACCTAAGAGAGGCGCGTCAAGGTACTTAGCCCCTCCTGCGCTTAGTTACGTCTCTCACCTTTCTATGTCTAGGATTAAAAGTCTTACTTTATATTGATATAATTGGAAAATCAATGCTAGTTTCCGCGATCTAGCCAGCAGTGATCCCCGGAAAAAAGAAGGGGGTAGTTTAGCGACCTTTTCCAGAAGAAAGAGCAAATAAGAAAGGTTCTTTTGCTATCACCTGTCTTGTGGATACCATCCTCCTTAGATAACCAACCAACAAAGCAATGGGAATAAAGTTGCATAATTCTTGCTGTACAAGCATGACTTCTTTCCTCAGTATCAACTTAAGCAGCATCTTTAACTTGTTTAATCTAATGTCCATAGTTGTGTACATAGCCTATATTCATCATCAATTAAGGCTTGCCTCTTTGTTGAACAATTTATCTCTTTGCCACAATATTCTTTTGTTCTTATCCTTCTTAGATTTCTGTTCCATTCTCTCAAAATATACCGATCAATGCCAACTTCATCAGATTCGCAGTCCCATGCGATGCTGTCTGAGTTTATTGAAACAGATAAAACTTTGACTATCTCTGATGTCAATGACTTGGTGATACCTAAATTACTCAACATCCCCAAAGATGTTTCCACAGGAAACAAGTACAAGTGCAGCCAGATGACATGGAGGCGGTTACAGAAATTTGAAACAGATTTAGGACACATCAAAAACCACTTGAACAAGCTTAAGTTCTTGGAACAACTTACTGACAAGCATATTAAAGATCTCTTGCGGCAGATACTGAATGCTCCAGCTACTTTAGTTGCATTTACTGATGATTCCAAGTACTGGCAGCTTGAAGACGTCCTTACACAGCTCAAGGTTCACATGTCTTCTACTACTTATGGTAACCTTTCAACTGGTTTTGAAGATCACAAGCTTACGGCTCATGAACCTGAAGTTGGGCTCAGAAAATCAGCTATGGAACACCCTGGGGCAAATCCCTTCCTTGAAAATGCTGCTGCATTTAGACAGTTTACTCATAGTTATGAGCTGCTTGATCCTTTTCTGAAGGCATGCTTACTGTGTTTCTCAGCATTTCCTGTGAATGCAGAAATCAATAACATGACAGCCATCTATTGGTGGTTTGGGGAGGAGCTTTACCCACTTGAAGATGGTGATTTTGAGAAGAAGGGACTTGAAATCATTGCAAGTTTGGTTGAGCATGGTTTTCTTGAGGTTGTTATGATGAAAGGTAGGATGACTAGTAGATTTAGGATCCGTCCTTTTATTCAATCAATGTTGGTTTATCTTGCTAAGGCTGCTAGCTGTTTTGATTATCTGGAGGAAAGGGAGCATAAAGATGATTATCTGAGCTATAATAAGCAGCGGAGGATATGTTTGGTTAAAGAGCAAAAAGGCATTCCAACATCCTCATCCTCTCTAATGTACTTGAGGAGAAGCCAAACTACATACCTAGAGAGCATTGGGACACTGTTTAATGTGAACAAGTGCTACCTTGATATAAAGTTCCATTGGTTTTCGAAGATGAAAAATATTAAAGTTCTCTATCTGGGGAGGTGCAACTCAAAGGCCATCCAACATATTGAAGTTAAGTCCTGTAAATTTCTTGCAGGGTTAAAATATATGAGGGGCCTGAGATTTCTGAGTATTCAAGGGGTTTCAAAGATTGTAAAACTCCCAGATTTTGTTGGCCATGTTAAAAATTTAAGAATTTTGGATCTAAGAGATTGCAACGACATGGAAGAGCTCCCTGAGGCTGTCAAGTGGCTTGAGAAGCTTACACACTTGGACATGTCTGGGTGCTATTCTCTTGCTCGCTTGCCCAAAGAGATTGCCTCCCTCTCAGAGCTTCAAGTCTTAAAAGGATTTCGTGTCAGAGAGCAACAACATCATGTCAAGTCATGCTCTTTCCAAGATCTTAGCTCGCTGAAGAATTTGCAGAAATTGACCATTATCACAAGCTTGCGCAGCTTCCCAGTCAAAGAACACCTTGAGGTTTTCAGTAGAATGAGGAAGCTTTGCAAACTCACGATTGCATGGAGAGGGCTATACAGAGCAGAAACTGTTGATAAGTCCGACAATCAACTATGTGACATGAATTTCTTGGGGGGGTTAGAAAAACTAGACATTCAACATAACCCTTTTACAAGTGCACCAGCATGGCTGGCACCTAATAATTTGCCGAAACTGAATAAGCTCTATATTAAAGGAGGTAAATTCTTAAGAGATTTAGGTGATAAGCAAAATTGTGGATGGGCTGGAGTAGAAACTTTGCGGTTGTTGCACTTGCCCAATTTGAGATTGACATGGAGTGAACTACATGAGTTGTTTCCAAAACTTAGATACTTGGAACAAGTTGAATGCAGTGGGCTTGCCATCCATTGTAAAGACGACGGAGTTTGGCAAATCCCGTCGTAGGACCTCCATCTATCTAATTTCTAATATCACTATACTGTGATTCTAATTCATCTGATCTACATTTTTCTTCAGATTTTTCTTGTTTAATTTGAGTTTTTGACTAAACTTTGACCTTATTTTTACATTACTCTTGAACGATTTTATTTATTTTTTGTCAAAGGACATTCTATTCATATTGATATGTAATTTTCATAATTTAATTTTATACAAAATTAAAGATATACTACGTATATAACAGTAAATATTGGCATATAAGAAATTTGATGTGATTTTTTCGGGGTTTCATTTGATATGATTTTTTTTGCCATTTTTTTCCCCTTTTTAATAAAGCACTAAAATTGCTTAATAAGTTTGAACACACTCACAGTACTATCTCTTTAACAAATTCAAGATTTTGTTTTCTTTAGTTTTCAGTTTATAATAAACTGAATTACAATAGCTCATTGAATTATTTGCAATTTTCATATATATATGTATGAAGTAGCAAATTATTGTGGTGCTAGATTAGTCCCGTAAAATGGATTAGATCAAGTCTTTGTAGACTCCCTTCCGCAAGGTACTTTTCCTTGGTGGAACTTGATTATCAATCTATGTAATTGTGTTTCCCCTAAAAAAAATGCTGTGGTGATGAATTAGAGAAAATTTTCAGTGTCTAATCACAGGGTTTATCTAGCTTAACTAATACAGTGACCAAATTGAAACTGTTCTCATCAATAAAAGTATTTTCTGTTCTTTAACAATAGAAACTTTGGGGTTTTCTACAGTATATAGGATGAGAATCGATTTTAGGATCTTCTGGAATCGGAATAAGGTAGATTTTATTATCCTCATAAAACCGTAGAAAAAACTCAAAGTTAGCTGAATTGACATTTTATTTATGGGTAGGTTAACAAAAAGGGCATCATGTAAAAACATTTGAGAGTTCAAGGCTGCAACTTTAAAATTCTCAATATTATGAGTACAACATAAATTCGAATAGATATAGGAGTATAGTGTGGAAAATTCCTTAAAAATAAAAGAATGAAAATAGTAAGTAATAGTCTAATGCTTTACTAGCTAAAATGAACAAGTTGCTCTCTAAGCAAGTATTCTATTTAATGCTATGAAGTAATTGAATAAGAGCATCAATTCTTTAACCCCTTCAATAATATACTCTTTTTTTATTTTATTTTTTATTTTTTATTTTTTGTGGAAAGCCTTCATATAATTTACTCCTTAATTGTATTAGAAGTTCATTTTTTCTTGTTTTTCCTGTAAAAGAAAATGTGAATACTAAATGTGAGTGAACTGAGGTAAAAAAAATAAATAATGAAATATACCATTGTTCAGTTCTTGAAGGAAATATGGAAAAGCTGGGACATTCAATCTTTTGTTATGTTTAGTCTGTCCCTCCAATTATTCCTTATTTGGTTTGCTTCCTTGAGAAAGCGAGTGTCCAGAAAATTCCTCCATGTATCTGTTTGGGTGGCTTATTTGTTGGCTGATTGGGCAGCTGTCTTCGCCATTGGGCTCATCCATTATAAGCGCTGCACCGAGCCCATGACTGATGCCACACTGTACTCATTCTGGTCCCCGTTTCTTATCGTGCACTTAGGTGGGCCTGACACAATCACAGCCTTAACCATGGAGGACAATGAGCTGTGGCGTCGCCACCTCCTGCAATTCATTGCTCAGTCTGTTGCCACCTGTAATATTTTGTACCATAATCCTCCACCAGATCCACTGTTGTGGCTGCCAGTGGCCCTCATTTTTGTGTGCGGGTTGATCAAATATGGAGAGCGTGTTTGGGCTCTTTACAGTGCTAGTCTGGACAAATTTCGTCGTTCCAACCTCAGGGACGCAGACCCAGGGCCTAATTATGCCATGTTCATGGAGCAGTATGCCCTGAAGATGGAAGATGGCTTCCGAACCAAGATTGAGACTATTGAAGAGCCTGAGTTGGAGCAAGATCTCCATAACTTTGAGGTTCGGCAAAAGGGTCAACTTCAAGGTGTACAGGTGGTGAAAGACGCCTACCGTTTTTACCAAAGGTTTAAAGGCTTAATTGTTGACTTTGAGTACAGCTTCCGAGACCGTAAGAAGAGTGTACAATATTTTCTCAGGTGTGGTTTAAGATTTCTTATCTGCATATGTATCTATACAAGCACATGTATTATTGCCTCTAGGAAATACTTGTAGAGTTGTAGTAATATCATGATTGTTGTTGAGTTGGTGAGTTCAACTTAAACTTTCTCCATGTGCATAGCTTCAGAAAGAATTTATGCTATGGCTGATTACAGCTGCATACTTCTGTTAAATATATTTTTTTTTGTTGCTCTAGATCTGGTTTCTGCACAACGTGTGTATGCTTGGCACCGCCGCGTGTTGTGCATTTGCCGGACAAGGAGCTCTATTCTGGTGCACTATTAGGTGCACCCTGAACTTTAATTATGTTTTTTCTAATTATTCGTTATTTGTCTTCAGCTTGGAAACAGATGATGCCTTCAGGGTAGTAGAAACAGAGCTCAACTTCCTGTATGACGCCTTTTATACAAAGGCAACCATTCTACATCAACGTAAAGCATTCTTTGTACGTTGTTGTTGCCTCAGTTTTGGCTTAATATCTTTTGGAGTTTTCTTCTTTTGGGAGAAGTTTGGCCAAAATAATTCAAAAAAGTTGCACATTGCTAAGCCAGATGTCAACATTTCCTACACTCTACTACTTGGTGCCATTGCATTGGACATCGTTTCTATTCTAATGCTTGTGTTTTCTAATTGGACCGTTGCCTTTCTAGTGAAAAGTTACAAAGAAAACAAGAATAGGAATTTATCCAACAAGGTGCTTAGATTTGGGAGTCGGTGGTTGTCTGCCTACCCCGAGGCGCCGCAAGTTTCTCAGTTCATTTTCCGTCCATGGTCCTACTCCGTCAGTAGGTTCAGCTTGTTTAATTATTATCTCAATCAACGACATTGGAAGGTCAACAAAGTCTTTGATTGGTTGGGCATCAAGCTGTTTTTTGATGATTTGAGATATGTGGATACTTATAAAATGTCCGAGAAGATGAAGAAACTCATCTTTCAGGAGCTCAAAAAGAAGGCAGAACAAGCAGATGATCCAGAAATGGCTAAGGGCCTCTGCCATGCTCGTGGCAATTGGGTTCTCAAATCTTTTGGTAAGAAACTTTTGTAATGCTAATGTATTTTTAATCTTTCGGGATTTTTTTTGTCTTTTTCAAACAATATACTTCAACCGAGCCCCCCCCCCCCCCCCCCCTGTTCTTGCTCTCTCAACATTACACTATTCTGTTACCTCAACTTTAGTTTTGCCTAGGGTGTGATACATGTTGCTGTTCATCCAAGGTGTGTGACCACTAATGTTTGACATCTCACATCCTCTATTAAACTCAAACACAGATTTTTCCTCAGTTTAATTCATTTTGCAAGCCAACGAACTTTGAAGTTGAGGTCACGATTTCAACTGTTTTGGCCCAAAAACAATAATTTTTTCTCAATACACTAATACTATTTGTATTTTCATGCATGTCTATTTTGTGTTCATCTACACTAGTTGGTAATGGAAAGGTTTTGGAACTCAACAATTGGATCATGGAGGTTGAGTATGATGAGTGCTTGTTGTTATGGCATATTGCAACAGAAATATGTTACAATGAGGAGAAACTTTTCTACGACGAGAACCGCACTGTCTGCAAGGTACTTTCAGATTACATGGTGTATTTGCTGGTGATGAAGCCAATGATGATCTCAAATGTTGCAGGGATCAGTGACCTGAGGCTTAAAGACACGGAAGCCGAGGCATTACGATATATCCAAGGCTTCCTCTCAGATGCGCGGGATTTTGACCCTGTGAGTAAACTCTTAACACCACTCGACTTGTTGTGCCGAAGCATGATGAAAATTTTGATAAGACAAGATGTAAGGCCAAGGGATGTGAAGGGGACAAGGAGTAAGTCGGTGTTGTTTGAGGCGTGTCGTCTAGCAGACAAGCTAATGAAGATGCCCAAGGAGGTAAATAAGTGGGAGGTAATGAGTAGGGTTTGGGTTGAGTTGCTTTGCTATGCTGCATCTCATTGTAGGCCAACTAGCCATGTTCAGCAGGTGAGCAGAGGTGGAGAATTAATTTCCGTGGTTTGGTTTTTAATGACACATCTTGGAGTTGGAAAAAACTTCCACCTTGATGATGGCCCGACTAGGACAAAGCTCTTTGTCGATGAATAAAATTGTCGATTATGCAATCTTTAAAAGCATTGTATCTAAAGAAACGGAACAGGTATATGAGCGCAATGCCCACGCCAAATTAGGCAAAAGGTCGTAAACTTGTTGACGCATATATATCCCAAAAGTCATATTGTAATTGTATTTAAACAACTTGAAGTACACATGTAGAATTTGCAAGGAATTACATTAACATTTAACAATAATAATGTCCTTGTCAAAGGTAACTTGAGCAAATCCAAGAACTTCAATATGTAGTTTCTTGGTAACACTTGGTTTGACAGTGTAATGTGTATGGTGTACCAACTCTACTAGTTATCAACTTAATATATAATGACTCATGACTTTGGGTTAAAATTCTTTCTTCTTGTATGAATGCAACTATAGTAGTCATTTATAATCAAACTTATTTATCTATGTTTTAATTAAATAATCCAAGTTCTTTTATTTTATTTTTTTTTTATGTAATTGTCAAAGTTCAATGTAATAGTAAGTACTAAGGGGCAGTTTTGATGGATATATGTCAGCAAATTAGACCCCAGTGGCCAGTACCCATGCTTGATGCATCGTTGCTACTCGTGTTTTAGTTTTAGTTTGTGCGTTGAACAACACATATTAGTCGGTCAATCGACTAAATAAAGAATTAAACACTTTATAAGAATAATGTATTGCTCCCAAATTTTAAGATGGGTCCCTCTAATCACACTTGTAAAGGAAACTCTTTATTGGTGGGCAAATGACTTGTATCTAAGATCATGTTTGTAAAATTGTCGCTTTTCTTTGTAGTAATAATATAATCAAAATACTTTTTCAAAAGTTAAAGATGAAAATCAAGGTACTTTCGAATATAAAAGCACAAATACATAGACAAAAATGAATATTGCAAGTGAGTATTTTTACATACTATTAACGTAACTAAAACAATAATCACTAAAGCCACCACCTTCACCTCTTTGCCACATGTAGTATTATTTAGTTGCTTTTTTCCCACCTAAAAGCTTCTGACCTACAAAGGGGAAAAGCAACGGTGCTCCGGTTATAAAACGACGCGTTTTGGGCACTTTTCATATACTCCAACAACCACTGCTATATATACACAGCAAATTCCTTTTTTTAGTTCATCCTTCTCTCTTATTCGCTCTCTTATTTCTCTCAAAATCAAAACGATTCTCTCTCGAATTTGGAAACCCTAGAATTTCAATCATGACAGATTCAACAGAAAATCAACAAAATACAATTCAAAGAACACAAAAATCAGACGAAGATCTACAAGAAATAATCAATGAAGATTTTACAGAAAATTGTAAGCTCTTATTTTGGTCGAATCTTTCATAATTTCATTTAATAAATGTTCAAAAAGTTTCGATTATTGTTCTGAAATTATTGTTCTGAAATTTTGCGTATATGCTGATGAAGATTCATAAATGTTCATAAAAAATGAATTAGTGTTCAGAAATTAAATTTCTATATTAATATGTTTTTATGTGATCTTCTAATTATATTTCTGAACTTTTTCATAAAAATTCTGAACATTCAGAAAAATTGAATTGTTGTTCAGTTTTCTCTTGTAATTGGTGTAATCTTAGTTTTGAACTTTTTCATAAAAATTCTGAACATTCAGAAAAAATGAATTGTTGTTTAGTTTTATCTTGTAATTGGTGTAATCTTATTTCTGAACTTTTTAAAATAAATTCTGAACATTTAGAAAAAATGAATTGTTGTTCAGTTTGTTCTTCTAATTGGTGTAATCTTATTTCTGAACTTTTTAAAACTAATTCTGAACATTCAGAAAAAATGAATTGTTGTTCAGTTATGTTTTTCTAATTGTTGTAAAATGACTTAGTGTTCAGCTTATTAATTTTAATGTTTTCAATTTTTGCAGATGATTCAATCCAAATGATTGTAAATGAAGCTGATGAATCTGAATTGTTGAATATAAAAGTGAACAGCGATGAAAAGCATTTGATCTGTATAACAAATATGCTTTTCGAGAAGGTTTCAGCATCAGAAAAAATAAAATGAGATTGCACCCACCACTCCGCCAAAAAATTTACAAAATCATCAGAAAAATAATTTACAAAACACTACCATCATCAGCATCTCCAACAGAGACAACTTTCTACACTAACAAATTTAAACGAACAATATCAATTAACAAAATTAAACTTTAAAATGAACACTGACAATAACAAAATGAACATCACTGTTAAAAAAATTAACATCATTATAAAAAAAAAAGTGAAAATGAACACTATCGAAAACAAAATGAACATCACTTTTAACAAAATGAACATCACTTTTTGAAAAAATGAACATCATTATTAATGGTAAAATAAACACCAAGTATAAGAAAATGAACATCAGTGTTAAAAAAATGAACATCATTATAAAAAAGTGAAATGAACATTAACGATAATAAAATGAACATCAGTGTTAAAAATGAACCAAAAAGCAACTTGCGTATTACACGCGCCCGGGAGCACCTAGAGGAAGGTGCTCCGGGTGCATCTAAGAATTTGCGGGGAAAAGGTACATCCGTAGTTCCGTACATACATATACACATGCATGTATATAACTTAAGATTTTTCTTCTAAAAACAAAGAAATCGTAAAAACTTTGCCATGTATAATTACAAGTTCGATACAAGCTTAATCGTATTTATACTATTGCTATATTGTTTGTTAGACCTTTAAACTTGCAAATAATAACAATTATACTTCGTATGATAATTTTAGAGCTTGACATTCTCTTAATTAAACTTGTTTAAAAGCTAATCAATAAAAGTTATATGAAATAGATTGTTTAAATCGTGCAACATAAGACATTAATAAAATATGTATTTTAATTTAGATAATTTTTGTACTTTGTGTTTTTGATGATTTTTGTTACTTGTTCTTCACTGTATTTTTGAAGATTTTTTGTAATGAAATAGGCTTATAATAAGAGCATGCTTAATTAGGCCCTATTCTTTTGAACTCGTTTTTAGTTTAATTCAATTCAGCTCTATATAATTAATTAACTTCATCTTTAGAGTGAAAAAATTAGTAGACAATGGGAAAATGGAAAAAAGGGGTATGAATTTATACCATGTATATGATAAGAATTTATCCTAGTGTTTGTATTCTACCTCTTAGAATTGAAAGCGAAGTTTTAACCAATGAGTTGTCCGTCAATTTTACCACCTTAAAATCAATCAAATTACTTAATTACGTAGCATAATTATCAAGTTGCATTGCTTTAGTTTTGCAAGTTACTCGTTGAGTGCCGATTTTGACCAAAGATTTAGTCAACTTGATTATTATAAGTAAACTTAATTATATCATCGTACGTACTTCATGTAGTCGTAGTAGTTGATCAAGATATACTTCTTAATATAAACTAAGTACCTTAAAACAAGTTAGCACCAAAAAAAAAAAAAAAGCTTTAGACAAGTTATAACTTATAAATACCATATATATATATATATATATATGGTTCATTGGTTCATAAGATTTTACACTTTAATTTCAATTTAACTCTATGCAATATTGCTTAAACACACTAAGCTATAAGCACTAACATGGAGCAATATATGAAATTGATATTGGAGGAGACAAGCTTGTATAATGAGATAGTGCTACCAAAGAAGCTATGTTCCATGTTGCCTCACTTCTTAAGCTCTTGGCTTCGAACCACCCTTTGTGCACTCGCGCTCTATCCACTCGCAGCATTGTTTTGCCTCGACTTTTGGAGGCGATATGCTGCTTCTTCTAAAGGTACGTACCTTACCAATTTGCGAGTACTAAAGAGTCATGTTTTCGTACGAGTAGAATTTATGTTAGTTAATACGGTGTATAAGGTCGCTAGTTAGCGTTAATCTCAGGTGACGCTAACAAATATTGATTCGTAGTATGTTGTAAGTTTGTAACATTATCCACCTTGTAATTCATTTAGAATCAATGTAACAAAAACTATAAAGATATAAACCAAATGAAGCCACTTCTTTCAATTCTATACTAGTCTTCCATATGCTTAGTTGGTTGTGGGA
The DNA here is from genome assembly GCA_016808085.1 of Suaeda aralocaspica. NCBI lineage: Eukaryota > Viridiplantae > Streptophyta > Magnoliopsida > Caryophyllales > Amaranthaceae > Suaeda > Suaeda aralocaspica. The sequence continues at coordinate 1,050,455 of PYUH01000052.1, forward strand.
TGATGAAGGAGATTTGTTTTGATCAAGATGTTTTACGTATATATTCTGTTTCATGTAATTAGTTATTCGTGATCAAGCTTAGTGATATATGAATTAGAGAATAAGATAGAAAGCTAAGGGAGCGAAGGAGATAGACGAGGGATAGCTTAGTCGGTTATAGCTTTTTTCCCAATTTTCAAAAATCATGAAATTGATTCTCACGTACTACTTGTTCTTGGCTCCCTAAGTCTCTAGCACCATAAAATAAAGGGTGCGATCATACAGATGTGGACCGTTTACACTTGAAATTTTACTAAAAGGAAAGGAGAAAATAAATCGAATGGCTACAATAAGGTAGTAGCTATCAAGTGATAACAATTGCTTATTAATTAGCTACCTACTACGTACTACAATACTAATTTGGCTTTAGGAGGTGTCAAGTACTTATTTGGATTATTTGTTCTTGACATATTCTTTTTTACAATTGCATCCAACTAAAAGTAGGGTACATATTTAGGGTCTGTTTACTTCAGTTGAAAACAGCTGAAATAAACTAAACTGATTGGAACTGAGCTGAACTGAACTGAATTGGAAGTTGTTTATGAAGGATTAATGAGTAGCAAAATAAAAGAAGAGCTAAACTGAACTGAACTGAGTTGAACTGAATTGAACCGATTTTAAGCTGAAGTAAACAGACCCTTAATGTACTCATTTTATTCATCACATTTTGACTAATAACTTTGCAATATTTGTACGTGCAACAAATGTATTTATGTTGATTAGTTCTATTGAATTCATTTTGATGCGTAGTTTTTAAAACAATTTGCGATTTTTTTTTTTATGTTATTTTAGACACAAAATCTTCAAGAAGAGCTATGATAGCACAAGCAATTGAGGTAATAACAGCAATTCCATGTAGTGCATTGATGTCAACGGCGTTCGAATGGATGGTTGAGAATGGTTGGACCAAATGTTATCCTCGAATTAGTGATGTTGGTTGGAAATCTCATGTGATTCATGTTGTTATCTATGTAATTGTGGTCGAATTTTTGATTTATTGGACTCATAGATTAATGCATGACATCAAGCCAATATATAAGTATATTCATGCTTCTCATCATCGTTATAGTAAGGAGGTTCTGCTTTCTCCTTTTGCAGGTAACTCTAATCTCTCTATTACATACATGTATTGGGTAGATATGTTCGTCAAGCTAGTAGGTCTTGCATTGTTTATGTTGTGTCTTAACTTGTATGTAATTATCCCATATCACAAAAAGTAAAGTCATGTTCCCGTCAACTTATTTTTGCTGAACTGAACTTATTTTTACTGAAAATAAGCAAAAATAGGACGAGAAGAACAAGACCTTAAAAGGATATACGAAGTACTAGACTTCTTTAGTTTAATTATCAAGTGCTTAATGTTTTTAATCACAAGATGCAAAGATACAATTATATACCAACACGATTTAGTAAAAACAGATGAATTAAGGGTTTGTATATATATTCATATGTCATTTGAACAATATACGGATTAATTACATACCTAGCTACAATATTATTCTTGCTAGTGTCTTGTTCTTTCCAGCTTATTTTCAATTCAGTTAAGTTCAGTTTAATAATACATTTCAGTGATTATTGAGTCAGCATATTATATTTATTTCATTACGACATCATTTTCAATTCATAAGAACATTATAAATTTAATTTTCTTATATATATTTATCATTAATTAATCTAGTATTTACTATTGATTTCACCATAAATTTAACGATATAATTGTAAATGTTTTATAATATAGGTTGGTCAGGGCACCCATTGGATGGATCAATACTGGCGCTTCCTTATGGTATAGCACTACTATTAGCGCCAATCCATTTCACAACTTTTGTGACGCTTTTTCTAGTTGAAGCCATATGGGGTGTCTCAATACATGATAAAAGTGACGCAAAATTTTGGCCTATCATGGGTTCAAATTATCATACTATACACCATACTTCAGGTCATCAAAATTATGGAAACTATACCATATTTATGGACTGGTTATTTGGAACTCTTCGCCACCCTAAGAACAATGTCAATTTGAATGAAAATTGATCGACCTATGATCCGAATTCGTTGTTTTTCTTTTTTATTATTGTTTTTTTTTTAAGTTTTTATTAAACGTTATGATCAGAGTTTATACTTAAATTCATTATTATGTATGTAATTTTTCAATTATAGTTTTTAATATATACGGAGAGATATACAACACAATTTGCTTTCTTGTGATCAATTGTACTGTTATGCATGTTGTGTTAATACTTAAATTCATAAGAGTACGTATTTTTTCAATTATAGTTTTGAATATATTGGAGGTCATGTTGGATTGTGGAGAGGGGCTAAAAAAGATCGAAGGCATATTCCTACAAGAAATTTACTCTTGAATTTACTCCTATATATTACTCTATTCGTTTCATTTTATTCTTTACGTTTCATTTTTACACGTTTGCCAATGCAAATTTCATAAGGTAACGCTTATATCTTTAATTTTGTAAAAATTAAAAAATCTTGATAAGTTGATCATATTCTAAAAGATTAAATTGAGATATGAATCAACAAAACCTCATATGAATTAATTTTTTATTACAACAACGATCAAAGCGTGATTTATGAATAATGTTAATATTTAAAATGTAAAGATTACATTGAAACAGATGGCATATGATTTAAATCAGAGTATATATATTCAAGAGCTCAAATCTATTTTGTGTACCAATAGTGTATTAATCAATTTCATTGGTTGATTTTGAAGCAAGACCCTATCATATTTGAATTTAAAAATAAAATTAAATATTATCAATCAATCAAATAGTGACACACAAGTGGTACACAAAAAGTGGGACAGTTCTTTTTCCCTATATTGAGGGTGTAGTATTTTTTTTTTTTTTNTTCATAAGAACATTATAAATTTAATTTTCTTATATATATTTATCATTAATTAATCTAGTATTTACTATTGATTTCACCATAAATTTAACGATATAATTGTAAATGTTTTATAATATAGGTTGGTCAGGGCACCCATTGGATGGATCAATACTGGCGCTTCCTTATGGTATAGCACTACTATTAGCGCCAATCCATTTCACAACTTTTGTGACGCTTTTTCTAGTTGAAGCCATATGGGGTGTCTCAATACATGATAAAAGTGACGCAAAATTTTGGCCTATCATGGGTTCAAATTATCATACTATACACCATACTTCAGGTCATCAAAATTATGGAAACTATACCATATTTATGGACTGGTTATTTGGAACTCTTCGCCACCCTAAGAACAATGTCAATTTGAATGAAAATTGATCGACCTATGATCCGAATTCGTTGTTTTTCTTTTTTATTATTGTTTTTTTTTTAAGTTTTTATTAAACGTTATGATCAGAGTTTATACTTAAATTCATTATTATGTATGTAATTTTTCAATTATAGTTTTTAATATATACGGAGAGATATACAACACAATTTGCTTTCTTGTGATCAATTGTACTGTTATGCATGTTGTGTTAATACTTAAATTCATAAGAGTACGTATTTTTTCAATTATAGTTTTGAATATATTGGAGGTCATGTTGGATTGTGGAGAGGGGCTAAAAAAGATCGAAGGCATATTCCTACAAGAAATTTACTCTTGAATTTACTCCTATATATTACTCTATTCGTTTCATTTTATTCTTTACGTTTCATTTTTACACGTTTGCCAATGCAAATTTCATAAGGTAACGCTTATATCTTTAATTTTGTAAAAATTAAAAAATCTTGATAAGTTGATCATATTCTAAAAGATTAAATTGAGATATGAATCAACAAAACCTCATATGAATTAATTTTTTATTACAACAACGATCAAAGCGTGATTTATGAATAATGTTAATATTTAAAATGTAAAGATTACATTGAAACAGATGGCATATGATTTAAATCAGAGTATATATATTCAAGAGCTCAAATCTATTTTGTGTACCAATAGTGTATTAATCAATTTCATTGGTTGATTTTGAAGCAAGACCCTATCATATTTGAATTTAAAAATAAAATTAAATATTATCAATCAATCAAATAGTGACACACAAGTGGTACACAAAAAGTGGGACAGTTCTTTTTCCCTATATTGAGGGTGTAGTATTTTTTTTTTTTTTGACGAAATAATAGATATTCAAAAGTTAAATCATATTGCTTATTGAAGATTGAACTCTGCACAGAATATTTGATGTTAAAAACTAATGCATTGCATATCAAAGCAGAAGCGTGTATATTACAACAATCGAATGTATAACCCTGTTTGTTCATTGAGTGTATACAATAATTTTAGACCATATAATATAATCAAAAAACCGTTAGATATTTTCGTTACTCTTGGCGGCTCCCTCGGATACTATTATTCTGTGATTGGTACGGAGTACATACAAAGATACAACGTTGAAGTTGTGTAATAAAACACATGTATGTTAGTTGGACAAATTTGTTACTATGCCATTGTCTAATGTAGTAGTTTGTACTTGCATGACGTATGTGTCTCTTCTGTCATTGGTTCACACACAACGTGAATAGTTGTATACTTGTATGCAAATGATTGAGTGAATATGCATATATGATAATATTAGATAAACGTTAAAGGGTCGTGTGATCCACGATTTTGCTTTTATATACCAAACGAATAAGGTTGTTTTGTGGTTCAAAGAGGGAAAGCTATTCGCGTTTTAACACGTACGACGATGTTGGAAAAGTAAGAAAGACTAATATATTTTTAGGTTGTGTTCTACTCGTTTTATTTTTACTTATTTTAAGTAAAAATAAATTCGGTTCAGCAAAAATAAGATTAATTCAGCAAAAATCAGTTTCAATCCTTAATAAGTTGTTAATGATTTTAGCAAAAATAAGTTCAGTTCAGCAAAAATTAGTTCAAATCAGCAAAATTAAGTTTAAATAATAAAAAAAATGACAAGAACAGGGTCTTACTTTAACTAGAAAATTCTCGGAAGAAAGAAAATAAATTTTTGTTAAGGCCAAAACTAAGGTTGGAGAGTCTTAGGGTCACCTGCAACTCGTGGTAAAAAAAATTAGGCATCCGAAAACAAGTTGGAGCCCGAGATAACCCACTGAAAGTTGAAATCTATAATTTACACTTTTCGAGGTTCGAAGGTGGGACAAAAATTACCAAATTTTTCGCAATGTGCCTCTATGGTCAAAAGAGGGTCCCCGAGTAGCTTTTCTATGTCCCAGGAGAGCGAACAAGTTTAGTGTGCCCTTTTTTGAAAATTGACTAAAAAGGAAGATAACAAGTTTTTAGAAGTTGAAATTGAGCATTGGACGTCTTAGCTTGGGGTCACTTACACGTGGGAGTACAAGACGAAAACAAGACAAGGTTCAATACACAAGTTTCGAAGATTCTAGGGTCTTGGAAAATTATAAAAAGTTGATGAAAATTTTACATAATGTCCCAAGGGTCAAAAGAAAGCCCTCAAATAACTTGTTGGGATTGGAAATATATCATCAGGGGTAGAGCTAGAGGAGTAGCACGGGGTGACATGTGCTATCCCTCTTTACGCCACTGGAAACCGGCTAGTCGGCCACCCTCACCGTCTTCATTCATCATTCGCATGTCGCCTTCGGCCTTCTTTGTCACTCGATCCGTCGACTATCAGAGTATCAGGCGTCTCCGACTCCACCGGATCCACTCATCAACGTCTAGGTTGAGTTTATTTAATTTAGTGTTTCAGAATTTATGTTTAATTAAAATCTGATTTTTCTTTTCTTTTTTAATCTAAGTTGAGTTTATTTAATTTATGTTTTTTCTAATTAATTGACATTAGATCTTGTTTATTTAACCTGTTTTTTTTTCTGATTTATATCTGTTTTTAGTTTAAATTTTCGTTTAATTAATCTGTTTTTTTTTTTCAAGATTTCTGATTGTTTAAATAGTTAGATTTATTTGTTTTTTAGTTTTGGTTTTTTTTTTTTTTCAAAATTTCAGATTGTTTAAATAATTAAATTTATCTGTTTTTTTAGTTTTAGTTTGTGTTTAATTAATCTGTTTGTTTGTTTTAAGTTTCTTATTTGTTTAAATCTAATTTATCTATTATGTTTAATCTGATTTAGTGATGTTAATCTAACTTGTTGAATCTGATTTGTTTAACTTGATTAAATTTGTATAATTTGATTTAGTGATGTTTTAATTTGTATTGAGTCTTAAACTTGACTTGTATTGAATTTTAAATTTTATTATTCATTGTATTAATTTTAATGTAAGTTTAATTTGCAACTTTTTATTTATGAACCGAATTATTAAAACCGAATCTTTTGTTTTTGAACGGAATCGATTGATCTGAACATCGAAATTTTTGGAGTGCTACACCCATTTGAAATTCCTGGATCCGCCCCTGAATATCATATGAAGGTCATGAGATAACGAAAAAGACTGCTATACCCTTTTTAGGGATAACAAATTGTTTGTTTGTTTTTTATTTTTTTCTGATGATTTTTATCCCTTTTGGTCCTTTCCTTTTGTTTTCATCAAATTTATTTTCAAAAATCAATTTTTTAAATTTATAATTTCTGATCTCAAAATAATAAAAAGTTAAATAAATCATTATTATTAGTACTGAATTTTATGATACTTCACTTCCGTTGGTTATGGCCCGGGGAAAAATCTTAATTAGTGTTGTTTCTAAAGAAAAAATTTTGGCACTAAAGTATATTCTTAATTTATTTCATTATCTATATAACAAGAAAAAAATCTTTATGATACTTCAATACACTTCCTTCTTCTTGTTTTTTTTTTTTTTTTTAACTTGCTACTTATTAACTTGGAACAAAGTTTTCTTTTAACATTATCTAGTGCATAGCGAAGGATAGTGTCTCAGTTAGTTAAAAGATCCAACTTTATTTCATGAAATCATGAGGTTGATTCTCATCGATTTCATGAGCCCGTATTTTTTTTTTTGGTACTAAAGACTAAAGAGCCACAAAGGCAAACAATGGAAATTGATCCCAAGATCTCCTAAAATCAGAAGGGAAGCTTTACACTTGAGTTATCCCTCACTCTTAATTCAATTCCTGATTAAGTCCAAAGTATTTAAATTACTACCTAAAAATGGACTTTTATATATAGATTCGCAAGTAGCAAAGTTAAATCAATGAGATCTCTATTTTGATTCCATAAATAGTCATGCAGAGGGGAAGCAAAAAATGGACCAACCTTTGTATGATGCTGACCTCCAATTTATAATTTCGTTGAATTTCCACATATTGTGAAAATGACCTTTAGAATCCACCAGATTTCAATATTGTAGGAACGTAACCTATTACACCTCATGCTAGCCAACGTCCAACCCTATAAATTCTGGCATATAATAATTTAATTTTTTTTTCTCACTTATGTTAATAAAAAATATGTTATATATATAAAAATAAACAATTATAAATTGTTGAAACAATGATTAGTCATTTTAGTAGGATTTTTCCAATCCCAAAAATTCAATCGTATCTTCTTACATTTCAATATTTCATCATGTCACATGTGGGAATTAATACAAAACCAACTGCATGTTATTACATAATTTTTTAATGAGGGATTCTCCACATCTAACAGTGAGATGTTTAAGGAGGATATCACATAACATTTCTGTCAATATATGCAAAATACATAACATATACCCTAATAATATAGCTCCTACTTTTACGTATATTTACAGAAACATCATGTGATATCCTATCTTAAACATCTCACTGTTAGATCAGATGTCAGAAATTCCTCTTTTTTAATTTTTTCTTTTGGTGAAATGCATGCTCAATTTGTGTTTTTAATTAATTACTATTAAATGCACTACGTACACCATTAGATGAATGATAGTCATCAATATTTCTTATCATGCAGAGATGTCGTTAATAGTCCTTTTAACATGGGGGTGTATTAAAGTTGCAAACTTTATTATATTCAAAGATAACATTATTAAGGGATATCATTATTGTATTTTTTTTGAGATCGAAATTGTATTGTTATACCTAAATAATGAGTTTACTTTTAGTTCAAACAATTTATTTTTATTTTTTTTTTTTTTTTTGTAATTATGAGTAGTGGCCTTTTATGTTGTATGTATAATTTACGATGATTTGTGAATTAGATTTAAAGGGAAAACAAAACTCGTTTAATTTGGGCCTATATACTACCAAATGTTTAGAAAAGTGTATCACTTACTAACTCACGTTTTCAAACATAGAAATACTTCGTCGAAATTACTTGCACTTTGATATATAAATTACGGTTGTATTATAGTATGAGTGTAGTGAGAAATCTAGGAATTTGACATCATTAATTTAGAGTACTACTCCATGTTTATCGGTATTCTAGTGAGAACCGAGAAATTACAATGTATTATGCATTATATTCAATATTCAAGGATTATCTTCTAAATTTACAATTTGTAGTAAGTTTAATTCAAGAGTGTGCTACTTTGTAACAAAAACCTCATTTTTGGTCCCTTTTGGATTAACGTGCAATAAGAAAACATACTCCCTTCGTTTTTTTCAAAAAATGTTAAGTTTAAATTTTTCATAGTTTTCAACTAGGTTGCACAGAGTCGGATACGGGGGCGGGGACGGGATCGAAAAACGGCAAAATCTAAAATTTAAAAAACGGGGACGGCTAGGAATCGGCAATTAAAAAACCCAAAAAATAAAATTACGCAAGTTATTATAATAAACTAAAAAAGATTCACTTAACTAATGAATTAACAAATTCATATAATAAACTAATGAATTATTTAATCAACTAATGAACTCAACTATTCAAGTACTCCTTAAATAAATCAACTACTCACACTCTCAAAAAGTCAAAATAATCCACTGAACTACTGAAGTGAAAGTAACAAATAAAACCAACAAACTAAAGGAGTATTATATTTTGCTCCTTTTCACTTTGTCCAAATATTCTTCGATTCACTCAAAGCTCTGTAAAACTACACTGGTCCATCCATCTTATCCTTCTCTTTCTTTTTTTTTTCTTTTTAAAAAAATTAAATTCAAAAAATTAACAAACTAAAAGTAACAAATCTCACAAACTAGTAGTAATCAACTAACAAAAACCAAAATGTTGCCTGAGATTAGCTGCCGCCAACCCACTGTTTTTGAGAGTTAGTGTGAGTTTCTTTAGTTGTTGAGTGAAGAGAGAAAGTGAGAAATAGTATGAACAAAGTGAAGATTGAAGTGAGAAAGAGGTTGGGGACGCCTGTTTTGAATCATATCCGACCCCAAAACGTCCCCAATTGACACACCCATCCCCACCCGACGGACGGCGACCCCGGAACGTTTTTGACCCGTCCCCGTACCCCGGAAGTCCCCGATACGGATTTGCCACAATGCTAGAAGAACCCGTGCTTCATAGGTTTTCAATACACTTAGCTTGTGTAAACTTCCATTACACTTTATAAAAAATTACAAACATTTGATACTCGATTTTTAAAAACTATATATGCATCCAGACAAATTTAATAAGATATCAAATGAATATATATTTTCTTATACACTATAAATAATTTCAAAATAAAAGTTTTTCTCTTCTTATACACTTTATTCAAATATTTGTTAGCGAATAATGAAAAATTGTCCTTTAATTTTATAAAAAATGATTACAACAAAAATCACAAACTTGCTAACTTTTTTTTTTGGGGTCTCAAGGTCTACACATAAATGGAGCCCACCACCTTGGCGTGTATCACATTTCCATGTCCATCCTGGCCATACATCTCTTAATCTATTATTATTGTATCATTAGAGAGTGGTTACATCAAAATCAACTTCAAAATCAGGAAAAATCACATTACATTATCAAATTTAAAACAATAATTAAATAGAAGTCATTAGAAGATCCCATTAAGACTAATTAATTTAAAGAGTTTGATTAAGTCTAGTCAACTAAACATCACCATCATATTTGATGGCTTGATGCCCATTTATTGCTTTCTTTAAGAGACCTTAACCCTCATGACAGCTATCCTTAAGACATAATGGGAATGACATTAATTATTATTACTTTAGCAATACTCCGTATAATATAATGAGGTGCGAACTGCGGAGTATTAATTAGGGTCAACTAAAACAAATATTAGAGACAAGATTTGGTTCCGGTTTTGGATTTTAGAAGGTTTAATCAGGTATAATAAGTTCATATTATAAGAAGTTTTAGTTTGAATAAGTTGAATTAAGGTATAATAAGGTCTAATTAGTTAAAACGTAAAGTTACAACTAAAAATAGATAAAAATCAATTGATTCAAAACTAATTTTTTTTTATTGATTTTGTTGTTTAAAAAAATTGCCTTTCCACTTTGCTAGTTTAGTTTTTATAAATATTACTCCGTAATTGTATACCATGTAAAGAATACACCTCATATACTGCTATAATTAAGTGAAAACAATTAATGCATTTAAACACTTAAACTACTCACATCAAACATTACGTGTTTTTAGCATGCAAACCATTTAGGAAATGTATTGGTTTTGTTTGGGAGTATGTTGTTAGCTTTTAGAGTTCGGACTTTGACTAGCTAATTGTATTAGTTATTTGTGTAAAAGCATTTGCTAAAATAATTTTAAATATTATATGCACTTTTATCTTAAAAAAATAAAAGCTATTTCAAAAAACTACTTCATTGAAGTTTCACTTTTCACCCCAAAACTTCATATCCTTTTACTTCATCAAACCTCTTACTCCAAGATAAATCCAAAGGCATTGTAATTTTGAACTTATTTTCAGTTCAATTTAGCTCATTTCGCTAAATAAAATTTGAGTTTGCATTTTATGTTCATTTTGGACTTTTGGTACTATACATCTAGTTCACTTAAATTTTGTTGATTTCGGCCTTTTCAATTCAAGTCAACTTAATTAAGTTCAAAAAAATATACCATACATGGTAATATTCTTCAAGTGTTTAAAGAACTTGTGAGCCATGCACCTATACATGTTATTACTACCTCCGTTGTTTTTTACTTGCTACATTAGATCCAAAAAAACTCTCACAAATTTTAGTCCAATATAGCAAGTAAAAAACAACAGAGGGAGTATGACTTTTTAGTTTACCTCAAGTGCTTGCCTTGAACACCCTATACTTATACACTTCATTTCGAATTAAAAACTTTCAATTTTTTTTTATCAAATGTCCGTACATAACACTTAGACATATAACTGTGTCTAATTCAATTTTAGGAAATACTAAGGACGAAATTTTTTTTGTTCATTAATTATTAGTAGATTAATATCAAGATTATTACTATGTTACTCCATAGTTAAAAACATTATTAATCCATAGTTAAAAATCAATATTCATAGTCAATCTATAAAAATTAAAGTTAAAAATCAATAATCAAAATTAAAAATCAATAATCAATAGTTAAATATCATTTATCCATAATTAAAAATCATTAATTCATAATATAAACTTTTAGTTTAACTCAGATCAGATCAGTTCAGTTCAATTAGACTTCAATTAATTTAGTTCATCTCAACTCAACTTATTTTATTTCAGTCGGAGTAAACATGCCCTATATATCTAATGACTAATATAATACTAGTGAATAATAACCAACATTTAACATGTTGGCATATAAATACAGACAGAATAAAAAGCACACCACCATTTCAAAGTCATATGATAGTGGCATAAACATTGAAAGGTCCAACAATCCAACATGATGGAGGTCCCATATCAAAGAGAGGAGGAAGAAGAAGAAGAATTGAGTGGTTTAGATAATTTACTAACATCAAGAAAACCAAAATCTCACTTTCAAAAAACCACAAATTACAACAACAATAGTACTTCTATTATTAGTAGTAGTAATAATAGTTTCAGCAGCAGTGAAATTAACTCAACAATTACCAGTGAATCAAGTGTTGACAGCAGTATAAGTTTTGAAGACCATATTCAATATATGAATAATAATAATAATAATAATAATAATAATAATAATAATAATAATAATAATAATAATAGTAATAGTAAAATTAATAATTCTACTATTACTATTACAAAAAATGGTGAAAACCCCAAAATAATTGAAGGTATAAGATCTGAAAAACAAGAAAAAGAAGAAGAAGAAGAAGCTGCTGTTGAAGCTTTGTCTCAAGCTGATGAAGAGGCTGGATTTCAGGAGACCAAATTGAGAGATGATTACATCAATGTACCTCTTACTCTTAATCAAGGTAGACCCACTTTTTTTTTTTTTTTTGAGAATTTATTCTTATTAAGTCAACTCAAATTATGGGGTCCTTTTATTTTTCTTGGATTTTTTTTTTTTAATATGGGTTTTGAGGAAAATGGGTGAAAAAGATTGAAACTTGAGTTCAATTTTGATTTCTTTGATCATTTTTAAGTAAAACCCAGTTCTAAAAATGTGATCTTTTTGCTAAAGGTTTTTTTTTTTTTTTTTTTTTTTTTGAGGAAATGGCAAAAAAAAAAAAAAAAAAAGGAAAAAGCTCAATTTTGGGTTCTTTGATGATGTTCTAGCGTTACCCAGTTCTAAAAAATTGATCTTTTTGCTCTTGTTTATGTTTTCTTCAAAGTGGGTTTTGAGGAAAATGACTGAAAAAACTGGAATTTGTGATCAATTTGAGGTACTTTGATAAATTTTATGTATTGCTCAATTCCAAAAATTTAATCTTGTTTTTGTTTTTTCAATGTGGGTTTTGAGGAAAATGACTGAAAATTTTTGGGATTTGTGCTCAATTTGGGTTTATTTTGATGATTTTCAACTTTCAAGTATTACCCACTTTCAAAAATTATGGAAAATTGAGAGATGAAGGTGTTGAACTGTTAGCTAATGTGATGTTGTTGCATGTTTGTTAATGTAATTGGTGAATTGCTGACAAAATGTTGTACTGTAATTTGTTTCCTCAATTTGGCAATTTTCCAGTTTTTAGATTCATCACTAATTTTCTTGATTAGGGAAATTTTGAGTTTTTAATGATGATTTGAGCTAAAATATGTGATCTTTCTTCTCAAAAAAAAAAAAAAAAAAAAAGTGTTCTCTGATGACTTGAGTGCAAAACCCCATCTTCCTGAAGCAGATGAATTCTTCATGTAATTTATTAATAATAAAAATAAAAAAGCTTCAAATCGAAATGTTTTTTTTTTGGGGGGGAAATGAAATTGTAACTTAAAATAATTATCCCTCTTTGAATTAGTCTCATCTATTCATTTTGGGCAAAAAAAATCAGAATATTATATCCAGTAACATGTCTTCTTGGTACATTATTATGTTAATTATATTTAATGTTGTCAGAACTTAAATTATGGTTATGTTTTAAAATATTAGAATACTAATTGGTTGCAGACAGCAATGGATTTACTGCCCACCGAAATGGGGATAGTGTTGTTGAAGACCCTTCCATAGAAAGCAATGGAGGAGACAAGGAAGCTGATTTAGGATGGAATGCTTCTAAGAGTTCAGAAGCTGGTGTTGACCTCAAAGATGTGCAGAACTTGTTGGATGAGAGCGCCAACAATATCAATGTCACGCTGACTGAAACATATAATATTGGAAACGTAGTGAACAAAACTGTTATCGTAAAAGGCCAAAATGAAATTGTTGAAACAGGCCCTTCTCAAGGAAATGAACTAATTACAGAATATGAAGTTGAGAAGGTGATAAAGGAGCAGACGACACATGATTTTTTCTGTCCTAATTGCAAGTCATGTATTACCGATAGAGTTATTTTAAAAAGAAGAAAGAGGAAAGTCCCGGAAATCACCACTGATGAAGAGCTAAAACTTGATGATACTGTTCCAGATGTAATTGGTTCAGAAAATGTAGGGGAAAATGATACAACGGATCCAAGTGCAGGTTCTGGTGCCATCTCATGCTTTTCATGCTTCAGCATTTTCGTTCCTAAAGGTGTTGTTTCTTGTTCTCCTTTTTCTGGCGGTGGTTTTCTTTTGGTATTTTCTCCTATTATTTTCAATTGAAGTTTCTGTTTTTTGGCGTGGAGTTGAAAGTAATAATCTACTGAATATATAAGTAAACGTAGCATTTCAAACAACCATTATCTCATGTTATGGTCTAATGTTAGGTTCAAAATTTAATTTTGTGCCTTTGGTTACCTGCCTCAATTTTAACCCATGTGTTTTCTTTAACAGGAGATGGTTTTCTATGGTGGAGGTTCAAGCCTAAATCTGATGTTCTGTTGCAGTCAGGTATAATATTTTTATTCAGGGGAAGGTCTAATATGGCAATGATCATTGCCCTTAGTAATGTTAATTTCATTTGAAACCTGCACCTTAATGTAGCATTGCCAGTGGAAGACAGCATTATCACAAAAGATCCAGTAAATTGACATGTAAAAGGCAATTGGAGAAAAAGAGTAGTTTAACCAAAGAGTAGTCTAAACAATCTTTGTTCGATGTGATTGCAGATGTTAATACATCAGTTGAATTCAATGATACAGAAACATCACCAGGGGATGATGGCCCAGGTATATTCAGTAAATAAGAACGGATAAAATCTCCCGTTTCAATAACTTCACATTCTCTGCATTGATTACAGGCTTCAAACATCACTTCATTACGTCTTTAATTACTTTGCTTTAAATATTCACCTTTATCCTTCTTCTGGCAGGAAAAAGTTTTCCTTTGTGGATCCTGACTTGCTGTCAACCAAATCATATAGAAAAGCCAGGTAGGTTTACTTTGATACCTTCAGCTATGACTACTTCTGTGACGTCTCACTGGATGATGAATGGTGATGTACTTGACTAGCAACAGTGCATAAACTCAGTTTACTAATATTTTATGTTTACGCTGATGAATATTCGAAATTTGAAGCTTATTGTTCTCTTGGTTGTTGTAAGAATTGTTTTCTCTTCTTTTTCTGAAAATATTATGCATTCGTGACAGTGCTAAAGCCTGAATCGAAACCTCCCCCAGTTTCAGAAGATGGTATTTTTCTTCTCAACTCCTGATGAACATCAGTTTTTAAAGTACCAGAATTCTGTTGTTTTTGTTAAAAGATCTTTCCTTACCTGTACTACACATTTTTAAGATGCTGAAAGTTGCATATTTTACCTGCAGTTGATGTGGAGTCCAGTGAAGTTGAAGTTCCTTTTCCACCAACTCATGGTAAAGTTCATCACATCATTCTTTCTTAAAGAATTTTCTCATTGTTCTTTCAAACAACAGAGTTCTGTTTTGATTCCCATGTGTGTTATCCTTGGAAAACTGGGAGTAAATACCCTGTTAGTAGTATGATATTGTGTAGCTTCAATCTCATACCTAAGTTCAATATTATCTGTGTTTGATGGGGTGATGCAGATGGATCAGGACCTCGTAAATCTCAACTTCCTACCGTAACTGATCCTGGTACATTCTACATCTCTTTCTCAGTCAGTCTGATTCATTAAATTTTCAGGCTCATATTAAAAAATAATTAGAGCCTGGTACATTCTACATCTCTTTCTCAGTCAGTCTGATTCATTAAATTTTCAGGCTCATATTAAAAAATAATTAGAGGATTACTGCCTTTTCTTAACCTTTATTGTGTCAAGTAGTAGCAAGATTATATATCCAGCAACAAATTGATTAGAGGCATGATATTTTTTTTGCGTAATGTTGCAGGAAATCAGTTACAACACCCACCTAAATCTCCAGGAGTTGACAACAGCGGTCTCTCTCTCTCTCTCTCTCCCCTGAATCCTTTGAGCCTTAAGTATTGTAACTTCTGATGTCAAATATTATAGTTCAAGTTCTAATTGTGCTTTGTTAGCAGATCGTGGGTTGGCGCTATGGTTTTTGAGCTGCTGTCAACCTTCAACTGATGCGGTCAAACCAAAACTACCAAAGACAGGTGCTGCAATGACTCAAATCCCTTTTCTTTTGCCAAAGAAAAGAAAATTCTACGAATAATATTTTATTATTATCAGTAGGTTGCCAGTTATTATAAGGAGGCTTAATAGTTTTTCTTTATACCATGATATGATGCAGATACTCCAGAGCAGTCTACTCAACCACCCACAATACATGATACTGGTATGCCTCCTCCCACTTTTTAGCTTTTAGTTCTTGACAGGTTTTGTTTCCCAGGAATGAAGTATTAGAAACTTCTCATTATTTACTTATTTCGCATTTCAGAAACAACGGTAACATTTGAATCGCAACCTCCTGTAAAAATTAATCAAGGTAAAACTCACTTGTCTGCAACCTTCTGGTGTGTACGCTCTCCTGCATGCATGTCTGTTTCTTGTAAACAAGTAACCTTGAGAACTCTAAATTGTTCACAGTTCATACTTCTTCGTCTAGTAGGTCTAAGATTATCTCACCTTAATGTTGCTATTCTGATGCCCACATAGATTATGTCGGTGTAATTTCTATTCAGTTCCCATCATCCTTTCACTGTCAAAGTGGGTCCACTGTGGATCCTATCATGTTGTCATGAACTAGCTACCAAAAGAGAGAAACAAAGACATCTAGAGAAGATGCAATTTTCATTGGCTTTCAGCCTTCAAATACTTTTAGTTTTAGAGTACAAAATGAATTTTGTCAATTTCATTTGAGGGTAACTTATTTAGTATTCTAATGTGACTTTATGTTAGTCTGCAATATCCAACTGTTTTCTTAATCTTTGTTGGGTATAATACCCTGACATTCTGGCACTATGCAGATGATACTGTGCCCTCACATGACCTCACACCTCGGCCGACACCAGAAGATGGTATGTTTCTTCTCCATGATCATGCCAACATCAATGGCTTTCAGCTGTAAATTATTACAACACTATGGATTATTGTCTTTTTAATGCAATTTTCAAATTGAAAACAGGAATCCCGCCACATGCAACAGTTCATGATTCAACACCATCTGCTTGTAAGTTTATCTCGTGTAGTCCTTAACAAAACCTGTCAATTCATCAATTAATAGTATCTTTTACTTTTCTTCCTATCAACTCATCAATTAAAAGCATTTTAGCTTTAATGTGCAATCTAGAGGCTTATTGGCTTTTTTGTTGTAATGGTGCAGCATACATTCATCGTGATCCTTCGTCAATTTCTGAACCCTGTATTGATCCTTCTCTGCTCAGATAAAATTAGTAGCTTAATAGTTTATTATTAAGCTTTTGAGATGCTTATTGCTATTTCCTTTCATAATAATGTAGGGACACCATCAATTAAGCCTATACCTGTTACGAAACTTGATGCTGGTAATTTTTATCTCTAGTTGATAAATAACACTAGTCATTCCAGATATTTACTATTTAAAAGTTTTTTCTTATTTCTCCTTGTGTAATGTCACAGACTACCCGATATCAACAGAACCAAAGCCACCTACAACTTCTATAGAAGGTACCCTCTCTTTCTCCTGTGTGTGTGACTTCTGCTTTTTTGCTGAAAATGCTTAATGTACCATTTAGCAATCATGTGAATCTGATAGCATCTTTTTCCACACCCACGAGACATCTTTAGGAGAATCGATCTAATCATTGGAAAGGCTCCTACTTTGTTATAGTGACGTAGATTTATACCATACCCTGGGAATACTAACAGTGATGTCAACTTTCACAAGTTTTGGAGTACCCAATATTGCATTATTCCATAATTTGTTTTGCCTTGTACTTCACATACTTGGCATCACTCTTTGGGCACATACGGATAATTGGCACACACTTACTAATTCATAATATTTGCTAAACAATTTACAAATATGCAGGTGCAGATCATGTCCTTGTTTCAATTACTGTTGGACAACCTTGTCCTGAGTCATCAGGTGCACCGCCCAATCTATCAGCATCGGCCATCAATGAACCACTCCTTTTACCTGAACATCCTAGACCAGGAGTTTCTGGGCTGGATATAATTAAAGCCATTGTCTATGGTGGTTTGGTGGAATGCATCACCAGCCTAAGTGTCATAAGTTCTGCAGCAGGTGGAGATGCCACCACATGTGAGTTTTTTTTTTTATGTTCTTTTTGGTGTTGATTCTCCAACCCTTAGCAATTGTTCAAACTGCAGAGTTAAATGTTGCTTCACGATCTCATTAACTTTCCCTATGCTGTGTCACAGTGAATATTGTAGCTTTGGGACTTGCAAATGTCTTTGGAGGACTCATCGTTCTTCTTCATAATGTAAGTGGCCCTTCAGCTCAATAGAAGTACGCTTTCGACTTTTGACAAGTAAATAATAAGTTCAATAGCTTGACTTATATAATGACATCCTTTTTCTTGTAAAAAAAATTTTTTATGCTATAAACATTTCTGGTTTTAATACAAAGTGCTTAGGATAAGGGGGCATCCAGCGAACCCATTTTCATAATTCTGGGGTGGATACACATTCCATATACAGAAATAAGTAAAAGCAATATGTACTCCTTAACGTAGAGCTATGTTAAATAATGTAATTAGATGCACTTCACCACATGCAGATAAGGGTGCTGCATCAAGAGCATACACTGGATCGTTATGTAGATCAACTGGGGAGGCCAGACCACTATGTGTTGCATGCAGTTGTTGCTGTGCTATCATACCTAATTTTTGGCTTACTGTCTCCTGTCATCTACGGCTTTACCTTCCGCAAGAGTGATAACAAGAATTACAAACTCGGGACACTTGCAGCTGTTGCGCTTGTTTGTATCACCTTTCTTGCTATAGGAAAGGCTCATGTTCGAACACGTCAAAAGAAATACAAACGGACTATCATCTATTTCATTAGTTTGGGTTTCACCGTCTCTGGGGTTGGATATGTTGCTGGTAACCTCATAAACATGTTACTTATAAAGCTCGGTGTTTTTGACTCCAATGCTCCAGTTGCTATGCCTGGGCTTGAAACAGATTTTGTAAGAGGAACATGGTCATCTTACTGATTTTACTTCATATTTGAGAGTTTTTATTTCGAGGCGTCATAGTGTTTTATTATTCTTTGTAACCTTTTTAAAGCTTTTGTAATTTTAGGGGGATATTATATAACAATGAAGCCTTCCTCGTTTAAAACTGTAATTCTGCAATGCATTTTATGTTTTTAGGTTAGGAAGAAATGCCTTTGATGACACAAAACCTTAGTTTTAACTTTCAAGCACAAGTTATACTTGAATATGATTGATAATTAGCATACTTGGATAGACGGATACTCCCTCTGTTGACTAGCAGCTCTTCAATTCATCAGTAATGAAGGACTGAGTATTAAATTCAACCGATATGGATGTGATAGAGATCGACCTCTAAAGATTATGTCACTGAAATCATCTGAATTTCAATGTATACAAAATCCTGATTCCTGAAGATTACAAAATACCATATGAATATAGGAGAAACATTTCTAATTTCAATGACCTATGAAACCTTTCTTTTCAATTACCACTAACTATTCAGCTTTTGTAATTAAAAATCACCAGTGATGCACATATATATTCTACTACAAATGAACTGAATATTATAGATTCTTGTAATTAACCAAGTACAAATGAAATGCCCTACAATGTACGTGGTATGTCTATTTATACTAACCAAGTTACCCAAGTATGATAGTACTTGTGGAATAGGGCAAACCGAAATGATTTCCATGACAAACACAACTAGATGAATAGAATCAATATGTCCACGTACAAAAAAAACTCAAAATGCATGCATCCATAATACAATAATTACAATGCAAGCAAATGGTGATCGAAGTTAATGATGGTACCAAGACATCATAATATCAAGAGATTATGTGTGATTCAATTATATGTCGCTGTTTACTCTCAAACATTTTCTTTATTATTGAAGATAAACCTAGCCATAACTATGTTTGTTGTTTTGAACAATTTTTTTTTTACACGATCATCTTGCTCTATCATCCCTTCATCAAATTATAATAAAAATAATTATGGTACGTACCCATATAATAATTTGTTTATGCTATATATTTAGTATATGATTTATAGTTATTTTTAAACCTACAAATATAATATTGAGCAGTTATCAAAATATAAAATAATTATTTTACTCATAGACTAATTATTTATAGATTAAAGGTCACCATATACTTTTTATTTTATTCTCTAATTCCATCAACAAATATACATATAATCCAAGCACTCATCATTATGACAGCTAAACTACCACATTAAGGTTATAATTTAATTAAGACTATAATTCAATATGTACCCATAACTAAGGGAGCTCGAGGTATACATGGTCATACAACATGTCGCATTCTCATAAAAAGTTAGCAAAGATTATAAATTTCAATGATCAAGTGACATTATTTAACTAGCATGAATATCAAAACAAATCTTGTTGATGATTATGGCAAAAAGCCCCAAACTTTTGAGCGCAGTTTTATTTCTGAAGAATTAATTCCAGACCCTAAGAAGGGAGCCAATTTCATCAATAAAGCTCATAATGCAGGTGAACCCATTCATCTTGAAGTATCAGGAACTGGGAAGTCAACTCATTAAATTTGATGCTACATTAATTATTTTCTCACAATATCATCTGATATTTTCGGATATGGTGAAGTACATTCTGAAATACTTTTCAGCATGAATGGATGCAATAGCATTGGTTAAATCTGTAACATGATCAATTTTACATTTTACTTGTATTGGCAATGTTTCTGTTGTACTCATGTGAGCCATGTCTTGCAACCTTTGATAACTAATCAAGTTTCGTAACAAAAATTCACTGTTTTTTGCACTTATCAGGAACCAATGAATTATGATGTTAGTGGAGTGATGAAGAGGCATGACTCTTTGAGCTGTGCTACTTGCAATACATATACTACTAAGAGGGTTACTTCAACTAAAAGAGCTATTTCGCGGAAAACAGAAGCAGCTGACTTTCGTGTGGAAAGGTTGATAAATGAGTATGAATTTCATGATTTGTGTTGTTTTAGTTGTAACTCATATATCAACAAAAGTCTGCCTAGAAGAGATATTTCTCCTGATGAACAGACTATCAGAGTAGAATCAGGTAACTCATATATTTTACTATATGTCATAAGAGCATTATGAAATATATTAGTAGGCTAGTAGCATAGTATATTTACTTCAAACGAATTTAAGGTTGTATATGTAGTCCTTTCCTCCGAAATTAGATATCACATTGTTAGTTTGTCACTAATGTGCCTCTCGTAATTATAAGTCATGTTTCTTAAAAAAAAAAATCCTCTCTTGGACACTTCATAATGTTACTGGTATGCTCGGAAATCCAATCATAATATGAACTTATGAAGTATATTTTCGTCTTAGAAAGATAAACGTTTTTTAAATGTCCGAACATATTATACACGAACATGTGGTTATTATTTCCCGGCAAAGGAGTGCAGTACTAAAACTTTCTTTGAGCTTTTAACTATAACCAAAATTTTGCTTTCAACGGCAAAATTAATAGCTTAATTACTATAAATTTTACTATTTAGGGTCATTTGTCAAAGAATAGACAAACTAGAACATGTCTAACACTCAGAAACTAACACTTCAAAGCTGTAGAAAAGATCGGGTCATAGCTGATAAGAAGAGCACTTCAAAGGCAAGAAGCTGATATATTTTATGCCAAGTATATATTAACTTAAAAATTATACACTCCGTTTTATGTTAACACGAATGAAGTGTCCAAGGGTCGCACCTCCAATAAAATTTTATGTCACATAATACTGTAAAATCTAACAACAGAAATAGCATAGGACTAGATAGTCCACTGATCTTTATGTATATATATAAATATTAGTTCTATTCACTTACTTTCTTTTCATTTCATAAATCATTGTTTTTCTAAATTGGAATAACACCTACTAAAAATTTACAACCATTATGGAATCCAAGATCTTTGACGCAAAACTGTACAATAATACAGAACAAGTGGTTGTGCCCATACCAGTTATGGAGCGCGACACACTTGCACCTGCAAGGTTTCAGTTGGACATCATTAAAGCCGTTGTATATGGTGGCCTTCTTCAATGCATTACCAGTTTAAGTGTCGTAGTTTCTGCAGCGGGTGGAGATGTTTCCACATGTGAGTTTTCTGCCTCTCCTTCACTGATGTATGTATGATATTTTTATACATCGAAGTTATATCGATCTGATCATAAACTGTTGCAATTCTCTAGTTTCTGCACCGAGAAAAAATGATTACTTCGTATTTGGAAAAAATTTCTTAGGAGTTTCCTTAATTGTCAATGATTTGGTCCTATAATAGTTGTATTGCCACAGGTGTGAAATGTCCGATTTTGTGCATCATAAGCACAAGAAATATATGCGCGATTTCTTCCTAAGTCTTGCAAATAACTAAAGAGATTTTTTGATAGGTTGAATGGTTTTTTCTGATTTCTACAAAAGTATACAGTTTTGCTTTTCATTGAAAAGATATTAATAGTTGCATGTTTTCAAGTTATTTTATTAAAAAGTATAAGCAGGCATGTTTCTTGTGAGTTGTGACTTTAATTTAAATTAATTTGAACACTTATAATTCGTAACAAAATATTTATGATAATTACTCAGTTTAAGTTCATTATTTTGTGTTCTAGTGAATGTAGTAGCTTTGGGACTCGCGAATGTTTTTGGAGGACTTATTGTTCTTGCTCATAATGTAAGTGAATTCTCTTTAAAACAAAACACTAAAATTCAGTAACTTGAGTAATCACTTCAGGACACTAGATGTTTCCATTCTGACAGTAAGCCTTGCAGCTTAGAGCACTGAATCAGGAGCAGAACACGCAGCGGTATGAACAAGAACTAGGGAGGCCGGGGCACTTTTTGTTCCATGCAACAATCACCATCATATCTTACCTAGTGTTTGGTGGGATGTCTCCTATTATATACGGGTTCTCATTCTACAGGAGCGATAACAAGTACTTGAAACTCGCAACACTTGCAGTTGTTTCTCTTGTATGCATTATGCTGCTTTCTATTGGAAAGGCATACGTCCAAAGACCTCCAAAGGCATACATGAAAACCATCTTATCCTACATCTGTCTTGGTGTAATGGCTGCTGGACCTGGATATATAGCAGGTGGCCTAGCAAACATGCTTCTTAAGAAGCTCGAAATGTTCGATTTCTTTTCTTCAGATAATATAAATTTGATTGAAGCAGAAGTGGGGAAGAGAGCATGGTCGTCTTATTGATTTTTTTGGCAGTCAGTGCTACAATTCGTTGTAAATTTTTTATGATATGCTGAGAGGCTTAAATTTTCATGATATGTTTGAACTATGAAGAAGAGTTCAATTTTATATATGAATTATTAATTGTAGTTGCTTTTAGTCCTTAACCAGCGTGAGATCAACTAGTACCTTAATTTCTTCAATTCTCCAGGTTTTCTTGATCGATCAATAACTGTATAGAATTCGAGTGATGCTAGTTTTTGTTTACATGACTCGATTTTAGTACAGTTTGAGATTTAATCTTAATTTGACCTTTTGGGCTCAAAGTCGATCTTTTCCGGAAAACTTTACAATTTTTGAGCAAAACATTTCATTTCAGAGTCATGTGTTCGTAAAATGATATGATCAAAGGTCATTTTGAAAATAACTATCATGTGAACATTTCTCATCGTGTTTATAAAAGGGCCTCAACGACTTTCCTTACCATCCTCTCCCTAGAGGTAACAACTAGCAACTAATGTCGTTCAAAGATGGCAATTGCATGACACATAGGTCTGTGGTAGAAAGTAGAAACCTGATGTTTTTTTTTTCAGCAAAGACCTGAATGTGTTACATGTGAACAAAATAGAGAGCATAAGGTGCTCAACTGGTCAAAATTACATTGTATTGTTAGCCTCAGCATAGAATGTGTCTGTGGTTAAAAGTTTGCCTCGACAAAGTACATGTTCCTGCAATTATTCACCAACTGTAATACAGTTAACTTCCTCCCCGGCTACCCTCATGATTAACAGAATATGAAAGCTCTATCCACCAAGAGACATGTGAAAATCCCAACAATGAAAACTACTTGCCTAGTGTACAAAGAAACCAGAAATCTGATACTCCGTACTTTTTTTTATGGAGTCAGAAATCTGATACTGATAACAAATGGTTGTGCATGATCATCCTGCCAAAATA
Organism: Suaeda aralocaspica; assembly: GCA_016808085.1. NCBI lineage: Eukaryota > Viridiplantae > Streptophyta > Magnoliopsida > Caryophyllales > Amaranthaceae > Suaeda > Suaeda aralocaspica. The sequence goes on from PYUH01000052.1 coordinate 1,074,476, forward strand.
AATAGACAGAAGAGCAAATCGCTTTTATTCCCAGAATCAACAACGATTTATTGTTTATTTCTGCTAAGAAAATGAAAAAACACAAGACCTGAAGTCAATTTACCATATAATCAACATCTGAACACTTTGGAAACGGATTTACAGTACATATATATATTTCTCAGGGAACAAGTTCAAGGTGAATACATAATTCCCGACACTTAACAGCCTGCACACATCAACAAACAAAGAGGAATGTCATATCAAAAAAGAATGAAGAGAGCAACAACAGGTCATTATCTGACAAAATTTACAGGCCGCTCTTACATTGCAATGACAAAATAGCAAGAGGAATCACAAGAAAAACTAAAATGTCTTTTATGTCATCTATGTTCTGCACATTCTATTACCACACACAGGAGAGGGAACCCATGAACCCCAGCTGTAAAGAAAGAGAAACAGATCTACACTAGCCAATAGCCTCATATCTGCCGTCTGGGAGGACGACCAATAAGCCGACATTGTTCAGGGAGCAAAGAAGTTATGACTTGTTCATGGACTGGAAAAAGCTCCCCATCAATCCCACATCCTTCATGAGAATTCTTTCCTGGTTTTATTTTGACAGATTTCACCTGCATTGCAACAGAGAAAGGTTTCAGCACCACAAACGGCAAACACAATTTCCTTTAATCTGCTTATTAAAGTATAAAATTACAAGTCACAAAGAATAAAGCAGAACATGCAAAAACAATCAAATAATCAATGCTAACTCTGAGACCAGCTTTCTTATCAGAGAGTTGCCACCTACGCCCACAATTTTTTATAAAAAAATAACGCCATATTGTGAACATCACGTGATGAAGGAAACCAAACCCTTCCGAATCTTGTCAAATGAGGCATATAATTTCAAAACATAATTAGTACTACCAAATGACCTTTCTGCAAATGCACTTCCACTGCAGAAACTACAGGGCAATAAAAAAAAAGGCTGACATACACCTCTCAGAAAGGAGCGTAACAGAGAGCAACCTTTGAGGTCAACTTCAAGAAAGATAAAGGGCTCATCAGACTTTGTGATTTCTAAAAAATGCCATAAATACACATTTGTTTTCATAATCCATGAATGCACAACAAGAGTTTTTGAGTAAAGATCCTGGTAATTAAGGGATTCTGTCTTACCTTAACATACTCAACATATGGCAGGGATAAATGTCGACCAAATTGTAGAAGTAAGAAAAATCTTATCAGCCTGAGCCTTCCACTTCCATGGACCAATAATAGATCTAAAGAATTGTCATCAGGTACAGCATTTGGTGCCACCACCTGAGAACTCAAACTTTGAACAGTTTTGCAAGAATGGTTGCACACTAAAACTCCAAGAAACTGTCCTTTCTTTGCCACCCATTTATCATCAAGCCTAGGAGTAACTTCCTTCTTTTGGTTCTCTTCATCTTCCTGTGGTTGAAGCCCAGGCAGTTCAATGCGATTCTCTTCATTCCAGTTAGGCTCACTGTCCCACTTCGGTTCAGAATCCCATATTGGCCCTGGATCAGACATTGTGGAAGAGATATCCTCCTTATCTGGTCCAGTATTTCCCCATGAGCTCCTAGTTGCATCATGTGTTGTTGTCATTCCACTCCATCCCTTGTCTGTCTTAGACTTAGACCTGGTCCTCGGCCAATTCGGAGTCGTTGACAGCGGAAGTTGGGGATGGATAACTTCAGGCTCTGCCGCATCGTTCCTCCTTCCAGAAGATAGACGTTTTGTTTTAGGATCTAGGCCGCGCACATATTCAGATGGCTCTGTGCTGGCACGTGTGCTACTGCCATTGGTATCCATATCCCCACCTGACATCCTACTAGGGCTCATTATTGAATCAATACTCGACAAACTGGACGCTCTAGGAATACGATCAGCATTAGATTTCTTCATAATGTCAGTATACAAATCAGACATATCGATTACTTCTTGATCTGCTAAGAATTTTCCATCCTCAGGAGCCCCTGTTGATGCTGGAAGGTATTCTAATTCAAAATTGTACTTTGGTAAGCACAAAAACTTCAGAAAACCGGCAACAAAATAACGCAATGGACCAAATCGCTTTTGATATTTTTCAGAAAGCTCCAGCACTGAAACAGAATGGAAATTAGATATAAAAAAAACTTTCAATTGAAACACGAAATAAGACCCACATAATTACATAAAAACGAGGGTTTTGTGCTTAAGGTCTTAAAGGTTTTGCCAAATTCCCCCTCCAACCTGAAGTATGCATTCCAAGTTTAATGAAAAGGCACTACTGTTCTAGCAATTCTAACATACTGATATACTGTCTAATAATAAATACTTCAAAGTGTTATCCTAATATACTGTCACAGTGATTGGAAACAGCATTTAAAATTTGCATATAATATACACTGCAGTGAGCACTTCAGTAGATAAAAGGATTTTGAACTTTGTCATATATTAGGCATAACTTGAATTTGAACCACAAACTTACAGAGAAGAGGATCCTTTACACCTCATGGATACACTGTAAATAATATGATCCCACAATAATAACCTCATTACATGGGAAGGTGGATCTTGAAGGTCCCAAACATTGTACATTTGAAAAATAAAATCAAGATACAAGTTCAGTAACTACTATAAAGAGAGTGAGAGAGGATGCATGATGATTCACTTCAATTAACAAAATTGAACACAGAACAAGCCGCAAGTATGATCAATTACCATCACTGACAAAACCGAAATATGAAACAGTTGTCCCAAAGTGAATTGCTCCATTCTGTATCCATTCAACTGCAAACACATCCGTTGCTGTAAGGCCTCCCTGAAGCCAGAAAAAAAACAGAGGGGAAAACTATAATAGATGGCAAAGCTCCAATTCAAGAATTCAGCGAAGCAATTTAAACAATAAATATACTTTGGGCCTAATAATAGGGAGTGAAGAGCAGTAGAAGGTGATTGACATGCTAATTAGACACCAAGGTGAGAACACTGAAGTTATGCATTTTGCTTGGAATATAGTTGTCAGCACCAAGCCATCAATTATTTCACAGCTGCCCAGTTGAGCATGACGACTACAAAAGTACTAGGATACATATTACACGTACATCTACAGATGCCTCGTCAAAAGTAGGAGAACCACCCCCGACCACCCAAAATATAAATAAATTAATTGATTAGTTCATAAACCCCCCAACAAATAAAATAAAGATAAGACATGTCAACAAACTTTTAGCAATAACGAAACTCCCAACATGACGAGTTGACAAAATTCCTTAGAAAAATGACCTAAAATCTTTCAACTATAAAGAATTAACACATGGCCCATCAAATTAATAATAATACAGTTTAGAAAGTACATGCAAACACTTTCATTGGGATCCCAAGAGATGTCATAATAATCCCTAGGCGACAGCATAAGATATAAAAAGAGGTAAACTACCGATGTGACCGCTGCCATAGTTAGAGATTTCATAGTACATTAGAGCTTAGAAGTAACTCTTCTTTTCCAGAATACATCCAAACAGTTGACTTTATTTATGAACAATAGACCTTTTGGCTCAACATCCAGCCCTCAGTTGTCTTATATAAGGGGGTGTTTGGTTGAGACCTTTTATGATGGAATGGAATGGATGTGATACCTTTAATGAAGCAAAAGTTGTTTGGTTGGGGCCATTTGGGTATGGAATGCCATACCTAATGGTTTCTCATTCCCTTCAATCTCATACCCACCTCCCCCCTAAAGATTGAGATTCCATTCCACCCACTTCCATTTATAATTTCAAAATCCATACCTTTGAATGAACCAAACAACTTTAAAAATAAGATGGATTATCAGCCCATTCCCCTAGGGTTCTCATTCTCAAACCATTCCGTTCCAACATTTTGAACCAAACGAACCCTAAGTGAGTGTGTGCAGTGTCTCTTCTATACAGGGAGCAAAAGCAGAATTCCAGACTTCCAGAGTCTAGTAATTGAATAATAATGATAGAAAGAACACTCATAGCATGAAAACATGCCAAATCTTAATCCTAGAAACACATCTCTACAAAAAGCACAAATCAAGTAAATCACTTTTACAGTAATCGAACAGACAATCAGAGTGGCATTTAAAATTTGTCTAGAAAGTGAAAATGCGTAAAACGGGCTTTGATTACAGAATTAACAAAAAAAAGTCGGCGCAACTTCACAGCTCGTGTCGCATCTAGAAAATCAAGGTACATAAGTATCACACAGTAAGAGGAAACACAGCAGCAGCTAATGAAACTTGATATGAAGGTACAACCAACCTTCACGATAGATATAGCAGCAGAAACTGGATCTCGGACCCCCAAAACGGTCCAGACGAGAGAGTTATCAGAACCAGCTGGAATAATACCAATCGGGATGGAAATGGCCTCTTTTGGATCATCCCTACTGAGAAGACCATTTAAAACCTGCACAGTCAACAAATAGATTGATTTAACTTTTCAATGCAGATAGCTGAAGTAACTAAAGCCTTTGGTTCCTTTATTAAGTTACAAGATATATGTGTTATATGGTAAATAGAATTCAATGATGAATGAGTATTTAACAAAATACTTGGTCCAACATATTATCCAACATAAGCTACTACAATGCGTTTAAGAGGAAACAACGTAACCACTAAAAAGGACATACCAAAAAGGTGAGACTGAAGACATACCTCATTCACAATTCCATCACCTCCAACACATACAATCCCTACCAAGCAAAAAAGGGGGAAAAGAGTAAAATACAAGAATCAAAGGACATGACAAAGTAAGCATATGTGCTGATATCTAGCATTACCATCAGGACAAGTGCTAAAGTCGACAGTGGAGGCAAGTTTTCTTGCATGCCCAGCACATGTTGTTTTGACAACCTCCAGCTTAAAACCTGCAAGCTGAGATAATGATAGCCATGAGCAGATCAAGTACTCTGCATATAAATCCAAAGATAGAATCAAATATACTCATCTATAGCTCATTAAGATGCTTCAAAGTTCAAAGCATCACAATTTCTTATTGCATATCTACTACAAAAAGAATATGCAATATATATCCGGATAACAAGTGTAAGAAATGGGAACCAAGTTTTTGTGTATTTCATGTATTTCTAACAGTCAATCTGATTTTAAAAAGGCAACCAAAGAATTGGTATGCTCCAAGAACATTAATAAATCAATGCACGATGATCTGATGTAGAATGTGCTCCAATCTAACAGTGGAATTCATCATACCTTGAAAATCGGCTCCACTTTTCCATGAAATACTTTGCTTGACCGGCCACGTCCAGATCGTGGGTTCAATATAACAAGCATCTTTGGGGGACTCTTACACTTAATATAGGGTTCAAATGGCTCAAAGAGAAAATCACTAGATACATTATCTGAAGCTTGCTTCTTAGATGATACAAGCGGGTGTGGCAAACAATTAATATAGCATTGTTGATCTGCAAAGGAATTAACCCATTGAAGCGCTTCATCTGGATTAGAAGCCAAAAATCGATAATCTTTCTGACATCTTCGACGTTTCGTGAAGCAAGAAATGACAAGTGCACGATTCATTATTGGATAGGAGTGTACAGTGAAATGCCTAAGACCAGAATTATAAGATACCTTCAAAACAAAAAGGAGGAGAAAGTGGTCAAAAGGGATGACGAAGCTCCAATGTACTACAAGGTTTTCCAAAAATCAAATTCAATGCGGCTCACCGAAATCACATCTTCCAAGTACAGTGTATTTGATCCCCAAACAAGTGCCTTGCTAGTAAGTTTGGTATCCACACCTTTCTGGCTTGTTGTTTCTGTTGGCGTCTTTGCATCATCACTTTTCTCAGTCTTACGATTATCCAAAACCAATTTTCCTGAAAAAATGTCATATCCTAACAAGTCTGACTGTTCATCTCCTATCTCAATTCTGTGCTCAACCCTCTTCGTTGTTTGTGGATCATTGCTAGCAGCAGCGACTTCATCCCGTCGTGAAGCCTTTTTACTACGCTTTTCAGGAAACACAACTGGGGAGCAGTGCTGCCCAGTAGCAATTTGCGAACAGAAGCCCAGCCGGCGGGCAGATTGCTGGGTTGTCACTCTTAAAGAAGGGTTCTTAGGAAGAACCCCAGTATTCTGCATTTTATACTATAAAAAATATTTTTCTAACATAGAAGGCTGCTAACCCTAAACTTGAGTAATTCAAAAATCCAACCTAAGGAGCCAGGCCCTCAGCATACACTCTAGCATTCAGCAGCAAGGCACCAATTACCAACTCTGCCCGAGTAAACTCTGTAGGGAAAGCATTAGAACGTGAAAATCAATCAAGAGTTAAATCCTAGGATAGACATATACCCTAAGTTTTGTGTAATCATCGTGCCACCACACGGAAAATAAAATTAGATCTTCATAAATTGGCGAAAGTAGTATCCAGGGAAATTAGTCCAAATTACTCAGACAATCAGATAAATATTGGAGAAAGAAATTAGATTATAAAATATAAATAAAATACAAACACACAAGAGGAGATCAGTCATCAGAGATTACTGCAAATATATGTGGCATAATCCCCACTCGACTCCCCTACCAAATTGAGCTTTTTTTTTTCCAACTGTCCATATGTTTTTTAGACATATGTTGCCCATAAGGTCAATCAATACATGCTCTTGACTTTGCTGCAGACCAGCAGTGGTATGAGTGGCAGTTTCAGGCCAATTTTGTGTCATGGACAGTAGATTACTCCACTTGCCGTAGATTTCGTAAGAAATAAATTTTTATCCTTTTCCTTACTCTAAAAACCTTAAATCTCGTTCTCCACACCGTTTTGTATCATTAGTATTAGTAACCTCAGCTTAGGCATTAAGTGTCAATTACCAAATCTCAATATCTTAAATGTAATTTTGTTAATTGTGTAGGATTTTACCCAAATAAAAACCTTTGCTCACCCCTCAATCTTAAAATCCTGCATCCACCCTATGACAATATGAAACCAAATAGAGACGGGTTCACGAGTTCATGAACATGGTCTTTCATACAATAACCAATCCTTAAAACGACTTTTATCATCTAAAAAAAAACTAATAATCAGCACTAGACCAACAGCTTATGATAGTGAAACAATTGATGGTGCAATCAATCATGGACTAAAGCTTAAAAACAAACTCGACAAAAACTCGAGCCGACAGCAGTTTGGCACCACAATATACACCCAAACCAGTTCGTAATTCCTCATTTCAGCCACAGACAACAGTCAAAAACGCTAAAACTAAACCATGATGATCTAACATTCTAAACTGTATTATACAAAAATAAAAAATAAATAAATTAAAATCAACATTAGAAAATAGGTTTATGGCTTAAATTCTGCATAATAAAGATGATAAAGTGTTAAATTTAACTCAAATTCTTCAATTTACTAAGCTAAAACCCAAAAACTTCTTAGACAAAAAAAAATCATTGCATATTATCAAACTAATTCAATCCACCAAATTCAAATTACCTAAGTAATAAACCTAAAATTCTACAAAATAGTACACGAAATCAATCAAACCTAACTAAATACAATTAATTTCAAAAAATAAAAAATTAATAAAATAAACCTTCGAAATTCCAAATTTCAGCAATATAACAACATTCAAATATAAATTTCGACAAAAAAATAAACAAAATTAAACAAAAAAAACGAAATTAAAATATCAAGATCTTACCTCAGATCACAACTTTCAGCTGTCTACCTAAAAACACCAACAGTAATTTCAATTTTTTTTTCAAAAAAAAAAATTAAAACAAAATGATCGAAATCTGATGAAATTATAATAAGGAAAATGAAATTGAAGAAATGAAGAAAAATGTGAGGGGGAAAAAATTGAAGGAATAATTTAGGAAATTTAAAGTGAAATAAAAATTAGGGTTGAAGAGTGAAGAAAAAGAGGAATTTAGAGTTAGAGAGAGAAAGTTGAAGAAGAAGAAGAGTGGAAGAGGAAGAAAATGGTTTTTAGGGGAATTTTTAAGAGAGAGAAAGTGGAGATGTCACTAGTCATTGAGTTGAGTCGTATTTTTCAATTTTTTATTTTTTGTTTTTTAAGTTTTTTTTTTTCTTTTCTATAAAATTAATTTAATTTTTATTTTTTATTGATATATGATATGTTTGCTTGAAATGAGATAATGTTGTCTTTCTTTCTGGAAATGGATTATAATATTTGGTGTAATTAAATTAAATTAATGGCAAGTTCTTGGAATATGGTCTCGCAGTCTGGTGTATTGGTTGGGATGATTAATTAATTAGTTGGTTTGTTTTTTTTTATATGCAATTTTTTTTTTTTTATATTTTTTGTGAGAGATAAAATATTTAAAAGTCATAATTAAAAAAATGGTAGGAATATTTGTTTAAAAACATAATGTAAGAAGTAATTAAAAGTTGCTTTGGTTGGTAAAGAGTTTATCGATGAGCTTTAATTTGTTTATTTAAGACACTGAATACCTTATTTGCTTTCAAAAGGTACGATAAGACTGTATTCTTTAAACCTGAAATTTATTAAACTAAAATGTCATGAACTCTATTAATGTGAATATAACATGTTAACTGAAAACTCATTGTAATATAATGTATTGAACTGAAATAAACTAAAAATAAAAGAACATGGCGTAATTTGTAACATGCTAGTGAGAAATAACTTTTAGAATATGCTTATTGTAAATTATTATAATGAAACAACTAATAAAAACATAAATTTATATAGCATTTTTTCTTAGGGAAAAATTATATAGCAATTTTGTACAAATAACTTGTATTATGCAAATATAATTTATTGTCAAACCATTAAAACAAAAAATAGATAAATAAATAAAAACAATAGTCAAACAAGCTAAAGTAATCAGCCAACAACAACCATCTATTTGTATACATCCATGGCATAAATCATCTTTTTATATATATTTTTTTAGATAAATCATTGTATAGATTGTTATCGATTAACGTAAATACTTAGGGTCTATTTTTTACTTTAGCTGAAAATAACTGTACTGAATTGAACTAAAAAGTTTTACCATAATTTCTAAAGAAGAGATGAGCTGATGAAGCTTTATCACAGTTTTATTTTTATTTTTTTTAATGTATTCTTTACCTTTAGAAGTGAATACAAGAATTAAATAAAATCAAAGGTGCTAAATTGTTAATCATCTAGCATTATCAAGTTAAATTACTAGTTAAACCTGTTAATTAACACTAGTGTGTCCAACCGAAGGTTGCTTTTAATTAAACTTCCATTTGTTTATGTGGTTGTTAGAAGTGCTTTATTTTAATTAATTATTATTAGGTTAAGATGTGAAGTAGAGGGAAAGGACATAACTAAGCACCCACCAAAGCTGGCAAAAACATTGAACTTTTTCTCTTTCTCTTTCTCTTTTCATTATTTGTGTAGAACATAGGTTAGGCTTTTGTTACTTTCAGATTTTTTGGAGGGTACGAAAAAAGTATTTTTGTGATAATTAGTGTAGTATTTGTTTAACAAGAAAATTTAGCAATTTTCAAGTTTAATATTGTAGTGTTGATCATAGTGCTTCATATCATATAAAAGTATCTATGTTAGCAGTACATGATATGCATTAGTAGTGGATTTGGATGAAATTAAATTAGCTCCACTTAAATACTTGATCGAGTTCTTTACTTTTGCTTTTAAATTAAATTCTAATCCATCTCGAGTTGCTCTAGCGCTCTTCGGCAGCCCGACCCTCTCTTGAAGCAGTAGTGATCTAACATGGTGTATCCGTGTATGTGTTATGTCCTCTTAGTCATATGAGTACTTGTAAAACAACTATTGATTTTATTCTCATTTTCTCTAAACTATAGTAGGATGAATTTAAGAAAGAAGGGTAGATAAAGTGGTTATACCCTTACAGTTTCAGGTAATTTGATATCAAATCTTATTATCGTCCTTGTAACTCCCAAACAACAACAAAAAAGTAAAAAAAAAAAAAAAAAAAAAAAAAAAAAAA
>PYUH01000052.1:1092859-1131094 GCA_016808085.1 Suaeda aralocaspica
ATTTAAAGCCCCAAAAGGATTTAGAGTTGGTTTAGGAAAAGCCCAAAAGGTCTAATTGAAGTGGGATTAGTTTTGGGCCCATAATTAAACTAATCATGGCAACCCATTAAAAACACTTTTAAAAGCCTTACAAAATATTTTCACACATTTTAAGACCTTCATAAAAATTATTTTATGACCTTATAAAAATTTATTTCTTTAAAATAAAGTAAATAAAACTCCGTAATTAATTAAATTCCTTTAATTAATTATTTTCAAATACTTTTATTCCTTTAAAATACGTAAAATGTACGTATAAATACTATTTTAATTTTATAACGTGTATAAAATTACGGGGTATTACACTTCATGTATAAAACAATGACAATAAAAGGACATAAATGTTACTCGTACAAATTAAATATAATCGCTACTGAGCAAATATAAATCAAACAAAAGAAAATGGAAATACAATAAAAATGAGAATGCAACGTCTAAGACCTTAAAAATACAAGTAATCATTAAGCAATTGATTAAAAAGCTTTAAAAGCTTGACTTCATTTGATGGAACCTCTTAAATTTACCTTCTTTCTTTTTACCATCGTTTACAAATGATTTGCCTTCTCCATTAATTACTTTGTAATTGTTGTGTGCTTTTAAATTCAAATTAGTAGATATAAGTACTAGAAATCATAATAATAAAGCCCAATTACATTCACCATAATTGAATCTATTTCCGATGAGTTGCAATTCCCATGTTTAGCTAACATCATAAACACACAATTACTTAAAATTAATCACTCAAATTAAATTGTCAAACATGCATCAAAACATTGTAGAATGTAAGAAGTACATAACTAAATATTGACTGTTTGAAGAATTAACGGTCAAATTCGACATTCTTGGTTACGAAAAACCCGATTCATTAATCGAACTTCAAAACTTGTTCACAACATTTTTTTTTCCAATTTTCCATTGAATCTGCTATATCGAGTAGCGGTTTTAGGTGCTAACCCCGCCGTTGCAATTAATAATTTTGTGTCCACGATTTTGGGATCATTCATTTCACCTTTGCTTCGGTTCAAAACTCTAATCAGTTCAATTTAGTCAATTGATCATCCATACTTTGTAGAGGGAATGAGGGATGCCCAGTGGTATGCAAAATTGCATATTACAAGGACATTTTAAAGTAATATGTTAAAAATTAAGGGGTATAATTGTCTTTTTATATGAATTTCAAGAGGTAGTATAGTAATAAAGTTTTTAACTTATTTACGAAAATGTCATTGTGATTTACTATTTATAAAACTACTCGCACGACCCCTACTAACCTGCTTCGCTCACAAACCCTTGTTTCCCCTCGCACGACCCCGACTTATTTCTTCTTCGCCCAAAAGCTGCCGCCCTTTTCAAGGTACATGCCGTAATTTTAATTTTATTTGTTCCTAACTTTTTGATAAACCCTAAATCATAGTGTTCTTAATTATCGATAATTAATTTCGTAAATTGTACTAATTTCACTTATTAATGTTAACTTAAGCATCGCAATTATTCCTGTATTTTTTGTTTTTGAAATTGTTACTGTAGTTTTACCCTAATTTTAATATTTTGTAGTTGTTTTTAATTAATTCAGGTTAATTGCTGATTTAAATCTGTAATTTTGTACTCTGTTTACAACTTATATTCAATCTTCTTATTTTTTTTATAATTCTGGAAATAGGTGTTTGTTGAGATAGGATTGGTGGATAACCAATGGAGAACTTTCGTCGAAGAGATGCATTAGAAATTATGGTCCATATGCGGCGCCATGAAAAACACATTTCGAAGAAAAGAAAGTAAGTGGATTTTTTTGTTTATTTCCTCACTTTAGCTTAATTTTTATCGAATTGAAGTTTTGTAGTTATTGTTTCGGGTTAATTTTGTGTTCTTTCTACTAGTTTTGAGGTTGTGTGTTTGTTTGTTTGTTTGTTTTGCTATGGTTCTATTATTTGTAGTAATCGTGAGTACGAATACGTTGTAGTGTTAACGGAAAGGGAAATATGCTCTTATTCGAGGGAATCCGGCGAATCTTTAATGAGTTAGACTTTGATTTGGGAAATTAGGAGGGCATGCCATGAGACACTAAATTTGGTCATGATTGTTAAAAGTCGAGAAATGAACTTTCTGTTTCTGTTGTGATAAGGGTGATAATCTTAATGAGTTGCGCAGTTGAGGTGATAATCCTTTGCATTATTCATCTGTGTAACAAAGTGTCCCAGTTTATCAACCAGTCTGAAAGGTTACCTCTGATTTTTGTGGGAGAGGGAAGTGTGATTGTTTCGTATTACTAGTCAATTTTTATGGTGGTTTTATGTGAAACCCTTGTTCTTTTCATATTTGTGCTACCGTTAGAACTTAGAAGGAAGGCATGAGAAGAACTTTTTTTTTTGTGTGGATTCGTAATTGAAAGATTTGATGTCTGACTTACTCTGGTTCGTGCAGGTTTTTGATGGGCTCGTTAGATGCACGCAGTTCTGATCAGATTGCGAGATTGCTAGATGGGAAAATGTGAGTGTGACTATACAGTTTGAACCCTGAAAATTGCTAACTTCCGTCACAATTTAGTTTTCTTCTTCCTCTTCGTCAAATTATGTGGCTTTCTTTTTATCATTCATATATGAGGAATAATAGGGCGCAGATGAGAAACAAAAAGAATCCCTTCTAAATTTCATCTCAGCAGGCTGATGTGCTGGATACTGGTGTCTTATGTTCTGAGTTAGTCAAGATGAAAGTAAATTTGCTGTGATCTATATAGTTGTTCTATTGATTTATTTAATTTTCTATTCTTCCAAGAAGTGTTTATGTTTATATCATGAACCATTCGACCTGCTAGGGAGTAACGATTGTTTATACCTGAAAAACATTTAAGTTTTAGAAGTTTGACTGTGCTACAAGTGGATTGTGAATTTCATTTATTAACTTCTGTTCTTTTATTAACTTCTGTTCTTTTATTAACTTCTGTTCTTTTTCCTCCCCCTTTTAAGGCAGGTCAGCAATGCCAGAGTCATTTTTGAGGAAAGATGATGTAAGTTATTGAGCTTCTTTATGCTGGGTAATTAAATTGAGGTTTTCGTTTCCTTAATTTAAAAAATTAGTTGAGAGTGGATGCTAGAACATATAGACTTGCTGGCTTGTTGCAAAGCTCCACTCGTCTATTAGGTTAATGCTATGTTATCTTTTAGCTCTTCAAGTCTGTGCTCTAGTGATCTAGTCAATGGGATTGTTAGAACTATGTGTATAGAGCTGGCCCTTTGTTATGTGAAGTTGGCCTGTTGACGACACCATATCATTGCATTGTTAGCCCTGGTTATTCATTTATTTCACATCTTTAAGGAAAAGCTTCAACAGTATGTGTCAGCTTGAATAATCTCGATAATAGATAAATTAAGGTAGCAATAGTAAATGGTTACTTGTAAAATATAATCGAATACTGTAAGTCTGTAATAGATGCATCTTGTGGAGTGACTGATATGTGTCTGATCAAGCTATTATGAAGTATTGTGGGTTTTGGATTTGAAAGTTGAGTTTGTGTCTTTCTTTCTATTTATTTACTTTTTTTTTGTTGTTGTTAATTCCAGGTCTTCTATGAAGATCTTAAAATGTTTGTTGAGAAGGGATTTCGAGCATGTGACGCGGAAGCAAGACAGAGTTTAATTGGTGAAGATGTGGAAATTTGTGATGTACACAATATTTCAAGTTTTATTTTGACCTTGCTTGATGACTTGTCGAACAATGGGCTCTGGAGTTTGGCTAAGATACTGACAAGTGGTTCAATGTATGTCAATAAAACTCGTCCACAAATGAAAAGACTGATAAAATGCAGTTTACGAGAATTACGTAGCAATTGTCCAGACCAAATACAGAACCAGCTATCTCAGCTGCTGCGGAACCCAAATAATTTTTGCCAGAATCACAGTAAGTACATAAAATTGACGAGGACAACTCTTCTTCATGTGCTTGATAAGGTTAATTTTCAATCTCTACCTGTACGTATCCTGTCTGCAATGCTCAGAAAACTTAAAGGCACTCAAAGGTTTACGCTGCAAGTGGCTGGTTTTGCTCATAAAACGGAAAAAGGTTGTTTGTCCAATCGAGTGTTCAAATTGTGTAAGAAGATGATTAATCAAAATAATGATTCAAATGAGCTACAGTCTTTAGTCAAAGCATTGGCAGTTCCAAGCTTATATTCAAAAATAGCATCTAACTACCAGGACCTTACTTTGGCAAAATTTGTACAATTACCTCCAGAAGTGGAAGAACTACAGAATGAAATAGTAAATGCTATTCAGACTCTTAAGCAGAGTTTGAAGAAAGAGGAATTGAAGCACTTGCAACTTTTACTGGACCCTGAATTTAAATTTCGTGGCAAGTACCTAAGAAGATCATTCAAAATCTTGTTGATAGATTGTCTCTTCGGATGCAATGATATGGAGGCAGTTCCGGATTCTTTGTTAAAAGCTTTGTCTTATTTAAAAAAGAAGGCATGCAAGACTAGGTTGTTGAAGGAGGTCATTGAAGAAGAGGTGGAACGTATATTGGATGTGGGCGCTCATGTAAGGCAGCTTATGTGGGATAGTATACCTCTTCATCAACTTGACCAAGATTTTGCGGATGCATACATGGAGGAGCATGAAGAAACTGATGATGGAGATATTTTTGACTATGATGACCAACAGCTGCATACAGGTTTCTTGGATGAAGCTCAGAGTAGGTTTAATGATTGCAGCGAAGTGGCAAGTACGAGGGATGCTCATCATGCCATATATAGTTCAGCAACATCTAGGAGCAGAGATGAATTTGGAAATGCTAATGAAGTTGCTTTCAGCTCATCATTTAAGGCTGCAACTTTTACTGATCAAGATGTATTCAGGGACACAGAGATTAGTGGATGTCAGAATAGTTTTAATGTCTGCAGCAAAGTGGCAAGTACTAGGGATGCTCATCATGACGAAACTAATGAATCTTCTTTCAGCTCATCTTTCAAGGCTGCAAATTTCACTGATCAGGATGGATTAAGGGACACGGAGATTAGTGGAGGTCAGATGAACTCCACTAGGGGTGGAGATGGTCAGCCCCCTCTATTTTCACCTACATTTCTGGTGAAAGATGAAGTGATGGGCGATCATGGTCCTCCAAACAATACTTCAGTGGATGCCATGAATCTTGGAAAGAAATGCTCAAAGCAAAATCAAGCGTCGGAATGCCCGGAAAACCGTTATCTTGCTGTGCAAAAAGTGTGTGACCAATCAAGTTTAGTTGCGTACCAACTTATTGGACATGTTCTGGCAGAATTTGGACAGATGGAAGCATTGGGTTTAAGTTTGGAAAATGAGTCCTATCTTAGAGGTGCAATTTCAAGGTCAGAAAATTTTCAAGGTAAAATGTCTTTTATCTTCTCTAATTGCTACAAGTGAAAATTGAACAAATTTTATTTGCTTCTCTGTTATCCTTGTCTTTCTTGGTGTATTTTGAAATATACTTGTGTACATTTTAATTGCATTATATATGTATTGCATGTATGGCGAGAGAGAATGTCAGATTTAGTTCACATATTCATACATTATAAAAAGAAAGGAAGTAGGAAATTTGTGATACTAGGAGATGTGAGGGCGAAATGATAGTTTGCTGTATGAAGATATTTTACTTGTCATTGCCGGGTATGTTGCTATAAATATGCAGTTACTGTGAAAAGGAAACATATCTTGGCATGCCATTTTTCATGCATTTTAGTCATAGTTTTGTACTTTTCTCAAATGTGTTTTTCCCTACAGCAGTTTGGTGATAGAAATGTCTCACTCCCACCCCTCTCTTATAACAGTTTCCTCTTTTTTTTTATATAAGCTCAGATGAGGAAGTGAGATTTGCTATTAGGTGTTATAGTGCGCTTTCTAGATGCAATATATTATAAACTCAAGCTCTGTGTCAGTGGAGTTTACTTGTGGAAGTTACCTGATGATACGGAAGTATTCATTTCAGCAGTAAAAAGAGAAACCAGATAAGGGCAGAACACATAGGAAAGGGAGGGAGATAATCTGTATTGATGATCCCACATATAGCAAACCCGCAGCAAGTCTGAATAGCTGGGTTTCTCCACTTCACAATACAAAGCAGTATATTCTCATTGGTCATGATGATATTCTTTTTCATGCAGTCATACCTCACCATCCCTACCACAACTAACCAGTTGAGTGTCCCAAATTGCTCCATCTTTGGCTTTTTTTGTAGTTGAAATGTATAGTAGGCTTAGGTGGGTGGACAACGCAACATTAAAGAAATGAAAATAATTCAAGTTCATATAATATACGTGGTTGACTACACCATTAGTTGATGCAAGTGACTTATTGAGCATTGGGATTTTCGCTTATGTAGAAGTAGGGTTACCCTAATGGAGGTGCTTAGTCCAATGAGCAAATGAGGTGCTTTGAACAGTAGAAGGCGGGTAACCCCGATGAAAAATTGAGGGTACGATATTGGATTAATTGAATAGTACGATTGAATTGGGTTATTCTTTTGAACAAAATAAGGTTACTCTTTATTAGAAATGAGACTACCAGTCGTTTGTTAATGTTGTGGCTGAAATGCGAAGTAGGGGTTAGCTGTTAGTTTTTTTATTAAACTAGGATATGTTGTTAGAAATCCACATTCATATTGTTCAAGCAACAATATATCATGCGTATTGTAGTTTTCCGGGGTTCGAATTGCAGCTTACTATTTTGATGTCAGTCAGGATCAAATATGAAGTAATACTGTAAGTCTGAAACACATTTTCCAAGCTTAAGACAGAATATGGACTCAGTCACATTGTGCACAATGAGTAATGGTGTGTTATTTGTGGGAACTCTGTTGCTAAAACCAATGATTTTTCTACAGTTGTGCTTTGTAATTGATCAGTATGAAATCTTCCAATATACTGATATACACAGTATCTTATTCTTGTGCGGTGGTGTGTAGAAAAAGCCTTGTCTTGCTTCTAAATTTACTAATGTTAGTGAACTTTTTCTGTCATTGCATCTCTGTGATATTAAGCTGGCTAGTGTAGAATATTAAATATATTCTCTTTTAATTTGATTGCCCCAACATAAATATAATGAGCTGGTTAACTTACGCACACAAGCTTCTGACTTTTGTCTCCATCGCTCTAGCTTAGCATTAACACCGATCTAGTCCCTTCCACCAAAGACTTTCGTCCGCAAACAATAGACATCAAGATATCTCATCTTGGACGGACAATTTCACCTCATCCAATGTGAATCCTTGGTGTAGACCAATAGTTATAAGAAAAAGGTTGTGTGGGAATATTAAAAAATTAAATGAATATTGATGGTCATATTGCATATGTATTATTTGCAACCTTCTTTTTGGATCATGTTTGAGTTTTTCATATTTTAGACGCCTGAACTTCCGCTCTTTTTTATAATTGGTTGATTTGTGCTCTTTTTGTTTTCTGGAACCAGATTCCAACTTGATGGATGAAGATGTGAGGGGTTCAATCATTGTTCAAGCTGTTAATGAAGTCCTACCTTCATTCCCTAGTAGGTACATTTGCTTCTTTTTTTTTTTTTTTTTTGTATTCTGATATTCTCTGTGCATCTTCATAACCTAGACAGTGCAGAATTCTGCAGTCTCTGTTGCAGAATGCATATAGCTTTAGTTTTGAGATTTTTTGTTCTCTTAAAAAAGGCTTTGAATTTGACAAATTTGCAAGGATAGTTTGACAATTCTAGACGGTGCAAAGTTGTATAGTCAAAATCTGTAGCAAATTTAGTTTGAGATTGTTTCTCTTAAAATTACTCCTTTGAGTTTGACAATTGTTTGCCAAATTTTGTAACGGTACTTATACAAAAAGACTCACCTTTTCCCAAAAGTTGAATTTATATGGACACAATACTACTAAATGGTTCTCGATAGCTTTGTTTATGCCTCACTTATGGGGTATGCGCCTATGCGGTATGCCCCATATCTCCCCTTTTAATTTCTCAACTTGTTTGTGTTGAGGTCATATTTTCAAGTGCTATTGGACTCTTGGTGATTATTGTTGTTCTTTAATGACAGCCAATTGAAGAAATTGAAGGAGTTCATGAGCTTGTAGTGGGGATGCTAATGAGTATGATGTATCGAGAAGATGGGCCTTGAGGCGGAGTGGCACAAAGCATGGACACATGGTTGCAGCCATCAATTGGGCTTGATATGATATGTGCATGAACTGACATTACGTCAGCTTGTACACATTAGTACATTACATAGAAACCTGTTGTATTGTATGTATTTGGAATCATATTCTTTTGATGAAATACTAAAATCACTCTACGACTATTCAGAGCAGCTATAAAGTTCGCATGCTTCACACTTGAAGAGTTCAAGTGGTCATCCTGCATGAACGTATCAGTCTACAGTTTATTTTGGACTTCTGAAATACTGTTTAATTTTTTATACTACCTACTTGGATGTTCGGCTATCTAAGAAAGTAAAGTTGTATGTTTGATAGACAATTTATTGAAGGAACTTTTTCGGCTAAAAAAACTCTTTGTGAGAAAACTTCATCATAGGAAATTTATGGAGGAAACTTTTTGAATATTAATATTGAAATAGTTGTTTAGTAAATAATTCCATACAAACGATTAGTATTGCTAAAGATTATGCACAAGATGTATATGTTCAACACAAAAAGCAAACATTTTGTTCATTTGATTTGAAGTTAATTTTTAGCTTATTTCAAGTCAAATGAACAAACTTTTTTTTTTGCCTTCACTTGTACATATCAATGTACTAATGGTTATATTATATAAATCGCCGAATACACTCAATTATTTGCTAGCAATTAACTAATTTTATACGATATATTTTTTTTTTATAAAAAATCTACCTTTATGATTTTTAATTGCTACGTTTTGCCAATTAAATCATTGATTAGAACATGTTCATATGCAATTTTATTTGATTCGTCTCGACATTTACTTTTTTATGATATAATTACTATAATTTTTACTTNAATTCTGCAGTCTCTGTTGCAGAATGCATATAGCTTTAGTTTTGAGATTTTTTGTTCTCTTAAAAAAGGCTTTGAATTTGACAAATTTGCAAGGATAGTTTGACAATTCTAGACGGTGCAAAGTTGTATAGTCAAAATCTGTAGCAAATTTAGTTTGAGATTGTTTCTCTTAAAATTACTCCTTTGAGTTTGACAATTGTTTGCCAAATTTTGTAACGGTACTTATACAAAAAGACTCACCTTTTCCCAAAAGTTGAATTTATATGGACACAATACTACTAAATGGTTCTCGATAGCTTTGTTTATGCCTCACTTATGGGGTATGCGCCTATGCGGTATGCCCCATATCTCCCCTTTTAATTTCTCAACTTGTTTGTGTTGAGGTCATATTTTCAAGTGCTATTGGACTCTTGGTGATTATTGTTGTTCTTTAATGACAGCCAATTGAAGAAATTGAAGGAGTTCATGAGCTTGTAGTGGGGATGCTAATGAGTATGATGTATCGAGAAGATGGGCCTTGAGGCGGAGTGGCACAAAGCATGGACACATGGTTGCAGCCATCAATTGGGCTTGATATGATATGTGCATGAACTGACATTACGTCAGCTTGTACACATTAGTACATTACATAGAAACCTGTTGTATTGTATGTATTTGGAATCATATTCTTTTGATGAAATACTAAAATCACTCTACGACTATTCAGAGCAGCTATAAAGTTCGCATGCTTCACACTTGAAGAGTTCAAGTGGTCATCCTGCATGAACGTATCAGTCTACAGTTTATTTTGGACTTCTGAAATACTGTTTAATTTTTTATACTACCTACTTGGATGTTCGGCTATCTAAGAAAGTAAAGTTGTATGTTTGATAGACAATTTATTGAAGGAACTTTTTCGGCTAAAAAAACTCTTTGTGAGAAAACTTCATCATAGGAAATTTATGGAGGAAACTTTTTGAATATTAATATTGAAATAGTTGTTTAGTAAATAATTCCATACAAACGATTAGTATTGCTAAAGATTATGCACAAGATGTATATGTTCAACACAAAAAGCAAACATTTTGTTCATTTGATTTGAAGTTAATTTTTAGCTTATTTCAAGTCAAATGAACAAACTTTTTTTTTTGCCTTCACTTGTACATATCAATGTACTAATGGTTATATTATATAAATCGCCGAATACACTCAATTATTTGCTAGCAATTAACTAATTTTATACGATATATTTTTTTTTTATAAAAAATCTACCTTTATGATTTTTAATTGCTACGTTTTGCCAATTAAATCATTGATTAGAACATGTTCATATGCAATTTTATTTGATTCGTCTCGACATTTACTTTTTTATGATATAATTACTATAATTTTTACTTATATATAATTAGAGATATTCATATTTTATGTTAAATCTATATATGTCGTATATATATATAAATATGATATTTTTTCCTTTACATAAGATTAATATACATAATTTTTTTATTAACTTGAATAAATATATAATTATTTTTTTTTTAATCCTACATAACCTCTTAATCTTCAGAAAATCATATTATATTATATATATATGATAGGAGGAGGCTACGTTTAGCAATCCTCTTTTTTAAGGAAGCTTGTTTTAAACCTCTTTGGTGAGAATAAGGAATTTCATTTAAGTTTTTGTAGTTTCCTTATTAATTAACGAGTGTTAACAAACACAAAAAAAAAAAAAAAAAAAAAAAAAAAAAAGACCTATATTATTATTGCAGCGCCTCCTCTACGGTCACACCCATCGCCATAGCCAAAAAGCTCCAAATTACTCTTTTTTATTTAATTTTCGATTCAATTTACAGCAAACCCTAAAATTTTTAAATCTTCGAAGCAAAGAAATTCGAGAAATTCGAGACAAAAATTCGCAATCTAGGGCAAAATTTCCGTAAGTTTCTATTTTTTTCTTTGATTACGAACTTTTGTTGTTGTTATTGTTTTTTAAATTTGATTTTAGATGTTAAATTTGCAAGTTTTCGATTTTTTTTTTTTTACTGATTGTTTGATTATTAGATTAAGTTGTATGTTGTTTGATTGATAATGGTTTTTAATTCAGTTAGGGCTAATGTTCAAATTTGTGTGTGATTTAGTTAGGGTTTTGATTTGTGAGTTTTGTTCTTTTTTGAATGAAATTTTGCAGAATTAGAGGTAAGTTATAATGGGGAGGAAGAAGAATGTAGTGATAGATGATGATGAGTATTCGGTTGCGGCGGAGGTTAATGAGGAGGCTCAGGTGAAGGAGGATAAAGTTGTTGCTGCTGCGGGTGGTGGGAAGAAGAAGGGTAAGAAGGGGAGTTCGAAAGGGGCGAAGGCGAGAGACGAGGGAGAGGAGAGTGATAAGGGAGAGGAGAGTGATAAGGGAGAGGAAGAGGATGAGGTGGTGTTTTCGGGGAAGAAGAAGTCGACGAAGAAGGGTGGGGTTAAGTCTGGTTTTGAGTTGTTAGGAGATGAGGAGAATGATGGTGAGGGGAATGATAAGAGTGATGAGGATGTACCGGCTTTGAGTTTTACAGGGAAGAAGAAGTCGTCAAAGGGGTCGAAGAAAGGTGGTAGTAAGGTGAGTTTTGAGTTGTTAGATGATGAGGATGGTGATGGTGAATTGAAAGGTGAGAGTGATGGGGAGGAGGATGTTTCTGTTGTGAGTTTCACGGGGAAGAAGAAGTCGTCAAAGGGTTCGAAAAAGGGGGGCAATAAGGCTAGTTTTGCTATGTTGGATGATGAGGAGAATGATCAAGATGGTAGTGTACAGAGTGAGGAGGATGATGTTCCTGTAATGAGCTTTGCTGGGAAAAAGAAGTCGTCTAAAGGTTCGAAGAAAAGTGGGAGTTTGTTCAGTGCTGCATTGTTGGAAGATGATGATGAGGCGCCTTCTGTTTCCAAGTCTAGTAATGATGGACTTGCTGATGAAGCTGATGAGGTTGTTGCATTTAGTGGTAAAAAGAAGTCATCCAAAAAGAAAGGCAGCAGCACTTTTGCTGCATTAGAAGATGATGTCGCTGCCGAGGTGGAACCTAAAGCAGCAGCTTCTGGCGCCAATGGCACTGAAGAGTCAGTAGCTGAAACTTCGAAGAATAAGAAAAAGAAGAAGAAGAAGGGAGGGAGAACAGCGGAAGAACAGGATGACCTCGATAAAATTCTGGAAGAGCTAGGGGAAGGGCCTGCAGCCTCAAAGCCAGAAGCCACTCAAGCTCCAGCATCTCAAGTGGAGAAAACTGATACTCCATCAGAAACTGTTGGCGTGCCTGAAGCAACAGGTGAAAAAGAGGCTGAAGGTGAAGGAGTTGCAGAGTCTGCGGCAGCAAAGAAGAAGAAAAAGAAAAAGGAGAAGGAGAAAGAGAAAAAGGCTGCGGCTGCTGCTGAGGTAAAGGAGGAAGTGAAGAATGAAGCAAAAAGTAAAGTGGTGGACAAGAAACTTCCAAAGCATGTCAGGGAAATGCAGGAGGCACTTGCTAGGCGTAAGGAGGCTGAGGAGAGACAAAAAAAAGAAGAAGAGGAGAGGTTAAGGAAGGAAGAAGAGGAGCGGCTTAGGCAAGAAGAACTTTTGAGGCAGGCTGAGGAAGCCAGGCTTCGGAAAAAGGAGAAGGAAAAGGAAAAGATTCGCCTGAAAAAGGAGGCTGGTCTGCTGTTAACTGCAAAGCAGAAGGAAGAACAACGTCGGAGAGAAATAATGAAAAATCAGTTTCTTGCCAGCGCTGGAATTAAGCTACCTGCTTCTGACGATGGTGCTCCAACAAAGCGTCCAATTTACACGACAAAGAAGTCAAAGTCAAACCGACAAACAAATGGTTTGAAGGCTCAAACACAGGAGGATACAGAGACCAAACAAGAAGCTGTTGGGGATGGTGAGTCTGCTGGAACAGAGAAGGTGGAAGAGGTTTCTACTGTTGATGTGGAGGAGAAGGCTGAAGTTGATGAAATAAAGGATAATATTGCTGCTGAAGAGGAGGAAGAAGAGGAGGATGATGAGGATTGGGATGCTAAAAGTTGGGATGACGATAACCTTGGTTTACCTGTTAAGAGGGCATTTGAAGATGAAGAGGCCGATTCTGTGGCTAAGCCAGTAGTTAAAAAAGAAGTTAAAGCTGCTACAGCAACTACAGCTGCTAAAGATTCTATCTCATCTCAGCCAAATAAGGCACAGACGACTGACATGAAGCAAAAGACGTCTGGTTCCGATGCTGCTGGGAAGAAAATAGGTAAGGAAGTTGAAGCTAAGAAAGAAAAGCCAAGTTCAGATACCCAAGATAAGAAGAACGAGGGAGACCTTAGGTCTCCAATCTGCTGTATAATGGGTCATGTTGACACTGGTAAAACGAAGCTGCTTGATTGTATTAGAGGCACTAATGTTCAGGAAGGTGAGGCTGGAGGTATCACTCAGCAAATTGGAGCAACTTACTTCCCTGCTGTGAACATCAGAGAAAGGACTAGGGAATTGAAGGCTGATGCAAAGTTAAACGTCCCAGGTCTTCTCGTGATTGATACTCCAGGGCATGAATCTTTTACCAATTTACGATCTCGGGGTTCTGGGTTGTGTGATATTGCAATCTTAGTTGTGGATATCATGCATGGCTTAGAGCCACAGACACTTGAGTCGTTAAACCTTTTGAAGATGAAGAATACTGAATTCATTGTAGCTTTGAACAAAGTGAGTTGGTTTGACCTCTTTTTTCCTAGCTGTTAGCCTGGTAGTCTGTGAGAAGTCATCTTACTTATCTTTGGAACTGATAATTGTTTTGATTTTTCTTTGAACCCGTAGGTGGACCGGCTTTATGGGTGGAAAACATGTCGCAATTCACCCATTATGAAAGCCATGAAACAACAAACTAAGGACGTGCAGAATGAGTTCAATATGAGGCTCATACAGGTAATAAAAATATATGGAATTTTCTGTCAGATTGCCTGGCCTGCGCCCTTGTAGTGACTGCAATGTTCTTGTGATGCAGATTATTACCCAGTTCAAGGAACAAGGCTTAAATACTGAACTGTACTATAAAAACAAAGATATGGGTGAAACTTTTAACATTGTGCCAACAAGCGCAATAAGGTATGATACAACTTCTGAAATTATCTTTGTGCTGTTTTGCCATTAGAGACTTTTTGATAGAAATGATAATCAAAGCATAACTTCTTTTTTGTTCTTGTTTCATAACAGTGGGGAAGGTATCCCTGATTTGCTATTGCTATTAGTGCAATGGTCACAGAAGACGATGATTGAGAAACTTACCTTCAGAAATGAAATACAGGTATTGCGTTTGGTTTTTATTTTATATTTTTATGAACTACCGAGATAAATTAAATTCTACATTGAGTTGTAATTGTTGAACGTGTAATTATTGCAGTGTACGGTTCTGGAGGTTAAGGTTGTGGAGGGTCATGGAACAACTATTGATGTTGTATTGGTCAATGGTGTTCTTCATGAAGGAGATCAGATTGTTGTTTGTGGAATGCAGGTAAATTTTTGTTGTTTTCTACTTGAGCTTGCATTCTTGTATTGCCAGCAAGCATTAAATTTAACTTTTGCTTGCCTGTTCGTTGCAGGGCCCTATTTTAACAACCATCCGTGCTCTGTTGACACCTCATCCGATGAAGGAACTTAGAGTCAAGGTATGTTTGTTCATCAGATTTACCACACTTTTGCTTAGACGTTTTGCAACCACTTAATATTACTTTGTAAACTGTGAAGCTGAATTGAAAGAAAGTTTAGCCTTGGTAAATTTAGGCTTGTTATCACAGGCACCATTTTGTCAAAGTTGCTAATACATGTCCAATATACCTGTGTAATTTTTACTTGCTACATTTTCCTAAAACGGATGTTTCTAATTGCTTGCTACATTTCCTATTTTGGTATGTGGTTCCACAAAAATTCTACCCTTAGTTTAGTCTTCTACCTATTTTACCCTTATTTTTGTCATCGACCTAATAAATACCCATGCTTTTTAGTGGTCCCTAACACTCATGCGCATTCACCTTGGTTTTGGTGAATTGTACTACAATAATTAGTTTGCTTTGATGTGACATCTGTTTCTCCGAGTCTTAGCTGCTCCCTTCATACCGTGAAAGGTGATGCTTTCTTTCTCTAGTTAGTTGGATCTTTGTGGGGGAGACTAACAAAAATCAGTAGAAAAAAACTAACAAAACGACACTAACAATCTAAGAAAAATCTGGCACAATTTCTTGCGCGGTTTTTTCTAACTAAAACCCTACTAAAAAACTTAAGAAAACATCCTAACAATGATTTAGCTATTTTAGCTGTAATATTATCCTAACAAACTAAGCCGAATAACCCCTCAATCGAAATAGGCTAAAATCTAATGTAATTTACAAT
The DNA here is from genome assembly GCA_016808085.1 of Suaeda aralocaspica. Taxonomy (NCBI): domain Eukaryota; kingdom Viridiplantae; phylum Streptophyta; class Magnoliopsida; order Caryophyllales; family Amaranthaceae; genus Suaeda; species Suaeda aralocaspica. Next base: position 1,108,222 of record PYUH01000052.1, read on the forward strand.
ATGACACTCTTTCCTGTTTTGCATTGTATTTTTATGAGATTATTTATGAAACATTGGAATGTCTCTTTATGCCTGGATTATGTGTGATATCTTTATTATTTTGCAATACTTTTTGCAGGTGAACTACCTCTGTTTTTCATTTCTCTAATGATATGTTGCTTTATTTCTCAGGGAACATATTTGCATCATAAGGAAATTAAGGCGGCACAAGGGATAAAAATTACTGCGCAGGTTAATTTAAATTTTGAAATTCAACTGGCGAAACTGAATCTTCTGTAGTGCATAAATACTGCTGCCCATACCTTTATTATGTCAAAGTAATATTTATTTATTTACTTTATATCTCTGCACAGGGTCTTGAGCATGCAATTGCTGGAACCGGTTTGCACGTTGTGGGACCTGATGATGATGTTGAGCAAATAAAAAAATCGGCCATGGAGGATGTAGAGTCTGTAATGAGCAGGATTGACAGGAGTGGAGAGGGGGTTTGTGTGCAAGCATCTACCCTTGGATCATTAGAAGCATTATTGGAATTTTTGAAATCACCGGCTGTTGACATTCCTGTTAGTGGCATAAGTATAGGCCCTGTTCATAAGAAGGATGTTATGAAGGCAAGTGTCATGCTTGAGAAGAAGAAAGAGTATGCGACAATCCTGGCTTTTGATGTTAAGGTCACGCCAGAGGCTCGTGAATATGCAGATGAAGCTGGAGTTAAGATCTTTATGGCTGATATCATTTATCACTTATTTGATCAATTTAAAGCATTCATTGATGATATCAAGGAGGAGAAGAAAAGGGAAGCTGCTGATGATGCAGTCTTTCCTTGTGTACTCAAGATTCTACCTAATTGCATATTCAACAAAAAGGATCCAATTGTCTTGGGAGTGGATGTTCTTGAAGGCATTGTTAAGGTATCCTTTATTGTTTCTTGAGTATTGAAATGAGGAAAACTGCTTATATTAAGTTTTCTGGTCTTGATTTATTTATTAATTCATTTTCTATGTGTATGTGTGTGTTGTGTGTGTGACTGTGTGGTCATTTTTGTGCCTCGGGAATTTGAAAGTAAAAATGTTGCATAAAAAATATTGGAGGTATCAACCATTTACAGTTTGTAGCTCTTTTATGCTCTCTGTATCTATGTTTATGTTTGATTTGTCTACATATATCATCATGATCACTGTTTAAGTGTTCACAATTGGGTCTGCAGTACATTGCATGTGAAACTCATAACTTGGAAGTCTGATACTTGTTACCCTGTGAAACTTGTTGTGTTCCTAAGTTGCTGGAGGTAAATTTTTTTTGTGTATTTGCAGAAGCATTGGTTCTGAAACAATGTAGAACTGTTTTGTGCAAGAACGTTGTATAGTTTGCGCCTGAAACAGTCAGACATCCATCTATTATACTTCAAAACATGAATATGTTTTCCTGTTGTGTGTATTTGTATTTAAGTGGGACACAACTCAGAGGCTGTTTCTTTCAAATTATTTGGTTTTATTTATTTTTAATTTATCAGGCTCAGATATTGACTTCAGATATGATTACAGATTGGAACCCCAATCTGTGTTCCTTCGCAGGACTTTGCCGATATAGGGCGTGTTGCATCCATTGAAAATAATCACAAACCAGTTGACACGGCAAAGAAAGGGCAGCAAATTGCCATAAAGGTATGTTGTTTTCTGTTGTCTCATATTGTTGAAATCCATTAGTTGATATATCATTCTAGAAGATACTTCGACACATTCTACCTATAGTTGATGTAGGTAGAAAATTGGATTTGCCTTCCAGGGGAAGTGGGAAAAAATAGACTGTAGCAATCCTTTACAAGTCATTAGATCCTGGATTTCAATGGGTTAAAGAAGCAAACATTAGCAACTAAGCGTCCTGGTAGCTGTTTTATTTAACTCTTGAAAGTAGATGACCTGACTATTTATGCTAGTTGGTGGTTGTTGAAGTTGTTGAATTACATTGCATTAAATCTCAATGTTTTAAATGGTCATTCATGTGAATGTCACACTTGAGGACTTTGAGGATGTTTGGTTTATGACGAATTTGCTCATGTGTGGAAATTGGTGATCCCCTAACATAGTCGATATCTTAGCGTCTTCAACTGTATGTTGGGATAAATACTTAAATAGTGCATCATTGAACTTAACAAACTTGCAATGAATCAAAGTAGAAAAGAAAAGGTGTGGATGATTGCCAGGATCAAGTTTGGGAACTGGGGGCTGATTTGCCTGTAATTTGTTCAAATTTGGACAAGATTAAGTGATTTACTCATGTGATTAGGGAGCAGCAATTTTAGTTTATCTATTCCATAGGGTGAAGAAATGGATAATAGCGGAAATAATTTTATCGATGGACCCTTGGATTGTTTTAGTGGACACAATCTACCTGAATTACTCAATTTTGATGTTTGGGTGATTTCCTTCATGACGATTCTGACAATTACTTGAAAACAAGTTTTTGCTATTGTATGGGAATCTTTGTGGTGTTCTGCTTGTCCTTGGTTTACATATTTACTTTGTTGAATTTTTTGCAGATTGTTGGTAGCAATCCTGAAGAGCAACAAAAGATGTATGGAAGACATTTTGACATTGATGATGAGCTTGTTAGCCACATTTCTCGGAAATCAATTGACGTGCTAAAAGCTAATTATAGGGTGAGTAAAGCACCAAATTGTTATATTATCAATTTATTGGCAGTCTCGCACTCACTAAAATATTTTGTTGTAGCATGATGAGTCTATGTCGAAGGATGCATGGAAGTTGCTTGTAAAGTTGAAGAACTTGTTCAAGATACAGTAAGATTCTACTTAATGACTTGGTAAGAATCTTGAACTGTTCCATTGTTGCGCCAGTATTACTCCGGCATATGGTTGTAGATAAGCAAATCTTTTGTGGAGCTATAGTTTCAATCTGAGCATGGAAGTGCGACAATGTGCTGATGAGTACATGCTGGTTGGTTTTCTACTGGGACAATGGCAGCTAGCTGCTGGGAGAGACATGACATGCCTTTTGACCTCGTGGAAAAAAAAAAAGAGATTCTGATCAACATTTTGGTGAAGTCTCTTTATTAATTTTCTCTTTTGTAATTTTACGGGAGAGTGAAAAGTTTTGTTACATTTTTTTTTGAGAAATTTGCAGATTATGTACTCTGTTTCATGTAATTCTCTCAAGCTGTAACTCGAAAAAGGGTGAAAGAAAAGAAGAAAGGAAAAGGAACATTTGTTTTTTGGCCTCCAAATAAATATGAGCTGTTGAACCAGTAACGTGAGTGATATCTTTGTCCTCGTGATAATGCTATTAAGTTCCTAACATTAATGCTAACTTTGAGGGACTAGCACTTTCCCAACTATAGAATTTGCTCCAAATGCTTTTATTAAGGGTCCGTTTGGTAGGGTGTAAAATGTTTTCGGATGAAAATAGTTTTTCAAGAAAAACTTCTTACATTGGAAAACTCATTTTCATGATGAGTTTCCGTTGTTTGGTTATGTGTAAAATGATTTTATATTTTAAGCATTTTCCATTGTTTGGCTGAATATAATATTTTACTTTTGGATAAAATGTTTTACTCTTTACCATATCCTAAAACCTTTTGTGCTTAATTGATGAAAAGGCAAGTACAACTGTACAAGACCCTATTTGATGCAAGTGTTTTTAACATCGAGGATGTACTTGATTGTTAATTTTTGGGACTAGCGTAGTTTGAGAAATCCCTTAATTACCTTTGAGATTCTTTTGTAACCAAAATGTCCTTAATGCTTCTGAAACGAAACAATTGCTCACTATCCAAGCCATTTGGTAGCCAGTCCAATATGTACCTTCATTTCATATATGGGTGTCAATCTGATATTGTATATGTATATTTGTATGCTACATCATATCAAGCATTGGTACTAAAATGGAACATCTAATTACAAGACTTTGTGATCATGCTCTTACCAGCTTTCTATACACCCAAAATACATGCCTCAATTCACAAATTCTTGCAATTTATAAATGATTGAGTTAATATAAATAATAAACAAAGTAAAACAAAATTTACTAATTGAATATCAAATAACTTTGCACACACATAAAACTTGATTAACACTCACTAAAAACTTCGAGAATGATCACCAAAATGGAATGTTATCCCAGAAGATGAGAGCAAAGTAGGAAGCACCAAAGCAAATGAAGAGTAATTGGGTGAATCTATTCACAGTTTGGGAAAGTGCTGCACTGCTGCATATTGGTCATCGTCAATGCAACAAAGCAAGTCAATTTTTCCCCCTTATTTTATAACACTCCTTCCGTTTCTAATTGTCCTTCTATGATGTGAACTAATTTGCGCGTAGTATGGTTTGGGATTTGAAAGTTGGATCGACTATGGGAACACAATTTGCTACCTAGCATTATTTGTTGTTAAAAAACCTCCATGATTTACTTATTAAAAGGCTAAGGACACGTTCAACAAAACTAGTTATAACTTTGAGCTTTTGCAATCTACATTTGCAGGTGCGTTAACAGTTCAGCTAACTCTATTTTTATTTCATTGTTCCTTGGCTACTTTCCTTGCTTACGAGTTACGAATCATTGTTTATTCTCTTTAATTTATTTGAACTTATCTAGATTTATACGTATTGAAAATAAGCAGAGAGAGTAATACCTTTGTCACTGACTCACCATTATTTATAAGTTACTAAAACTCGTTGTTCCAAACTACTCCGTAGTAAGTAGCCACTCTAAAACGCGATTTTGAAAACCCAATTAATGGAGGTCCTACAAGTTAGATGCTTGAATAAAAAAAAAGTCTTCCAAATTTGAACAAGTCATCTTGGAAATTTCTCTAAACTAAAGAAATTCTAGCTATATATCTTTTATTTATTTATTTATTATTATTTTTTTTGCCTTCGTTTCTTGGTCAAGACTAAATTGCATTTTTTTTCTTTTCATTTTGTCACTAACAGACCTACTAAATTCAATAATTCATTAATGTCATAATCAAACAAGAAAAGTATTTGCCATTTTTTTTTTGTTTTCTTTTTTTCCTAATTTAGAATGACAAAAATGAAGAAAAAAATACACATATAGACCCTACCGAAATTACTGAATGTATGAAGTAATCTTTTATACTACCTCCGCCACGAATTAGTTACAACAAAATATTATTTTATACCTCACAAATTATTATTTTTTGTTGTAACTAATTCGTAGCGTAATAATATATATTACTAGAACTGCCGCCTCTGAATCAGGTTTCTCTCCTAATCCAACTAACTATCATAAATTCATAATATTAAGGTACTTTATTATTATTTTTTTTTTCCTATTATTTTTATCGCTTATATATTTTTGTTAAAACCTTCCTATACCTTGGTATTCAGCTACTTTTTTTTGCTAAAAGAAAATCTCATTTACATTGATTATACTTATATTTTTTATTACATGTTTTAATTAACCCGACCATAACTCAAGAATTATCAAATAAATTATAATATACTCAGCAAATAGCGTACTAAGAACGTGAGGTACTTCAAGTGATTAAACTTTTCATCTTGTTTGCGAATGACATGGAATCAAATTTCATTAACCTGGAATATCTCCGTGGTCCCGTAGCCGACCCCAAGCCACCCCCGGTGTCCCCACATTTCAAATTTTCAACTATTGTCACTACTCACTAGTCACTACTCACTACTTTAAGTGGAACTGAATTTCCATGAACATACACATGAAGTTTCCTCCATTGCATATAAACCATGCCAATTATACTCCAATTTGTTCTAAACAGAGTTATCATATACTCTCTCTTTCTCACACACAAAACAGTTTCTATCGGTAAGTATTGTCCAATTTAGTTGATTATAGTATATAATTTCACGTATTCAATTTAATTGTTCTATTTTTTTTTTTTAACAGTTTGTGGTTATCGAATTTTGGATGCAATTCATTCATACGCAATTCAACTTGAAGATGATGCGGAATTTCAATTTGTTGTTTTAATTGCAAATGGTTGATGAAGGTTAGAAAACCTAGTTAGCATTTTTTTTAAATATGTTTTAATTGCATGTATGTAATTCTTTATTTTATTTATGAATTTTGATTAGCGTTAACCTAGATTATACTTTGGATGTTGAATAATCAATAATCATACTGGTAATTAACATTTTGTTTGGTTATTAGCTGATAAAATAAAAATATAGATTTTGGCAGATACAAAATTGTATTGAACTGCCTCCGAAACCCTGCTTTAACCCTGTCGCGGCGTTAGCGGTTACTTAGTTTGAGTGTATTGACAAAACTAGCCCTTCATTCAAGCTGTTATGTACTTATGTTGATCATATCAATTATAGAACTTGTGCTTATATTAGTTGTAATTTTGTTTTGATGTGGAAGAGTTTTTGTTGATTAAACGTTTGCTTGTCTTTCGGTAAGTTGTTTGCTATGCTTAAATACAATTGCAAATTTGCAATGTAAAGGAAGTGTAATACTCTCTGAGCACATTGTGTCGAGGGGAGAGAGCTAGGGAGGATAAATGTTAGCATCTATCATGAAATAAAGTAATCTACCGAGTAACAGTCTATTATTGTCAACCTTCCATATAAGAGTAATATAACAATTTATATAGAATAGAAGTGTTGATTAACGTGTGCACCTCAATTGTAATGCCAAACAAACATGGAGCAAATGAACTATCTTTAAGGGGCCTTTGTTGCCAATATATGATCATCCACAGTTTCCTTCAGCTACTAGTCTTATTGTAGCATTGCTAGCAACATTCCTGTTTGTGTTTGACAATTTTGTTTGGTAATGTAACGTACTAGTCTAATAAGGATTACCCACATGGGGTGGTCGTGTAGGTACTTTGAATTAGTTTGCTACTTTTCTAGGACTAGTTCGACGTGAAAGCATCTTAGTTGGAGGTAAGAAGGTATTCTTACTATAAATAGGAGTAAAGGAGATTAAGGAGAGGGAATGATTAGAGTGAAGTTTAGTTTCATTTACTCCGAGCATTTTTGGATCTCAAAATCTTGATCAGCTTATAACAGGTACCATCCCAATTTTTTTAAAACATATTGGTACGTTGCACTAGCGGTGCATTAGTACGCTGCACTTCCCAGACCCAGGTGTAGTGATAAATATGCAAGGGTTGCTAGGTCGTCGCTAGGGGTGTGCATTAGTGGGTACCCGCACTTTCGGCTACTCGACGTTCCGAGTACTGTATTTTATTACCCAAGGCCTACCCGAAAATTTCGGGTACCCGAAATAATCTGGGTCGGGTAAGCGGTTACCCGCAACTTCATCTTCTTATTATTACTTTTTTTTCCCACTTAAGATATAAATAAAACATAATTTTTTAAAGTATAGTTAAACGAAAAAATTAATATTGTGATCTGCATAATTGCATTAACCTCTAAAGTAATGTGATGGATGTAGCTGAACAAAAATAAATAAATAAAATTAAAAAAGAAAAAAAGAAAAAACTGATAAACAAATAATAAAAAACAAAGCAACACCGAAAAAAATCACAAACAAAGAAAACATAACAAAAATAAGAAAAAGGAAAGAGGTAGTGGCTAGTTAGAGGATAACAATGAAAGATATATAGTAGAGTTTGGAGTTGTGGTAAAAAAAATCCCAATTTAAAACTAAAAAGAAAAAAAAAGAAAAACATCAAAATAAAGAGACTGAACCGAGAAGGTACCCGGTGCATCAAAATTTGGTGCCTGCATAATTGGGTGATCTGCATAATTGCATTAACCTCTAAAGTAATGTAATGGATGTAGCTGAACAAAACTAAATAAATAAAATTAAAAAAGCAAAAAAAAAACTAATAAACAAATAATAAAAAACAAAGCAACACCGAAAAAAATCACAAACAAAGAGAACATAACAAAAATAAGAAAAAGGAAAGAGGTAGTGGCTAGTTAGAGGATAACAATGAGAAAGATATATAGTAGATTTTGGAGCTGTGGTAAAAAAAAAACCCAATTCAAAACTAAAAAGAAAAAAAATGAAAAACATAAAAATAAAGAAAATGAATCGGGTACAAGGTACCCGGTGCACCAAAATTTGGTGCATGTACCCTACCTGAAATATTTCGGGTACCCGGTTCGCAAAATCCAATTTTTGCTAAAAAAATACCCGTTTTTAAGGGGCAGGTAGTGTGGATAACGGGTCGGGTATTGCGGGTCGGGTTTTTTCTGCACACCCCTAGTCTTCGCCCCGAAGCGACGCGCCACATTTCCCGAGTGTGGTGTCAAATAAGCAAGGGCTTGCAATTGGGGCGTTCACTGCTCAGCGATGCGCTGCACTTTTGAGGCCCAGGTGTAGTGATATATATGCAAGGGTTGTTAGGTCGTCGGCCCCGAAGCGATGCGCCACACCGTCTGAGGGTGGTGTCAAATGAACACAGGATTGTAAGTGATGCAAGAGAGCGAAGAGAAAGGGGTTTACGTTTGGTTTACGGGTTGGTTCTTGGAATGTGGGGTCTCTAACGAGGAAGTCAGCAGGAGTCGTGGAGGTAATGAAGAGAAGACGAGTAAACATCTTGTGCCTTCAAGAGACAAGGTGGACAGGACAGGGGGCTCGACGCTTGATCTTGGGGTATAAAGGTGTTGTATGCTGGACAAGACAAGAATCATGGTGATGGAGTTAGGAATAGAGTAGGTGTAGTCCTTGATGAACGGCTTTCGCAAGAGGTAATCGAGACTTATTGGAAGAGCGATAGGTTGATAAGGGTGAAGTTGTTGTGTGGTAATGAGATTGTCAATGTTATCAGTGCTTATGCTCCCTAAATTGGGCTAAGTGCGGAGGAGAAACGAGATTTTTGGCGGGATCTTGATGAGGTGGTCCAAGGTGTCCCTTACACGGAGAAGATATATATTGGAGGTGACTTGAATGTGCATGTTGGGGACCGTCGGGTTGGTTTTGAAAGTGTTCATGGGGGTTTTGGGTATGGGCAGAGAGACGCTCACGGAGAGACCGTATTGGATTTTGCCCACTCTTAAGACTTAAATCTGGCTAATACTTGGTTTAAGAAGCGAGATTCCCACTTGATAACTTTTTGTAGCGGAGCAAATGCAACTCAAATAGACTTCCTGCTCACAAGGAGGGAGGATAGACAAAGTTGCATAGATTGCAAAGTCATCCCAGGAGAGAGTGTGGTTACACAACACCGACTATTGGTGATGACTATCCGTTTGAAAGAGAGTGGGAAAAATAAATGTAGTTAAGGGGAGCCAAGGATAAGATGGTGGACCTTGAGGGTTGCAAATGCTAAGGTTTTCACAGAGGAAGTGATCACAGAGGCGAATTGGGATAAAGAGGCGTATCCATAGGTAGCTTGGTCACGGATGAAGAGCTGTTTCCTTAAAGTGGCCATGGAGGTCTTGAGGGAATCAAGGGGAACGAGTATGATGCATGAGGATACTTCTTGGTGGAATGAAGAAAAAACACAAAAGAGATTGTTATCTGGCATTAGGAAAATGTAGGACCGAGGAAACCTTCGCAGAGTATAAGGAGGCTAAATGTAAGGCAAAGGTAGTTGTGCGACAAGCGAAAGAAAAGGTTTTAATTTTCAGCAAGTTATGAAAGTTAGACTCTAAAGAGGGAGAAAAATAAATCTACAGAATGGCGAAGGCTATAGGCTTGGTAAAGTGTGTCAAAGATAAGAACCATAAGGTTTTGGTTCAAGATGAAGACATAAAAGAAGGGTAGCAGGGGTACTTCGATGAATTGACCCAGTCAACGAGGGGTCACTGGAGATACGTTAGGGGATGCGGAGGAAATTAACATGGAATATGTGCGGAGGATTAGAAGGGTAGAGGTGGAGACTGCTTTGAAAAAGATGAAACCAAAGAAAGTAGTTGGTCTTGATGGTATATCAGTGGAGTCGTGGAGGTGTGGAGGTGTCTGGGTAAGGTGGGTATTGATTGGCTAACAAATTTGTTTAAAAAGGTCTGGAAGACTTCGAGGATCCCACAAGATTGCCGAAAGAGCACTCCGGTTCCAGTTTATAAGAACAAAGGAGATGCCCAAGATTGTTCTAATTATCGAGGGATCAAGCTTATGAGCCACACTATGAAGTTGTGGGAGAGGGTGATAGAACATAGGTTATCTCTTAAAACCAAGTTGGTTTTATACCTAGGAAATTCACTATAGAAGTAGAAGCAATTCATTTGTTAAGGCAAATAATGGAGTTTTATAGGGCGCGGAAGAAGGACCTCCATATGGTTTTCATTGATCTAGAGAAGGCTTATGACAAGGATCCAAGAGATGTTCTTTGATGGGCAATGATGAAGAAAGGTATACCGCGAAGGTATATTGACCTAGTTAAGGATATGTATCAGGAGATGTCCACAAATGTTATGACTTGTGGTGAGTTGACTAAAGACTTTCCTATAACAATTGGGTTGCGCCAAGGGTCGGCATTAAACCCTTTTCTTTTTACAATAGTTATGAATGAAGTAACAAGGTCAATCCAAGATGAGATACCATGGTGCATGTTGTTTGCGGATGATATCGTATTAGTGGATGAAACTAAAGAGGGGGTTAGTGTAATAGTTATGAATGAAGTAACAAGGTTAATCCAAGATGAGATATCATGGTGCATGTTGTTTGCGGATGATATCGTATTGGTGGATGAAACTAAAGAGGGGGTTAGTGTCAAATTAGAGCAATGGAGACAAAGGTTGGAGTCTAGAGGGTTTAAGTTAAGTCGGTGTAAGACGGGATATATGGAATGCCGCTTTAGGACTCAAAGGGGGGTAAGTGATGCAGGGGTAAGGCTGGATAGAAAAGCCCTAAATATGGAGAAATGTTTTAAATATCTCGGGTCATTTATCCAAAAGAATGATGATATTGACCAAGATGTGACACACAGGGTCAAATCTGGGTGGCTTAAATGGAGAGCAGCCACTGGAGTGTTATGTGACAAAAACATCCCATGGGAGTGTTATGTGACAAAAACATCCCGTTAAAGTTGAAGGGGAAGTTCTACGAATAGGAACTGCCATAAGACCTATGGCTCTACGGTACAAAATGTTGGGCTTACAAGAAGGAGCATATTAAAAAAATAGGAGTTACGAAGATGCGGATGTTGAGATGGATGTGTGGGAACACTCTAAGGGATAGAATCATAAATAAAGTAATACACCAAAAAGTTGGCGTCACAGACATAGCAAGCAAATTAAGGGAAAATCGCTTGCGTTGGTTCGGACATGTGAGACGGAGACCTGAGGGAGCCCCGGTGCGACGAGTGGAAGGGTGAGATGATGGAGATCTCAAACAAGGTAGGGGGAACCGAAAATGACTTGGTGGGAAGGGGTTAGAAAGAATATGTAGCTTTTAGATTTACAAGAGAATGAGGTTTTCAATCGCAGGGGATGGAGGAGGAAAATTTATGTGGATGACCACATGGAATGATTAATTTTGGTTCATGTAGCCGACCCCAATTTTTGGAATGATTGATCGTCAATACGATGCAGGATTTATGAAAAACAGGAAGTTTTCAAAATAAAAAATTTGTCAGAAATAGGATGATATAAGTGACTAAGAATTAACATTAGGGAGAGGGGCTCCACTTGAATGCTTGAAACCTATCCTTTATTTTACTCTAACTTCCATGTTAATAAAGATTGTGTTACTTTGCTTATTCATCACCATTAAAAATTGTCCAGTGCATAGCACATGCGTATATAATTGTTGTGGAGTTGTGGTAAGATACAGGGGATCACTCCGGTTTTCTTCAAGAGTGAAAGACACTAATGCATATGTTTATTGCATATTTGCATGCTATAGCTATAGCACATGCATATATAATTTCCTAATGAAAGTTGGAAGCATGTTTTAATCCTGTGGGGTTGTGGTAAGATACAGGGGATCACTCTGGTTTTCTTCAAGAGTGAAAGACACTAATGCATATGTTTATTGCATATTTGCATGCTATAGCTATGGAAACATGAGCTTCTCACATTATGCTTCACTAGCTACTATAGCCTTTTTAGTTATTGACTGCTTATTTTCTATCTATAAAAATAACAGGACTTGTGGGGTAAGGAGTCCAAATACACAAAATCATGGCAGAATCAAATGTTGCATCAGCTGTACAGTGGATTGGCTCTATATTAATCCAAGAAGCCAACATATTATTTGATGTTGCGGATCAAGTACGGGGCCTCCAGCAAGAGTTAGTACTTATGCAGCAATATCTCCACGATGCTGATGCAAAGCACGAAAAGGGAGAAATTGGCATTATAATACAACAAATTACGAAGCTTGCCTATGACGCTGAGGATCTAATTGACACGTATGTCCTAAATGTACAAGCCAAGGCTGAAAAGGGTTATGATAGCTGGATCATGAGACTAGCACGGTTCATGCATAGTGCCCCAAAAATGTATGAAATTGGGAAGCAAATACGTGAAACACAAGAGAATGTGAAGGAAATCACTATAAAATTAAATGATCAGGGACTGAGAAGAATTCCTGAGTTATTGGAAGGTTTAAGACTGCCTCATCACAGGAAGCCGCAACGACGAAGCTACTACTATGATGGCAACTTTGACTATATTGTTGGCTTGGAAAAAGACATGCAAAAGTTATTATTTGAAGTATTCACTGGTCAGAAGAACACCAACATAAAAGTTTTTTCCATTGTGGGAATGGGTGGGTGTGGGAAAACTACCTTGGCTAGGAAGCTCTACAATCATCCCTGTATCAAAAAGTGTTTCACAAATAGTATGGCATGGGTATCCATCTCACAAGAATGGGACACTCAGCATGTTCTCTCTGAGATTTTGAGGAAGGTGGGTGGTCCGAGTGAGACATCCGAACTCCATGCCAAATTGAATTTAGAGGAACTGATGGACAAGCTCCACAACATCCTAAAAGAGAAGTTGTACTTTGTCGTCCTAGATGATGTATGGAGGAAAGAAGCTTTGGAGCAGATACTTCCTGCTCTGCCATGGGAAGGTGTTAATAGGGAAAGTAAGATTATTGTTACAACTCGTAATAAGAATATCATTCAGTACCTGAACCACCAAAAACATCTGTATATCCACGAGCCACGGCCTCTAAGCGAGGAGGAGGGTTGGGAATTGCTAAGTAAACTATCCCTTAGTCATCACATACATTGCAGCATAGAAAGTTTTGAGAGACTTGGGAAGGAAATGCTCAAAAAATGTGGTGGACTTCCCCTGGCTATAGTAGCATTAGCTGGGATTTTGAACACAAGAGAGAGCATTGGGGAGTGGCAGCAGGTGAGCGATACTGTAAGGTCACGAGTGATGGAGGGGACCTACGCATGTACATGTACAAGTGTACATGATTTGCTGGCTTTGAGTTATGAGGATCTACCATATCTTTTGAAGCCTTGCTTTCTTTATCTTGGAGTATTTCCTGAAGACTGTCAAATTGCTGCTGGGATGCTGACTCGTATGTGGGTAGCTGAAGGTCTTGTAGTTGCGCATGGAGATATGTCCCCTGAAGATGTAGCAGTGCAGTGTTTAGAGGAGCTGAGCCACCGATTCATGATCAAAGTAGTGCAGACCAACTTCAAGGGAGCCATAAAGACATTTCTTTTGCATGATCTATTGCATGATCTTTGTGTTAAAAAAGCCAAGGATGATAGCTTTCTTCAAATTTTTACTGGTATGAGTGCTCAAATAACCGATGACGCATCTGCTATCGCAATCCAACCACGCAGGGCTGCTCTTCATTCCAGGTAACTTTGGACTTATCATATTTATGGTCACACTTGCTCGTTTGTCATGACATAACTTATGCTCATGCTCATTGTTAATTGTTTTTCTTGTACTGTGTTCTTTTGTTCATTGTTCATGACTTGTGACAATTGTTCATACCAAATTTAAATCTATTATTTTTCATCTGATTTTTCCAGCGTCACTTTCCCCATACAAATTTCAAATCTGAGGTCACTTGTTTTGTTGGAAAGATCTTACAGCTTCCAAAATACTTATGCTCCCAAATTGTTAGATTGGAGGATTCTGCACAAAAATTTCAAGCTGCTGAGATTGTTGAATCTTTGGGGCATTAAGACTAAATCTGGAACATTGCCTGCAGAAATCGGGAGCTTTATTCACTTAAGGTATCTTGGAATTCGTGCTACAAACATTACAAATCTTCCCACCTCTATTGGGAAATTAAGGAACTTATTGACTCTAGATTACAGGGATATTTACTTTGATAAAATCACAAAAATCCCAAGTGTATTTGACAAATTTGTGCAAATTAGGCACCTATATTTGCCTGTTGATTGCCCTTGGAGAAAAAAAGAGTTCAAATTGAGTTCTATGCCAAAACTACAGATATTGTGGGGTATAAGATGTGATGGAGAATGTGCTTGGTTTTCAAGAGAGGTGCCAAAACTGAGCACTAGTCTGAAGAAGTTGAAGGTTGTTGTGACTACAGAAAAGGATCTAAAAGCTGCCTTAAATTGCCCTAGTCTAGCATCCGGTCGCCTCTATACATTTCACTGCAAGTGGAGCTCTAATGTAGTGTTGCAGCTTTCAAATCCAATTTTCTCTCATAACCAACACCTATACAAACTTGTATTAATTGGAAAACTGCAGGTGAACAGACTATCATTTGTATTGCCCTCTAACCTTGTCATATTAGAGTTAAAGGATAGCATCTTAGAGAATGAGGACCCCATGCTGGCCACTGGAGCATTAGCCCATCTTAAGTTTCTCAAACTATCAAATGCTTATTTGGGGGCTACATTCACCTGCAATGGTGGGTCATTTGCTGCGCTTGAAGAGCTCCACTTGGCGAATCTCCCAAAACTGAACACGTGGGAGATAGAGGATGGGGCGCTGCCATGTCTTAAGAAGTTGGAGGTTATTAAGTGTGGAATGCTACATAGTTTTCCCCATGGCATGCCCTTTGTCGCCAACCTTAAACAACTAGAGTGTTTTGGAGTGCCCCAAGAATTTGTGCAAAAAGTAGAAGAATCTGGGTGGTCAAGACAAATTCCTAGGCTGCCTCATAATTTCGATGCCATCATTAAACAATCAGACACTCTTGTTAATTTTTCCTCCATCAGCAGCCTCTATGAGCAGCTCACTGCTGGAGTTTTCTTGAATAACAGAAAGCAGGCAAGATAATCCCTCGTATGATAATTTAGATGATAAAATTTAGTTTGATTTGTCAATGATATTGACTTGGCGAAATTAATGAAATGCAGAAATATTGGGCTATGAAACAAAACGACTCATACTATAATTGCTTCATGGTGTATGCCACAGACCTCTATTTATCCGAGTGTCACCCTTTCAAGGAAATCCCCTTGAATAATTGCTGGGAATGGAACGATATTGAAGAAAGGTAAGAAGTATTTGCTAAGATCATATGCTGTTAATCTGTTATGCATGCAAAAATTTAACACAGAGGTGAGTAGTCATAAATTCTGCGTAAGACTGAATCTTACGGTGACGGTGCATTGAACGGAAGAAGTTTGCTAATGGTTTGCTAAACTCTATTGCATGTATAATTCATAACTAATAAACCATTGCTTTTAGTTTAGTGTTTATGTATATAATAATTTTTTGTTGGTTGTTTTCAATTTCTTTGCTGCAGTGAGGGGGCAATAATAACTGCTGGTAAACTTAAAGCACCATTTTTCAGTACAAATAAGCTGTTCTTTGTGACGGGGTACTTTGATACTGAAAATCTCTCGCCAGACATCATGTATGAAATTGCTTATGTGATGAAAATACCACATTCAACTTCTCAAAGATGTATGACAAATGTTCGATCTTATCTGTTATGCACACCCCTGGTATCCTATTCGAAGGAGCAGAAGTTGCTTGACCAGCCAACCGAGCAATGGATACGACTCCCTATCGGTGAATTCAAGACAAGCTCAGAACATGTTAACCAGACTCTAATGTTCAGGCTGTCAGCTATTGAGCCTGGATTTGAGATTCAAGGTGTTGTTATGGAGCCTAAAGCTTTTAGCTCGAAACAAACAGAGCCTTCTGGTGCCATCTTAGAGAATCGTGCAACCTCCTATCAAAGGGAAAACCAGGAGAATCTAGCAACCGAAGAAGCCACGACCTCAGATAAAGTTAGTCGGTAGTACATACAAGTAATGTTTGTCATTATTTTTTTTGATAGAATTACTTTGTCATTTGTTGACTTCAGTATCTGTCTAAAATTAGTAATTATAATGAGCTGTGATTTGGTAGGTTGGAAACTTGGCATTCTTGAGTGGCTGTTAACTTTAAACAATCATTTATGCATGATTTCGAGGTATGTTATCGCTTCCTACCTCATAAGCTTGCCATATTCTTTTGCTCGCTAATAACTTTGTTCCATATTGTTCTTTGCTTCTCATGATCTTCAATACATTTCTTTATTTATTTATATTTTTAAATGAGGAAAAGTACACATGGTCTTTTTCAAAAGTGAAAATTCAATTTAGATATAACATTGATGACATTTTTAGAATATGTCATGAAAAATCATAATTACAGTACAAAATAAGAAAAAGAAGCACACAAAAATGACCTAAGAAAGATCAAGCAAGATCCGGTGTTTAGTTAGAAATAAAGATGGAAATGGGCCGTGCGGTTGGGATGGCACACATGCCAAACCCTTGGGCCCCGTGCCATAGTGGGTTGTTCCAAGAGTGAGCCAATAACACTGTGTGTTGTGCCGAATTTCAGAAAACAAGGCTTGTGCAACCCACATTTCGTGATGCCTTTGTACCTTATTCAAATTTCTAAACATTATGATTATTTTGCTAAAAATGAGCATGCCAACATACATGTCGGTCCGTCGTGTTTGTGCCAACTTTTGAAAATGTTGTTCATATACGACCCGTGACCCATCAGCGTGCTTCTCATGCTGTGCTTATAGCAGGCTAGGTCACCTCGTGTCGTGTCGAGTTCCCAACTCATTGCCCATCTCTAATTAGAAACCTCAAATTTATTTTGTTTATGTCTCCCTTAAATTTTTTTCCCTTAACAACACAGTTGATTGGAGCTGAATGTTTTAGTATATATTAATGCATGATTTTTAATTATGGATATTAATGGAGTAATAATTTTTAGCTATGATTTAACTATGCATTATTAATAGTTTTTAACTATAGAGTAATGACATAGTAATAATTATGATATTAATTCACTAATAATTATGAAACCACAAAATATTTCGTTATTGGTAGTTTATATTTTAGGAAACAAAAATTAAATACATTTTCATATATAGTAGTTTTATATTTTCGTGAATGGTTCCACTTATGTGATATTTCCATAATTTTATAATGATAATCCACTTACATTTTTTGTTTCATTTCCTGAATGGTAGTTTCATTATATTTTTTGTGAACACTATGAACTAATAAATATATATATGAAACAAATAAAATAATGATAATTAATGTTTCAAAAATAAGTTATGAACACACTAATAATATTATGAACAAAATAAAGCCAAATACAAAATAATGATAATATTATGAAGTATGAACAAAAAAATATTATGAACAAAATAACATATATAATCAAATAATATTAGGAACAAATAAATTAACAAATAAGAAATTAGCAAAATAAAAGAAGAGTCGAACTGAAATAAACTGATTGGAGCTGAACTCAATTGATTGGAGCTAAGTTGAACTGAATTGAAGTGATTGGAGCTGAGCTAAACTAAATTGCACTTGAATTAAGTTGAAGTAAATAGGTCCTAAATCTTCCTCGAGGGAAAGGGTATAAAGCCAGTGATGGGTTCTGAATGATGACAGGAATAATGAAATGACAAAAGGCCGCAACAGAATTATGGCTTCTACACCACTGCAAGCCGAAGCACTCGTCGTGCTTCAAGGGATACAAGCTGTTACTGCTTCCCGTCCCCATGTCTTGATGCACATGGACTCCACTCAGGTGGTCCGATATCTGAATAATCCCACCGTAGCCCCTCACAACATCAAGGGCATACTCCATGATATCCATTTATTATGTCTAAACTTCGGTTTAGTTATTTGTAATAAGGTTGGTAGGGAACACGTTGATAACCAATGATAAGGCTCATTCCCTTGCTAAAATGTTGTAAGACTTCTCATTTCTATATCAAAAAAAAAAATAAAAAAAATTCCTCCTTATTTCTTTAAAGTATTAGAAGTTTATAACAGTACTTGGTCACATGTTGACTTTGCATAATTCGAAGTCTATCCATCAATCTCATGGACTTACTATTATTCACTTTCACACGCTCACAGGAATCATTTTGCCATTTAAATTACGCTCATAATTTAATTTACTTATAGCTTAATTGCATGTTATAGATATTAAACAATGACTTGATCTATAATTGACTTCTAAAATCAACTAGAAAAATGTAATTAACTTACAACATGCTCTTTTAAAATCTATCAACTACCTCAGTACCCAATTCAAAATTATCCATGATTTAGATATACATTATTGTTAAATCTCAGTGAATCTAGCAATGAGTGTGACAAAATTAAATGTGTCAAAATCATAATAGAGTGAATGAATAAGTCAATATATTCAATTCAATATTAAAATTTCGGTTAATGAAGTAACGCAACTCTTATGAATTATATGGTTGATGACAATTGAGATTTGATTATTTTCCAAATACAACATAATTCATATTATCAATTTACAACGAACCAATTCAAATCATAAGATGTTAAGAAACAAATCTTCAACTCTTTGTCTTAAGCACTTTTCAAGATTATCTTCCTTTGTCTATACCAGGCAACTATGCTCACAACGTGTGTTAGCAGAACAGCCTAAGGTCATGGACATCACCAATTTACGAGACTCTCTGGTAGAGAAGTTCAAGGCTTTACAACAACAACAGTTATCGTTGTGTAGTCAACAGTCTAGCATATACCGCGTGCCAGAAAAGTTGCGTGGCACAGAAAAAGGAGCCTATGACCCTCGTGTTATATCAATTGGTCCATATCATCATGGCTTGGCTAACTTGAAAGTGTTGGAGGGGCTCAAACTTGAATCATTGAACCATGTTTTTGGGTCTAGTGCACGGGCTAGTGATGAATTGAATAGATTGCTCACTGTTTTAGAGGGGGTAGAGCCTAAAGCCCGAGAGTGTTATTCAGAAGATGTAAAGTTAAGCAGAGATGCGTTTGTTGAAATGATGCTTCTTGATGGGTGCTTCATAGTTGAACTCTTTAGAGACCTTGATAGACACAAATTTGCGTCTTCAGCCCTCCTCCCCAAGAGGTGGATGTTGCCTGTTGTTCGTCGTGACCTTATGATCCTTGAGAATCAACTGCCGATGATAGTCCTTAAGAAAATCTTTGAAGAAATTATGAAATCATATCCACAACCAAACTCAATCCAGTCATCGTTAGAAAGCCTTGCATTCAATTTCTTTAATCCTCTAATGCCTAGAGAAGGTGTTTTGCTACAGCAAAGCATTGCTTCAATTACAAGCTCATCTCAAGACTATCACCACTTACTCGACGTTTTCCATTCTAGTATCATCCTAGCGGAGAATATGAAGCGGGGCAAAGAGCCTCATATGTACCGGCCATTGACTGAGCTAAAAAAGGCGGGCATCAAGGTACGCATTTTAGAA
The DNA here is from genome assembly GCA_016808085.1 of Suaeda aralocaspica. NCBI lineage: Eukaryota > Viridiplantae > Streptophyta > Magnoliopsida > Caryophyllales > Amaranthaceae > Suaeda > Suaeda aralocaspica. Next base: position 1,127,799 of record PYUH01000052.1, read on the forward strand.
GATAGACAGCCACTTGAGATGAGGTTTGAGAGCGGTGTGTTAAGGATTCCCAGCTTGCGAATTGACAACCACACAAGCTGCTTCCTAAAAAACATCGTGGCTTATGAGCAATGCCACCAAGAATGTAAGCCCGATGTCACAACTTACTTGTTCTTCCTAGACAAGCTTGTTAACTCGGGTGAAGACGTGGGGATGTTACACTATGAAGGAGTCCTACAACATTCCTTAGGTAGCAACAAGCAAGTGTCCAATCTGATCAGTGATCTTTGCAAAGACGTCGAACATGATGGTAATGAGTCTTATTTATTTGAGCTCATACATGATCTCAATTCGTATACGTCCCAAAGGTGGGTAAAGGTAAAGAGTAGACTAAAACAAGATTACTTTGGTAACATGTGGGTTAGTATCTCAACATTTGCTGCTTTGTTGTTGCTATACCTCACACTTCTGCAAGCAACTTATGATGCACTCAAGTCTATAAATGAGGGGTTTTATCGAGAATCGCCGGGATTGTGGGCTTTTGTTCATTTCTGGCTTCTTGAACCTGCTGAAGCCTTCAAGAATGCTAAAAACAACTTTGCTAGTATCTTTGAAGCAAAAGATGATACCTCTGACGATGAACTTTCAAAGTACATCCATTGAATTTGTTATAAATTAAAATCTTGTGTTTAAGCTCCATGCATGATGTGTGTGCCTGTATTATTAGTAGACTAGCATTTAAACCCGTGCGATGCACTCATACACGGTGCTAAATTAAAGGCTAGATCGAATTTGTTGTATCCTTTGCAAAATTGTTATTGAAAGCTGATGATCGGTTCATTTTGATAATTACTATTGAAATATCGATCTGCAATATGTTAAGAGTTGGCTAGCCGCCTAAATTGATTATTATTATGGTCATTTTAGTTTTTTCCAAATATCCTACTGTATGTGCATTATGCATAACAGAGTAATGTAAATGGTGAAATATTGATCATAAACAATACCATGTTAATGAACAATAAACAATAACGAAAAAACCCCTTCGCTATATGTTATTTAGGAATGAAGCTCCTATCGACGATAACTTTTCGTTTTATGTACCCGGAGGATAGGCCACCTTAAAACCCTTTGCTTATTACGTCTGACGGTCGGAGTAATCATACCTCCTGCTCAATTAAAAGATAAATTGTATATGTTTTGACATTTTTATTGTAAGAAGTGTATTCATATTCCATTAATTGGCTTCTTTTAGACCTCAATTAACGTTATTAATGATTTGTATATATCGTGAGAGTAATAACAAAAGAATTGGAAAAATAATATTGTAGCATTATTCTATATATAGATCTATTGTAGTCCACTTTGTTAAGAAAAGCAAAGCTTTGTATGTCGTTACATACTTTAATTTTCCAATTCAAACTTGTATCATCTCATATCAAAAAGATGTTGACAAACATACTGTTACAAGAATTATATCTCTAGACCATGGCTAGCTTATGGTAGCCAGCAATTAGATTCACAAGGCGTACTAGCTGATGAACCGTGAAATGTATCAGGAAACACCAACACTAGAAACTCTATACAAGAGAAAATCAAGGCAATGCAACAACAACAGCAGCAGTAGCAGTAGCAGTTGCAGTCTTTGTTGCATAGTAGCGAGCCTAACATATACCGTGTGCCACAAAAGTTGCGCGACATAGACAAAAATGCCTATGATCCTCACCATGTCATATCAATTGGCCCATATCAGACTATATCACTATGGCTTGCCTAACTTGATGGCTTTCGAGGGGGTAAAGTGGGACTCATTGAATCGTGTTGTTGGGTTTGGTGCGGGCTATATAAAAGAGGGCAAATGTTTTTGCCTTTCTTGATGTCCAAAAAGGGAAAATCTTTTTGTCATTCTTGATGACCAAAGAGGGCAAAAATGTTTGCCTTTGCCGATGATCAAAGAGGACGAAAATGATGGTTCTTGTTGATGATCAATGAGAGCAAACTTCTTTTGCCTTGCTTGGATTAAAGCAACTAGGGCAATTAAATTTCCTTTGTTGTTCAAAGAAAAGAGGGCAAAAAAATTTATTTTCCTAGTTAACCTAATACAACAGGCCTATTAGGGCAAATTAAGGGCAATTTTTCCTCGCTAGCCTACAAGGGCAAAATATGTATCTAAGAGGGCTTTTCTTGTAGTGTTATTACATACAATATTCATAGGCTCATCGATGCCGAAAGAGCTAAGATCTTGATGATCAGCCTAATGATCATCCAAGGACTGAATTAAGCGGCTTATTAGTGTGTATGTTCTTGTTTATTTTTTCCCTTAGTTGTAATACATGTATATGTTTATGACATATATATGGATGTATTATTTCTTGTTTTAAGTTATTTCATTTGTATGAAAATTTTCAACTTTGAGATTTCTAATAATGCATCAATAAGTTATTTTCTTAACTTCTTCCTTCTTCTGTATCAACCATCAGTTTAGAATTTTAGTTGACTTAATTGTTTAATGTAGTATCAGTGTCACAGAACATACCCTTTGTTTAATTTGGATGCATGGAAACAAAAATTAGAAGCAATACAAAGGAAGGTAAGAGGAAAGAGGGGGTACGATTTCTCTTGTTTCTATAAAGTGTTGTGGGAAGGAACTCAAGGAAATTAAAGTGAGGAAGTGGGAGAGGTTCATTTTTCCTACTCCTTATATATCATCCAGCCTTATAAAAGTGTTGTGGGAAGGAATTCAAGGAAATTCACATACTTGTATATCATCCTTCACATTTCAAAGAGATTTTGCTACCTGAACAAAGCCTAAACTGATAAAGATCAATGATTTGAATCTCATGTGGCTTTATCAAAACGCTCAATATAGCATGTACGTACTCGTTAAACCATCCAACCAAGAAAACTTAGTAGTAGACTAGGTATTGACTTCTGCATGCCATGCCAAAAAAAGTACTAAAAAGTGTTGCTAGCCAATTTCGAATTTATTACTGTTCATATTTAAGATGTTCACTTGCTTGACTTACTCTTAAATAGTGCCTGTTACATGGTAGAAGAATAATGCGCTAAGTCTAGTTTCTTTAAGGATCTAATTTAAGAGTCCAAATGTTTTTAGCCCCGTCCTTTATTTTCTTCTTTTTTTCTTTTTTTGTCCGCGTTACTCATGTAATGTGCTAACTTTTTCATTTTTTTAACCCTTTCTCAAATTCAAATATTCCTCCCTTTACAACATGCATTTCACCAAGTTTGTTTTTGTTTTTGTTTTTGTTTTTGTTTTTTTTTTTTTGTTTTTTTTTTTTTTTTTTTTTTTCTCCCCC
>PYUH01000052.1:1131118-1260875 GCA_016808085.1 Suaeda aralocaspica
TTTTTTTTTTTTTATCTTTCTTCTCCACCTCCATTATTTAAATTTTTTTTTCTTCTACTCTATAATTTCATCATATTTTTTTTGCTTGGTTTGAGTTTTGAATGCTCTTGATTTACTTTCTATCATTTTTTTAGCTCAAAGTTATTTTTACGCTTTTTTTGAGATAGAAAATCAAAGTTATCTCCCGGCTTTTTTTTCTTTTTTATTAATTTGCGTTTCTTTTGTTTAAAAGGGTTACTTAACTTTTTTAGGAGTTACTAATCTTTGTTGGATGAGTTACTTAACTTTTTTGAGGGTTATTTGTCTTTGTTCAATGGGTTACTAAACTTTGTTGATGGAGTTACTTGACTTTTTTAGGGGTTACTAATCTTTGTTGAAGGGGTTACTTAACTTTTTCTGGGATTACTAATTTTTGTTGAGAGGGTTACTTAATTTTTTATAGGGTTACTAATCTTTGTTGAAGGGATTACTTAACTTTTTCTGGGGTTACTAATTTTTGTTGAAAGGGTTACTTATTTATAGGGTTACTAATCTTTGTTGAAAGGGTTACTTAACTTTTTCTGCGGTTATTAAACTTTGTTGGAGGGGTTACTTAACTTTTTCTGGTGTTACTAATTTTTGTTGAAGGGGTTACGGGTTACTTAATTTTTTCTGGGGTTTTGTTGAAGAGGTTACTCAACTTTTTTTAGGGTTACTAAGGTTTGTTGAAGGGGTTTTTTAAATTTTTGGTTATTAATTTTTATTGAAGCTTAACTTTTTAAATGAAATTAAGGTTTAATATCGTGTTTGATTGATTTTGCAGCAAAAAAGTAAGACTTAAATTATAGAACTAACATAATTATGAATGAAGAAATAAATAAAGTGGTGGAGGAGAGAGGAAAAAACAGCATATTTATAGAGAAAAGAGAGAAATATGTGGATACTTTTTTCTTTTTTGGACATGTCAGTTTTTTTTTGTCCTTTTGTGCCGCACGGTTAATTTTGCGTGCGGCCAGCTGTACCAAAAACTCACTCATTATTATCTTATATCTCACAAATTATTATTTTTGTTACGATCAATATGTGTCAGATGAGATCATAGTATATATTATAAAAAAAGACTTGCTGCATTTTTCACATTTAACATGTTGACTTTAGTAAAAAGACTTACTGTAGTAAAAAGACTTGCTATAGCTAATCACCTGGTTCAGCTAACTTATTCAATTTCTGTAACAGTACTCCGTACATTTTTATAAACATAAATAGCTATTTCTTGATTTATTTATACATTTTTTTACAGTTACAGAAAATATTTAGCTTGATTTTTTTTTTCACTCAAACACTTGTATTGCCATTATTTAATTTTCAATCAAAACAATACAAAGATAATGTTGAGAAACAAGTATACAATTATTTGCTTCAAGAAATTTTCGAAATTTTGTCTAGACATTACTAGGCAAATATGTACACAAAGCCCGTTAGTAGAAGACCCTTGTGTTTTAGGAATCACCAACTTGAGTGACTCCATGGAAGAGAAAATTAAGTTGATGCAACAAAAGCAACAACAAATTTCTCCCAACACTAGCATATATCGCGTTCCATCTAAGTTAAACAGGGTCGACTCAGAAGCATACAAGCCACACTTCATATCAATCGGTCCATATCACCATGCCTTGTCTCACTTGCAAGATTCAGAGATGCTCAAGTGGGAGTCCTTGAAACGCGTTGTTGGCTTAGATGGTGCACGAGCTAAGGATAAACGCAACAATTTGTTGTCTATTCTAGGTGATATAGAGCCTGAAGCCCGAAGTTGTTACTCAGAAGATGTAAAATTAAGCAGAGATGAGTTTCTTGAAATGATGCTCCTTGACGGGTGCTTCATAGTTGAGCTCTTTAGAGACCTTACAAAAACCGACTTTGTTTCTTCATCCCTCCTCTCTAAAAGGTGGATGTTGCCTGTTGTTCGTCGTGACCTTATCACCTTAGAGAATCAACTCCCTATGATAGTCCTTAAACAAATCTTCGAAAAAACATCAAAAACAAATTCAATGGAAGAAGCATCTTTAGAAGAGCTAGCCCTCAAATTCTTTGACCCTCTAATGCCTAGAGAAGGTGAAGTACTACGACGAAACATTGAATCAATTACAACCTCATCTTAAAAGTTTCACCATTTACTCGACCTTTTCCATTCTAGGATCTCAATGGGACAAGTAGCACGAGGCAAGGAGGATCACATGTGCCACTCAGTGGCTGATCTCAGAGAAGCAGGCATTAAGGTACGCGTCTTACAAAAATCAAAGCCACTCGAGGTAAGGTTCTCCAAAGGTGTGCTACATATACCTAGCATACTTATCGACAATCACACAGGCAGCTTCTTTCGGAACATTGTGGCATACGAACAATGCCAGCACGAATATTGTAACCCTGATATGACAGTTTATTTATTTTTTCTTGACAAACTCATTAACTCTGCACAAGACGTAGAGCTGCTGCACTACGAAGACGTTATGCAGCATTCCTTAGGTAGCAACAAAGAGGTAGCTAAACTGATTAATAAACTATGCATAGAAGTTGAGCATGATGGTCAGAACTCTTATTTACATGAAGTGGTACAACATATAAATTCATACTCAGATAAGTGGTTGATTAAGGCGAAAACTAGACTGAAGCACGATTACTTCAGCAATCTGTGGGTTAGTATTTCGACAATAGCTGCTCTGGTGTTGCTGTTATCTTACCCTTCTACAGACGAGTTGCAACGTGATTGAGGCTCAAGCGAAGGAGCGTAAGGGCAAGAAGGGATGTTGGGTTAGCCTTACTTTGTTCCTTATTGATCCTATTATGGGATTTGAGAGTTTTTTTGGTTCAAATTCAAACTGTAAAGCTAATGTCATTGACCCAAAAGACTCTTCTGATGGTCCTCAGTAATGTATTATTAGAGTTTGTTGATTAAGTAATCTGAGTTACAATTTTATATATTTACAAAGGCAGCCGCTTTAGTAAAAATACTATTTCAAAAGATTAACGTTCAAACATGTGCATTGGGACTGTGAAAAGCGACTGTGAAGGTACAGCCGTGTAGTTGATGATATTAATCATGTTTTTCTTTCTTTTGTAGCTTTTAAGAAGGTTAGTACGTAGGGAGTACAATAAAATTGCCCATATGTTAGCTCAGTAGTCATTTATGGGTGATAGGTAAGTGTTGTTGATCTTCGAATTTTCCCGTCAAATGTTGCTGGTTGTTTAAATAGACTAGCCTAATCTTAAAGCTAACAAATTTCTAACTTGTTTCAAAAATATAGGAAACATGAATAAGTATGTGTACAATCATGTATTACAATTTTCTCCACTACATTAAACAAGCTTACTAGTTCTAATACTACTAATATTATTATTATTTTTTTTTTTTTTTTGACTGAAACTAATAATACTAACTTAATTATAAGAATAACTAGTCATCAATAATTTGCTAATTTGAATAAAAACTATTAACATTTTGAAGCATCTTATTTAACAATAACGTGATTTATTTAGTTATAACTAAACAAAGAAAGAATAACGATTGAGAGCGAAAGATAATTTAAGTGGTTAAAACTTATTTTTGATTCCAAGAGATTCAGCAATCCAAAAGGAAAGAAGAAAGACTTTATATGTTGACTTCCGCATTTTTTGGACTTATTGTTTATATGCAACATGTTCACTTGCTTCGGCCAACTCATTCAATTTTTGAAATGGGGTTTCATTAATACTAGTATATATAAGAGAGTTAGCTACTAAGAATATAAAATGACTAGATCATTGGTTGACTTCTTAATATTTTTACATGGACAATTATATGTAAGCATCATAATTAGTTAATTACCAAGCGCATTATTTTTTAATCATAATATATTTATTTTAAGCTATTTCTTGATTTATATACACAGTTAAAAGTATTTTAGATCTAACAATGACAATAACCAAAAAATAGAAAGTGTTTAGTGAGGATAGATGCAATTCTTTGTTGCTTGATTTTTCACTTAAACACTTCGTATTTTTCGATCAAAACAAAACTAAGATAACGTTGAGAAACAAACATACAAATCTTTGTCTCAAGAATTTTTCAAAATCTTATTTAGGTGTTATTCCACGGCGAATATGTACATAGAGCGTGTTAGTTGAAGACCCTTATGTTGCAAGAATCACTAAATTGAGTGACTCCGTGGAAGAGAAATTTAAGACGATGCAACAAAAACAAGGTTGACTCAAAAGGATACAAGCCACACTTCATATCAATCGGTCCATATCACCGTGCCTTGTCTCACTTGCAAGATTTAGAGAGGCTCAAGGCAGAACTCCAGCCTATTCCTGTTGGCCAGTCTTGTGGCCTGATCTAAAAAATGTTAACCCAACTCTTTTATATTCAATTCTTCCCTACAGAACTATTTAAAAACTTTAGACGATTCTAATATCGATTAATGGATAAATTCTTTGAGACGTGATCTCAATTTCCTTAAGAAAATATTTTGATCTTTGATAGACTGTAACTCTATCTACATAAATAATAATCTGGGGTAACTTTAATTTGATCATCAGTGTAGTCAATCGAAGTCTTCAAAGCTAATTAATTAAAAGGTCTTGAATCAATTCACTTGTGTAAAAGTCTCACCATTTTAGTTGGAGTTGATTTGAAGTTTCATTAATGATATGAGATATAACAGTGATCTTTGTATAACAAAATCACTCAAAATCAAATCTTCTATACATATATAAGTATATTCTAACTATCAAACACATTACAAGATTTTTTCGAGGATCGAAAACTTTGTATTAGTGTATATATAATTGAGTACATATTTTTTTTTTTTTTTATATCAATGGTCAAAACTTCATCCTTAATTCAATGTTTCATCTTTAGTAGCTTTACCACTTTTACAATTCATATTAGTCAATCATTTGAATGTGTACAAGGTAATCGACGAATGACTCAACCAAGTATTAAAGATCCTTATTTAACATGAAATTTCTCATTGTTTGATTTGAGAATCCGCAGTAGTCCTTTCCTACTAGTGTCTACTACTAGTCCCCTGATCATGTATACAATGGGAGGAGTATCTCTCAAGCAGCTATATCGTCTAGTGTTTGTTCTCCTAGTTTTCGTGTCATGTAAGTGTTTTTCGCTCTTGTAATTGTTCATGTCGAATCAATGAAAAATCAGTGTCAAACATATGTGTGAAATGATTTCAGACCATTTTCCAACTTAATATATGCCTAGCCAATATCTAGCGTTTGATTTGTACTACGTAGTTTTCTTACAAATTAAATGAGCTTTTCTATTTAATAACAACACTTTGTTAATGCATTTTTACTGCAGTTATTTCTCCGTTTACAGCAGAAGCAAGAGGACACAAACACAGGCCTAAACATGACGAAAATTGCTACCACCATCCTGTGAGGCCTTCCCCTGTTCCGCCAACACCAGCGCCAGTAGCAGTACCTACACCACCACGTGGTGAGTGTGGTGCTACGTGTAGCGACTCCAACGACTGTGACTGGCCTTGTAGGTATTGCTATTGGCAGAACCAAACTTGTATCGAAGAGCCAATCTTTGAAGTACCACCGCCAGCACTAATACCAATACAAGCGCCAACACCAGCACCAATGCCAATGCCATATCCTCCACATGGTGAGTGTGGCGCTACATGTAGTGACTCCAACGACTGTGACTGGCCTTGTAGCTATTGCTATTGGCGAAACCAAACTTGTATCGAAGAGCCAATCTTTGAAGTACCACCACCAACACTAATACCAACACCAGCACCAACGCCAATGCCATATCCTCCACATGGTGAGTGTGGTGCTACATGTAGCGACTCCAACGACTGTGACTGGCCTTGTAGCTATTGTTATTGGCAGAACCAAACTTGTATCGAAGAGCCAATATTTGAAGTACCACCACCAACACTAATACCAACACCAACACCAGCACCAACGCCAATGCCATATCCTCCACATGGTGAGTGTGGCGCTACATGTAGGGACTCCAACGACTGTGACTGGCCTTGTACTTCATGTTGTTGGCAGAACCAAACTTGTTGTATGCAAGAGACATTCTTTGAAGTACCACCACTAGCACCAGCACCAGTACAAGCATTAACACCCGCGCCAACACCTAATGAAAGCCTCCCACCATATATCCATAGTGAGTGTGGCTCTCCATGTAGCGACTCCAATGACTGTGACTGGCCTTGCACGCTTTGTTGTGGAAACAAGACATGTTGCTTTGAAGAACCTTTCGACTTACCTCTACCACCATCTCCGTCTCCATCATCACCTCTTCCGACATTGCAACAACCACCATCTCCACCCCCATCTCTAGATACTAATGAATTAGCACCACAACCTTCAGATTATGATGAAGTAGCACCACAACCTTCCAACGACGAATACACACCTTACCCGGAGCCTGTCTGTAGATTTCAGGCTTGTAGGGACTCCAATGACTGTGATTGGCCTTGTACAGAATGTTGTTCTGATTATTCATGTTGCTACAAGCCTCGAAACTGGGCACCCGAGCCAGTGTATGGATAAATCTCATGATCAACCTCCAAATGACAAATCTTAATTAATGTACAATTAGTATGTATCAGTTGTGTCTTATAAACATTTAAGCAAGTCAAAACTCTCAATTGCCAATTCTGATCTTGAGATTGGATTATATATCATGGTTTATTTGTCATAGAGAATGATCAATAAAGAATGTGTACAATTTAATCATTCTATTGCTATAAAGTGTTATATATAGCTAAGTTTGATTTATTTGTGATTTCATATTATTGTTACAAAGTTTGATGAAGAAATTGAAGTACTCCGTATATATATTTCAGTCTAAAATTTTAGTTTGTCCATTAGTAGTAACACATTCAATTAAAAATATTATGATTGAAAGTAAATTAGGAAATAGCCATCACATTAATTAAATGGTAGAATTATTAGGTCGATTATAAGTTATTAATAGGAAAAAGCTAACAAGCACCCGGTAGCCGAACGTTCGATAAGTATGCGTGATTTTATTAATCTTAGCTTAAAATAAAATTACTTTTAATCAAATATTAATTACATCTGAAACATGCATGATTTTACCTTAATTAAATTCACAAATTAATACCATTTTAAGAAATTATTTAATATTTATCCAACGTCCGGGGGCGCTTGTTAGCAAGATCCATAATCTGTACAAATGACAACTTAGTTATCTATTTGTTTGAGAGATGTTTGTTATGTGAGATGGAGTCTTTCACAATAATATATTCCTTCTTTCTCTAAACTATTCTATACATATGTAGTATTAGTAAGTATTCATATTATTTCACTTTGTTAGTTTTGCACGTTTGTCAATACATATCGTTACAAAGACGAATTAAACAATAGAAGATTATTCTTAATTATACATAGTGTAAAGATTCCAATGAAGAACAATAAAAAGGGACAAAGTGTTATTATATAAAAGGATGAAGTACTCCCTAGATACACCTCCAAAAAAAAGTATTCCTTAAGTCCGTAGAATAGTTTATGTGTGTATTACGACTCTTAAGAAGTTCCCAAATATATGATAATGTTTTTCTTAAATAGAAATAGCCTTATGTCAAAGATTGATCAAAATTTGACCTCAAAGTCTCAAAGTAACATGCATGCTAATACGACAAACAATAAACGCCTCGTTGAGATGGAGTGATTAGCTAGCTAGCTTTATTAGCTTTACTTCATCCTTACTAAACATGGAAAGTCAACTAAACCAATGATGAAATGATTACTAAAAATTTAACTTAATGTATTTATGATTTTATCCCTGTACTATTCTAAGGGCTTGTTTACTTCAGCTTAAAATCAGTTCAATTCATTTCGGTTCTTTTCACTTCGGCTCTTCTTTTATTTTGCTATTTATTAATCCTTCATAAAAAACTTTCAATTCAGTTCAGCTCAGTTTAGTTCAGTTGTTTTCAGCTGAAGTAAACAGACCCTAAATTCTATAAAACCATGCGACCAAGAAAGGTTCCCATTATTCCATCGAAATAAAATTGGTAGTTCTTGAGAGATTAACTTGCAATAATATTCAATTCCTCGCAACCTGGAGAAGGGAGCTATTGTTGCTGGAATCAAACTTAACATCCAACTGTATAATTACTATATTTTTTTTTTGGTGCTAGGGAGCCACAAAGGCGGGGATAAGAATCGATCCCAGAATCTCCTGGAATCGGAAGGAAAGCTTTTACCACTTAAGCTACCGCTCATTCTCTGTATAATTACTATATATATATATGAACAGAAATCCCCGTAACAATGATATGGAGTACCCCTCCTTTAATGAAGATGTAACACTTGACTTTACATTATACATGATTCAAGTATATCTAAACTTGTTTTTGCAAAGACAATGTTCAGTTTGCTATAAAATAAGGAATGGTAAATCAAATTGACTATGCTTTTAACCCAAAAGAAGGTCAAGAATTGCATAAGCAACTGAATGTTAATTGAAGATGCACACTAGCTTGTCTTAAATAAATATATCATGGTTTGTTGCATTAGATGTCTAAACTTGTTCTGTCAAAAAAACAAAAATTGCCTAAACTTGTATGAGGTTGAAAACATACACGTATACATGCATTGAGCTGTTCAGCCATTGCATCTCTTATAGTGTTAGGACACATAAACATGTGCACAATCATTTTGAGTTCACTGCAATCGCCCAACCATAGCATGAAAGAGTGAAAACTTTGAAAGTTAAGAGCAAAATTGCAAACTGAATAAAGGGAGACATTCATAAATCTATTCAACTCCATTGTTTGATCGACATTATAACATGAAACATATCCGATACTAACATTCATTAAGTCACCTGATAATTTTAAGTAACTAGTTTTGAAAGCAACAATATCAAACTCACAAACTAGGCCAAAAAAAACACACCAATTGAAACAAATACAAGATGAACAATGGGGAGAAAAATGTTGGCTTGATTAACTGTCTACTTCTTTTCCTTCTCGGCATCAGCAGCCCTCTTCAACCGAGCACCCTGGTGGCGCTTGTTTGTCCTCTCCAATCGAAGCTTGGAATAGGCATTGAAGGACTTCATCTCATCAGTGACCTTAACAAGCTCAACATTTGGAGTTGCGTGTACAATTGGCATGAAGTCACCTTGGACTTGAGTAGCTGTTGCCAACTCCTCAGGGGTAGAATCACCAGCCTATAGACATAAGATCAGATGTCAATCATCTCTCCCAAAGAACAGCCCAAATAAAATATATTATCCATAAACAGATGGTAGATAATTGCAAAATACCTTGAATTTGCGTGCTCTTCTGGGGAACACGACCAACTTGGCTTTGTAGGTCTTCAACCTCTGAGCATTTGCCTGAAGAGACTCCAGGGAGCTATTCCTGCGTCTGTGATCAACAGATATTCCAATTGTTGGGGCAAGCTTCTTTGGGATACCAGCTGCCTGATTGATTGAGGATAAATCACCGCATTAGAAAGGACATAATTCAACAAAGTCAATAACATAAAATCAGAACTATTCAATAATTTATACATTTATAGCCTTACATAAAGAAATATTAAATAGTCACACCAAAAGGTCTCAACAATTTTTGCAAACACATAATTATTGATATTCAACAGATTTAGTCCAAATATCCCAAAACCCAAATGATATAATCGAATATCTACAGAGCATAATCCAGGATATCATCTAAACAACATCAGTGTGCAAACAGACTAAATAAATGAGTTACAAGGATTCCATATCTAAGCAATGTTACTCGGAGTGTTTTTCAACTCAAAGTACTTGAATATTCGACCACATGACATTGACACAACACTTGGAAATTTCATTTTGAACTAGAATTATGCCATTTTAGATTATTATATATTGTAAAAAGGATGCTACAAATTTGATGCAAATTTAAACACTAGGACATGATGCAAATTTGACACTATGTATCAGAATCCAAAAAAACTGGTTTCAACTTTCTAAGGCCAAAAGTTAATATCTAAGAACAATTCTACAAAACAAAAAATTCTAAGTAGAAAGCACAACACAAAATACAAAACTGGCAAATCATATTAGACAAAATTCCGAGGAGATACAATTAGAGTCATCAACTTAAGAAAATAAAAGGCAGCAGAATTGTCACTCACATGAAGCTCCTCAAGGGAAAACCCTCTGCCAGCCCTAAGCTTCATGTTGTACTTAGCGGTCTGACAATGAACGATAGGACGAAGAGGTCCAGCAGTAGGGCGTGGAAAGATCTTCACCGCCTTGTTTTGACGAGCTGAAATTCACAATCACAACCATACGAAATCATGCCACATTCTTTACTGTGTACAGAACATGATCTTAAAACAATCCAACACCAACATTTAGCGGTTCAGAAAGTGAGCTTACCAGCTCGTCTACGGGTTTTACGAGCAGGCTGATTAAACCACGTCTTGACGTAGTTTTGCCAATGCTTCTTGAAATGGCCATTCGGCACGACATTATTATGCCTCACCATAACTTACTTACCTACATCATATAATAACATCTCATTTAGCTAGCTAATCTAATAAAATATAAAATAAAAAACTTTCTTCCATTAATAACTCACTAATTCCAAAAACCCTAATTAATCATCTAAAAATACTCAACTAAGTAATTACAAAAACCCTAATTAATCATCACTAAAAACTCAAACATCTATTTGATAACAAAATTTATAATAACAAATAATAATTCAAAAAATATATATATAAATAAACATACACTTCATTTTCAATTCAAACATACGATCGATTAAAATCCAATAACTACAGAAATAATCAATAAATTCAATCAAAAAAAATTTAAACTTTTGATGCAAAATCAAACATTAATTCAAAAACTAACAACTTAAATCTAATTTCCACAAAATTAACAACGATTATTCAATCAATAAATCACACAATTAACTGATTTAAAGAATTAGTAAATGAGAATCTAAGAATTAAATAAATAATATAGGAATTAAAATTGGATGATTGTAATACCTTGAAATATCCGAAAATCTGGAGTGAGGAGTAAATCGCCGATTAAATTGCCGGAAAGTTGCCCGAAATTTGAAGGGTGGAAATGAGGGATTTGAAGAAGAAGAAGATGAGTATTTTTCTAGGGTTTTAGAAGGGTCAGATATTTGGGTTTTGGGCTTTTTTTATATTTGGGCTAGCTTATTTTAGGGCTCTAATTGAATTATGACCCAAAATTAGCATTATTTTAGACGGATTATATTATCTATTCTAGTTTACGAGTTCGAGCGTATACCGAAGCTTTGTTCTTTTCATCTTATTTTTAATTTATTTTAGTAAATTTCAGGTCTAAAGAACATAACCTAAATTGTATTCTTATAAATAAAGCACAAAAAATCAGAAACCTAAAGAATTTGGACAGTTCGGATACTTGAACACTCGAATTTGTTTAGTAAACCTAACTTTAAAAAAATGTACCACATACGAGGAAATTTCATGTGATGTTAAATAAAGTATTTCGAAAATGTAGTAACTTACATAGTTATATACAAGTGTTTCCCAATATTCTCAAGTGGTATACCTGATTTATGATCATCATATAACTCAGGTCACGTGCCCAAATTACATTTTTTTCAAATTTCCCTTGAAAACATTGATACTTGATAGGCTGATATTGTGGTAATAACATTCTGTCATTTTCAATCGCATGGGGGGCTTTCCTTGATTTGAAGTTTAACTTGTAAAATTTTAGGCTATTATATTTTCGAGTCCTTGGAATAATCCTCAAAGGCGTAACTTATAGCCTTTGTTTTCTACTTTTGGAGGACTTTTCTTGGGCTCCGTGCTGTTTTGCTCCCATAATTTCACCATTATTCTTTTGGTAACCTTGGGGTGACCCACAATCATCTCTACCCTTTTAAAACTTGTTATATTTTCTTTTTAAAATATTCACGAATTGATCTTTTTATTATTATGTGACCTTCTTAACTATGTCCTTTTGAACCTTGATAAGTTGTCCGAGTGTCCTCTTTTAGCTTTGGGGCACCATGCAATATTTCTGACTATTTTTTCCTGGAACGCTAAAACCTCGTAAAATTGTGAAATATAACCATTGTTTCTTGTTTTCGAAAAAGGCTTTCGCGGACTCCATATTGTTTTCACCCTGTATTTCCCCCATGGGTTGCAGGTGACCCTCGGATACCTTATGCTCGATTTAGTCCTCTAAAAACTTTTCATCTCCCCTATTTAAACAATTTCCAAAAAGGGCATAATAGTTTTTTCACTCTCTTTGTTCATTTTATGTCTTGTTGAGCCATGAAAAGCTACTCAGAGGCACTTTATTAATTATTGGAGCACATTGTTATGTTTCCGGCAGATTTTTTCAAGGAACTTGGAGCCCTAACCTGCAAAGTGCAAGTTACAGTTTTGTTTTCGGTTTCTTAGCTAAGGGTTGTCATGGGCTTTGTCTTATTTTCCCTTTTATTTATACTACACGTAATAGGTAACCCTTGATGTTCCATGCTCGATTTCAGCCAAAAACAAATTATTATTTTCGTTCTTTAGAGAAATTCCGAAGTGATGAGCCCCGATCCAAAACACTAAAAATAAATATGATTGACATGCAACCTATATTGGTCGTTTTTTGTCAACAATCTTATGTTTCTTTCTTTTAAGGCTTTATATATTCTTCATCAATACTTGTTCCTAAACCCAATTTGTATAAGTTATTTTCTCCATTCTCAAGTTAAATAGGGCAGACATTGTATTTAGAATGGAAAAGTAAAAATAAAATAAATATGCTACGACCCTGTTCTCGTCAACTTATTTTTACTTATGTTAACTCATTTTTGCTGATCTGAACTTATTTTTGCCAAACTAAACTTATTTTTATTTATCTAAACTTATTTTTACTGAAAGGAACTTATTTTGCTGAAATCATTAATAATTTATTAAAAATTAAAACTGATTTTTATTAACCTAAACTTATTTTTATTGATCAGAACTTATTTTTGTTGAAAATAATAAAAATAACACGAGGCTTTACCCTCCTTGTGGTCCATTTGTTACATACTTACATAGTTATATACATGATTACATATTTACATACTACCCTCTCCCGCAAAATTTCACAGTTTCATTTTTTTTCGTACGAAAAATGGAGTTACATTGCATTGCTTCATCCACACTACCTTCAATTTCATCCAGGTACTCAATTTCTTCACTGATTTCTTCATTTTATCATCATAATTTTCCACACACCACAATCAAATCAAACGCAAACACTAATTCATGTCTCTCAAATCTTCAAATTGGAACAATTAAAACACCCAATAATCAAAACAACTCAATTGTGAAACACCCATTTAAGAAGGAGCTAAGTTTAGATTTGTACAGTGAAAAAATTAGTGATTTATGTAAAAAAGGGTTAGTTGATGAAGCAATGTTATGTGTGTCTGAAATTCAAGCAATTGGTTTATGCCCTAATTTGAATTGTTACTCTAGTTTAATTGAGGGTTTATCAAGTGTTGGAAGAACCCTAGAAGTTGAGATGATTTTTCAAGAGATGGTTTTTGTTGGGGTGAAACCTAATGTTGGGGTTTTTAATGTTTTGATTAAAGGGTTTTTGAGAAAAGGGTTGTTTGGAATTGCTGAAAGAGGGTTAAGGGTAATGGAGGAATTGGGTGTTGGGAAGAATAAAGAGACATTTGAGGTGCTTTTGGATTATTATGTTAGTGCTAGGAGGCTGAGTGATGTTTGGGGAGTTATTGGGGAGATGAAGAAGAGGGGTTTTCGATTGAATTCGTTTTCGTATAGTAGGGTGATTGAGCTTTATAGGGATAATGGGATGTGGAAGAAGGCAATGGAGATTGTTGGAGAGGTTAGTGAGATAGGTGTGCCGTTGGATAAGCGGATATATAATAGTATTATCGACACGTTTGGGAAGTACGGGGAGTTGAGTGAGGCTTTGGAGGTGTTTACGAAGATGCGTAGGGAAGGGGTGGTGCCAGATATAGTGACATGGAATTCGTTGATTAAATGGCATTGTAAGGCCGGGGAGTATATGAAGGCGCTTGAGTTGTTTACTGAATTGCTGGATCAGGGACTGTATCCTGATCCTAAAATGTTTTTGATATTGATCATTCAGCTAGGAGACCGTGGGAAGTGGGATTTGTTGAAGGAGAATTATGATAAAATGAAACGCCGAGGCCACAGAAAGAGTGGAGCTGTGTATGCTGTTTTGGTTGATATATATGGGCAGTATGGGAGATTTCAGGGTCCGGAAGACTGCATATCTGCTTTAAGAGCTGAAGGTGTTCAGATGTCATCGAATATATACTCTGTTATGGCTAATGCATATGCTCAACAGGTATTGCTCATACTTTTGCATTTTATTTATAATCTCATGCTGTTACTCTCTTAGCCTTGTTTCCTGATGCATGTCTATGTTGTCCTGTGCTGCCGTTTTGGAACATAAGGCCGTATTTTTATGATAATGCTGTATTGATGAAAAAGAAAGGTGGAAAGAACAACTTGTATTAATCTGATGGTTGTTCATTGAATTCCGAGATTATGAGCAGGCTGCAAATAGGTTCTCGAAGTGCTAGGTTTATTCTAAATACCATTCCAACTAATAAGTGTCAGATTTAACCAAATAGCAGTAAAGGGTCCCTGAGATATAAAGTTAAAGTTTAGTTCTCTAAAAGTAAGGAGCCTCTTGTGGAGAAGTTGTGTGAAGTTATTTTGGGATTCAATGCCTTTGATTAAAGATTGCCCCAATATTCTTTTGATAACACAAAGCTTTGGACTTATAATATGGTATGGGATTTGTCAAGGTGCCAAGAAAGCTTACTTACTTCTTTGTTTTCCCCTTAGGAATTCAACCTAGAACCAACTTCCAGAAGCTTCTTGTGAGTGTCTTATGCAGTGATCCTCAAAAGCCATGGCTTAATTAACTGTTTTTATATATATTTAAATAACATTATATATCTCTAATGGCATGTTTAGGATCAAAATATTTCCTTCGCAAGTTATGTCAAGGTTTTCCACTAGCATTTGGGAAGGGTTTCTAAGAGTTGGTTCTTCTACTCTCTAAAATGAATATCTCTTGCATTACTTAGGGTTATGTCCTTTCCGGGACACAATAAATTCTGGTCATGTAAATTACATAAGGGATTCACTACAGCTTGCTCTTTTGGCCCTGTTTTGTAATTAAACATAGTGATTCTTCTGTAGGTGGCCAAGTTTAGTTTTTTGGGCATGGTTTATGACCTTTACAGAAGCTATTAAACTCTGATTCTGTTGTTGTATGTGAAGTTATGGGTTTTGTGATCGTAAGAGTTTTTAAAAGATATATTATGGATCCTCGACTTCCTCAAAGCCCATTTCTTGCGAAAGACCTTGCAATTGGCCATGAAACCTAGTTTAGAGCAAATTGAGGGTCCAAGCAAGATGGATCTGAAGCTCGCATATATGTCATGACATAGGGGAGATGTTTTCCTGTAGCATCTTGTAGATTTTGACATTTTGAATCTAATTGGTCTGATATATCTAAAATCCATCAGTAGCGTACAAAAAAAGTTAGGTGCTGTTACCAATTCAGGGCACTCAATTTCATAGAGCAACTGAAGAGAATGATTAAGGACTAGGTTTTCTTATAGAAGCCACATGAGTAAATCACCTTGCCGTAAACTTCAGAGTGGGAGTTTCTATAATGAAGCTCCTTGCTCATATTTGCAACCTAAATTTACCAACTGTGATAAACTCACTCGTGGTTTTAATTTAGAATATAAGCAAATTGGTAGAGAAGAGATTCTAGGATTGTTGAAAAATACAGAACCAACACGCTTGAAGCACTGCTAATGAAGCATTTAAGGAAAATAGATTCGAAAGTTTGAAATTTTGCCTTTTTTTGGAAAACACATGGAATAACTTTAAATTTGTACAATGAAAAAATAAATAATTACTATAATAAAAGGGTTTGTGGATGAAGCCATGTTATGCGTGTATGAGATTCAAGCTGTGGTTTTGTGCCCTAATGTGAATTGCTATTCTTGTTTGATAGAGACTTTAGGAAGTGCTGTTAGAGACTTAGAGCCCTAGAATTGAAATTATTTTCCAAGAGATGCTTTTTTTTTGGGGTTGAAATATATTGTTGAGGTTTTTAGTAAAGTTTTGGTTTGGACTTGTTGACAAAGGTTGAAGGGTAATGGAAAAAACTGAAAATTGGGTGTTGACAAAAGTCAAGAAACTTTGATATTATTTTGGATTATTATGTGAGTGATTGAAGTTTAAGTGTTACTTGGTGGGTGGTTGGAGATAATGAAGAGGGGATATTGTTTGAATTCTTTTGCGTATAGTAAGGTGACTGAGCTTTATAGAGACAATGAAATATGGAAGAAGCCAGTGGAGATGTGAGTGATTTAGTGAGATGGCAGTGGTGCTGGATGCACGGATATGTAACTCATCATTGACACGTTTGGGAAGTATGGGCTGCTAGGTGAAGTGTTGGAGGTGTTTGCGAATATATGTAGGGAAAGGATGATGGATATAGTGACTTGGAATTCTTGGATCAAATAGCATTGTAAGGTGGGGATTATATAAAGGTGCTTGTTTTGTTTATTTAGATGTAAGATTAGGAACTTCCTGATCTGATCCTATGATGTTTTTGATCTAGATCAGCCAGCTAGGATATCGCAAGAAGTGGGGTTTGTTGAAGGAGAATTTGAGGAGTTCACAAAAAGAGTGGGGCTGTGTATGCTATTCTAGTTGACATATATGGGTAGTAGGGGCAATTTCGGAGTCCAGAACACTGCTATACTGCTTATTCCTTTCAAGAGTAGATGCTGTTTAGATATGTCAATCATATACTCTACTATAGCTAATGCATATGCTCAAGAGGTATAACTTCATGTTTTGCATCTATTTTAGTTCTGCTAGCCTTGCTTCTAGATGCATGTTTATATTGTCTTGTGCTGCTCTTTGAGGATTTAAGGCCATACTTATATGATTATGCATAATCATTGAAAAATATGGCATGATGATTGTGATGAACTCTTTATATGTAATGTTTTGGCATTTTTAGTGAGCCCTTTTGGGGAAAGTGTAGTAAGTGCCGTGTGATCATCAAAAGCAACAACAAAGCCTTAGTCCCAAAATAATTTGGGGTTGGCTAGGCATGAAATTTTGCAGAAATTCTCTTCCTGCAATCTTCCATATGTAACACTAAATTTTCATCAAGCCCCAACACCCTCATATACCCACTAGTAACCCTCATTGAAGTTTGCTTTGGTCTTCCTTTACCTCTCCTCCGTCCATCCTGTTGCCATTTTTCCTAACATCTTTCAGAGCGTTACTTGATCTCCGTCTTATATATTTACACCATCTTAGATGATTTTCCCTCATTTTATCTTTAATAATTGCAACCCCCAACTTTTTCCTAATAACCTCATTTCGTATTTTGTCCTTTGTTGTCTGCCCACACATCCAACGTGTCCAACGTAGCATACACATATCCTCCATACTCAACTTATGGAGGTGAGGATATTTCAAAGCCTAACATTCGGTCTCATAAAGCAATGCCGGTTTAATGGTTGTGCGACAAGATTTTCCCCTCAATTTCAACCAACTTGATCCTATGGTCCACATCCCCATCCTTGTCCTGTTCGTTAACCCACTTAATACATACTTCATATATTCGGTCTTACTTCTATTCAAAACCGTGTAAGTACAACGTTCTTTGCCACAATTCCGATTTACTTTCCACTCTTTCTTTCATTTCATCAACTAACACAATATCATTTGCAAATATCATGCACCCAAGGAATACCATCTTGAATTGAACTTGTCAATTTGTCCATAACTATGGCAAAAAGAAAAGGGCAAAGTGTGGAGCCTTAATGTACACCAATTGTGATAAAGAACTCTTTTGTTTTTCCAACACTAGTTTGTACACTCGTACTAACCCTCTCATACATATCTTAAATGATATCAATATATTTCTTCAAGGTACCTTTCCTTGTAAGAGCCCACCATAGCACTTTCTTCGGTACCTTAATAAGTGCCTTCTCCAAGTCAATAAAAATCATATGTAGGCTTTTCTTCTTATCCTTGTAGTATTCCATAAGCTCCCTTAAGAGATGAATGGCTTCCACAATCGACCTTTGTGGCATAAATCCAAATTGATTCTCATAAATTTGCACAAATCTTCTCAACCTCAATTCAATAACTCATTCCCAAAGTTTCATGGTATGACTCATTGGCTTGATCCCTCTATAGTTATCACAATCTTGAACATCACCATTGTTCTTATACACTAGGATTATTATGCTCTTCCATCACACCATTGACACCCTATTACTTCCCCAAACACACCACATCATATCTTGTTGAAGAGAGTTGTCAACTACTCAATTCCATTATCTCCCAAACATCTCCATACCTTAATATGAATACCACCCGACCCCATTGCTCTCCTTGACCCCATCTTTTTTAGAGTCATTTTTTACTTCCCCTTTTTGAATCCTCCTCGTAAAATTCGTGATGCACCATATCACGAGTAATAGCTACGTCCTCAATCTCTTGCTCTCGAACCTCATTCACTAAATTATCAAAGTGTGGCCTCCATCTACTCTTTATCTTATTATCATTAACCAACATTCTTTGATCGACTTCTTTTCCTACATTTACGTGCGATTCTATAGATATTTTTCTTCCCTTCTTTAGTAAATACTGTGTGATCAACTGGAAATAGTTTAAAGTTGGAAGATGGAAAGAGTATGAGTGTATAATTATTGATCAGACGGAGTAGAAATTATAAGTGGGATGAGTGTGGGAGAGTTATATCCTAAAAGGGAGAATGACTTGTAGTAACCTAATGGCTATACATTGAGGTTGGAGATTGGCAGGAACAAATGTGTTTTCGAGATGCTAGGTTGATGCTAAATGGTATAGATATTCAACCAATAATTGATCGGTTTAAATTTTCAAACAAAAAGCAGTAAGAGCTTAGGAGGTTCCTTGAGTTAAAATAATACCTCCTTTGTTTTTTTGGAAAATATATATTCTCTTCTCTCGTATCTTATGAGTCTGTTTTCTCTGTCCATATCTCTCCTCTCTTAACTAGTGTCTACCCTCAATGGAAAAAGTAAAAAAAGAAAACGGAGGGTCTAAAAGAGACTCTTAATTGAGAAGTTGTGTGTACTTTTTTTTGGGATTTAACAAACCTCTCTTTAAAGATTGACCCAAATTTCTTTTGATATCACTATTTGAAGTTTTTGAACCTCTGATTTGGTATGGGATTTTTCAAGATGTCAAGAAAGCTTATTTACTTCTTCTTTCCTTCCCTTGGGGTTCGAGTAACTTCTAGAAGCATATTGTTGATATGATTTGTAGCGGTCTTCATAAAGCAAGGGGCAAACTACATTTTTAGATATAATATCATTTATCTCTTGTGCCATGTTTGCGAATTAGTATACTTTTCAAATTCTGTCAAGGTTTTCTACAAGCATTTAGGGGCTATAGCCTTTGTAGGATGTAATGTACTTTTGATATAGGGGCAACAACTTTTGGCGCCAAAAATAATTGTTGTGAAAAGCTTTATTAATTCCGTTTTGGGTTTTTACAAAAGCAGTTATCGAGGCTGCCATATGTGCTATTCTTGTAAAAGTTCATATATGAATAATTGATGCTATACATAATAGGAAATCATGAAAATTCCTCCGTTTCTCTCTCTCTATCTTCATGACTTTTCTCATTCTTACTTCTCTATGCTTTTGATTGATCACCAATGCAGCTTGTGCTACAATTTGGGGCATGTAAATGTAGACAAGGTGAATCCAAGATATTTTTTCTTGAGCCCATACCCTTTTGGTCCTATTATTGTAAAATTTACCTAGTGTGGCATGCCCTTGCTTGTGGCCCTGTTATTGTAAAACTAATCTAGTGATTCTTTTATTGACTTTTTGTTGGTGATCAAGATAGGTCTATTGGGCATGACTTATTAGTTATGACCCTGGGTGCCCAAATGGTCAAAATATGAATCCAGGCAAAGCGATTTGGGGTAGAGAGGCCTTGGAAGGGATGAAAAACAAGTTTTTAAATGGTATCAGAAATAGCTGTATTTTTTTTTTGTTTCGTAAAGGGCCTTAAGAGGGATGTTAACTGGTATTAGGGATCGAAACTGATGTAGGGGAGTGTTGTGATGGCCCATAGCACGTGTTAAAGAAAACAGGGCAAAAATAGGACGGAGTCCGGGAAAGTCTCTCCGAAGGCCTCATTCAAAAGCTATTATCCATTGATTTTTGAGTTCCTGAGGCATCAAAAAAAAAGTTGCAAATAACTTTCCGAGGTGTCTGTATGGTTGAAGTATGAACCTAGACCAAACGATTTAGGGAGAAGAGGCTTTAATAGGGATGATAAGTATTTAAAGGGTCTAAAAGTTAACTGTTTTTCCTATTTTGGAAAAGGCTATAAGGCGGAATGAGGGATGATAACATGCTTTTAGGGACCAAAATTGATCTTGTGGAGTGTGGTGGCCTATAACACCTGGTAAAAAACAGGTAAAAAATAAGACGGTACCCTGGAAGGCCCCTCCGGAGGCCTGATTCAAAAGTGATTATCCACTAATTTTTGAGTTTTTGGGGTTTTGAAAAAATGTTGCAGATAACTTTCTGAGGTGCCCGTATGATTAATATATGAACGCAAACCAAGCAATTTAAGATAAAGAGGCTTTAATAGGGATGATAACAAGTTTTTACAGGTTCTCTGATATAGCTGTTTTTTCCTATTTCGCAAAAGGCTATGAGATGGATGATAACATGTATTTAGGGAACGAAACCGATTTTGTGGAGGCCATTGGTAGTCCATAGCACGTGGTAAAAAAAAAAAAAAAACAGGGTGAAAATTAGACGGAGTCTGAGAAGGTCTTTCTGGAGTCTTTAATCAAAGTCTACCATCCATTAATCTTTGAGTTTCCGGGGTCCCGAAAAAAAAGTTGCCAAATACTTTCGAGGGTGTTCGTATGGTTAAAATATGTACCCAAGCCAAGCGATTTGGGGTGAAGAGGTCTTAAGAGGAATGATAACATATTTTAAAGGTTCTAGTAAATGGTTGTTTTTTTTTTCATGTTTCGAAAAAAGCCATAAGAGAGTTGGTAACAGATTTTTGGGGTCCGAAATTGATCCTGGGGAGTCTTATGGTGGCCGTTAGCACGTGCTAAAAAATAGGGTGAAAATAAGACAGGGCCATGGATAGAAACTATGGTATCAGAAATAGCTTTTTTTTTTGGTTTCAGAAAAGGGAAAAAGAGGGATGCTATCAGGTTTTTAGGGATAGAAAACAATGTACGAGAGTCTTGTGATGGCCCATAGCACAAAAACAGGGCCGGCGCACGGGAAGGCCTCTTTCAAAGTCTATATTCACTGATTTTTGAGTTTTTGGAGTCCCGAAAAAAAAGGCCATTAGAGGAATGGTAACATGTTTTTAGGGACCAATACCGTTCTTTTGGAATCCTGTGGTGGCGCATTGCATGTGGTAAAAATAAGGGTGAAAATAAGATGGAGCCCGGGAAGACCCCCTTGGAGGTTTTAATTAGAGTCTATTATCCACTTATATGTGATTTTCCAGGGCCCTGAAAAAAACGTTGCCAAATACTTTCAAACGTGCTTGTATGGTTATAATATGTACCCATAGCAAGTGATTTGGGATGAAGAGGCTTTAAGAGGAATTATAACATGTTTTTAAAGGTTCAGTAAATAATTGATTTTTTCATGTTTCGGAGAAGGCCATATATGGTAACAGGTTTTTAGGGTTCGAAATCAATCATGGGGAGTCCGGTGGTGGCCCTTAGCATGTGTTAAGAAAATATGGTGAAAATAAGACGGGGCCATGGTTGGTCCCTATGGAGGACTATATCATAGGCTATTATCCATTGATTTTTGTGTATTTGACATCCCACAAAAAAGTTGTCAAAAACTTTACGGGGTGCCCATATGCTTAAAATATAATCTCAGACGAATCGATTTGGGGTGAAAAGGCCTTAAAAGGGATTATAGCAAGTTTTTAAAGGGCTTCGGAAAAAACTGTTTTTTCATTTTTCGGAAAAGGCCATAAGAGACATGCTAATAGGTTTTTAGGGATTGAAACAGATCATGTGTAGTCATTTGGTGGCCCATAGCACGAAGTAAAAATTTATGGCGAAAATAAGACGAGGAATTGCTGAGGCTTAAATCAAAGGCTATTATCCACTTATTTTTGAGTTTCTGGGGTCTTGAAAAAAAAGTTGCAAATAAATTTCCGAGGTGTCCTTATGGTTAAAATATGAACCTAGACCAAATAATTTGGGGTGAAGTGGCTTTAATAGAGATGATAACAAGTTTTTAAAGGGTCTCGGAAATATGTGTTTTTTCGTGTTTCGAAGAAGGCCATTAGAGGGATGATAGCAGGTTTTTACCAATCATGTGGAGTCCTTTGGTTGCCCATAACATGTGGTAAAAAAAAAAGGATGAAAATAAGACGGAGCCCGGAAAGGCCCCGTTGGAGGTTTTAATCAATGGCGATTATCCATTGATATTTGAATTTGCGGGGTCCCAAAAAAACGGTTCCAAATACTTTGGAGGATGCTTGTATGGTTAAAATATGTACCTAATGCAAACGAGGGGTGAAGAGGCCTTAAGAGAAATGATAACATGTTTTTAAAGGTCTAGTAATTAGTGGTTTTTTTTTGTTTTATTTTTTTCATGTTTTGGAGAAGGCCATAAGAAGGGTTTGTAACAGGATTTTAGGGTTTGAAATTGTTTGTAGGGAGTTTTGTGGTGGCCCTTAGCACGTGCTAAAAAAAATAAGGTGAAAATATGACGGAGTGATGGATGGACCCTATGAAGGATTTAATCATAGGCCATTATCCATTAATTTTTGAGTTTCTAGGGTCCCCGAAAAAAGTTGCAAAAAAACTTTCCATGGTGCTCGCACGGTTAAAATATGAACCGATGCAAAATGATTTGGGGTGGAGAGGCCTTAAAAGTGATGAATAAGAAGTTTTTATACGCTGCCAGAAATAGCTCGTTTTTTTTTTATATTTATTTATTTTTTATTTTTTCTAGTTACGGTAAAGTGCATAAGAGGGATGCTATCAAGTTTTTAGAAATCGAAACCAATGTAAGGGAGTCCTATGATGGCCCATAAGGACGTGTTAAAAAACAAGGCGGTAATAGGTCGATGTCCGTGAAGGCCCCTTTGNAATTGCTGAGGCTTAAATCAAAGGCTATTATCCACTTATTTTTGAGTTTCTGGGGTCTTGAAAAAAAAGTTGCAAATAAATTTCCGAGGTGTCCTTATGGTTAAAATATGAACCTAGACCAAATAATTTGGGGTGAAGTGGCTTTAATAGAGATGATAACAAGTTTTTAAAGGGTCTCGGAAATATGTGTTTTTTCGTGTTTCGAAGAAGGCCATTAGAGGGATGATAGCAGGTTTTTACCAATCATGTGGAGTCCTTTGGTTGCCCATAACATGTGGTAAAAAAAAAAGGATGAAAATAAGACGGAGCCCGGAAAGGCCCCGTTGGAGGTTTTAATCAATGGCGATTATCCATTGATATTTGAATTTGCGGGGTCCCAAAAAAACGGTTCCAAATACTTTGGAGGATGCTTGTATGGTTAAAATATGTACCTAATGCAAACGAGGGGTGAAGAGGCCTTAAGAGAAATGATAACATGTTTTTAAAGGTCTAGTAATTAGTGGTTTTTTTTTGTTTTATTTTTTTCATGTTTTGGAGAAGGCCATAAGAAGGGTTTGTAACAGGATTTTAGGGTTTGAAATTGTTTGTAGGGAGTTTTGTGGTGGCCCTTAGCACGTGCTAAAAAAAATAAGGTGAAAATATGACGGAGTGATGGATGGACCCTATGAAGGATTTAATCATAGGCCATTATCCATTAATTTTTGAGTTTCTAGGGTCCCCGAAAAAAGTTGCAAAAAAACTTTCCATGGTGCTCGCACGGTTAAAATATGAACCGATGCAAAATGATTTGGGGTGGAGAGGCCTTAAAAGTGATGAATAAGAAGTTTTTATACGCTGCCAGAAATAGCTCGTTTTTTTTTTATATTTATTTATTTTTTATTTTTTCTAGTTACGGTAAAGTGCATAAGAGGGATGCTATCAAGTTTTTAGAAATCGAAACCAATGTAAGGGAGTCCTATGATGGCCCATAAGGACGTGTTAAAAAACAAGGCGGTAATAGGTCGATGTCCGTGAAGGCCCCTTTGGAGGCCTCATTCAAAGGCTATTGTCCACTGATTTTTGAGCTTTCAAGGTCTTGAAAAAAAAATTGTAAATAACTTTCCGAGGTGTTCGTATAGTTAATATATGAACCCAGACCAAACGATTTAAGGTGAAGAGGCTTTAATATGGATGATATCAAGTTTTTAAAAGGCATCAGAAGTAGATGTTTTTTCTTTTCTCGGAAAAGGCCATAACATGGTTGATAACAGGTTTTTTAGGGACTGATACTGATCTTGTAGTCTCTTGTGGTGGCCCATAGCATGTGGTAAAAAAATAGGGTGAAAATAAGACGGAGCCTTGAAGGCTATTATCCACTAATATTTGAGTTTCCGAGGTCCCAAAAAATTGCTAAATACCTTCGAGGGCGAAAGTAGGATGGGGCCTGGGAAAGCCCCTTTGGAGGGCCAATTCAAAGGCTATTATCCACTGATTTTTGTGTTTCTTGTGGTCCCGAAAAAAAGTTGTAAATAACTTTCCGCGGTGTTCGTATGGTTAATATATAAACCAGACTAAACGATTTGGGGTGAAGAGGCTTTAATAAGGATGATAACATGTTCTTAAAGGGTTTCGGAAATACATGTTTTTTCTTGTTTCAAGGCCATTAGAGGGATGATAATAGGTTTTTAGAGACCGATACCGATCTTTTGGAGTCCTACGGTGGCCCATGGCAAGTGGTAAAAAAAATAAGGAGAAAATAAGATGGAGCTCGGGAAGGCCCTCTTGGATGTTTTAATCAAAGGCTATAATCCACTTATATGTGAGTTTCCGTGGTCCCGAAAAAAAAATTCCCATATACTATAGGGTGCTCGTATGGTTATAATATTTACTCAGAGCAAGCGATTTGTGGTGAAGATGCCTTAAGAGGAATGATAACATGTTTTTAAAGGTTCTAGTAAATAGTTGTTTTTTTCATGTTTCGGGAAAGACCATATAGGGTTGTTAACAGGTTTTTAGGGTTCGAAATCTATCGTGGGGAGTCGTGTGGTGGCCCTTAGCACGTGTTAAGAAAACAAGGTGAAAATACGACGGGGCCATGGTTGGTCTCTATGGATGACTATATCATAGGCTATTATCCACTAATTTTTGAGTTACTAGCATCTCGGAAAAAAATTGCCAAAAAATTTATGGGGTGCCCATATGGTTTAAATATGATCCCAGACGAATTGATTTGGGGTGTAAAGGCCTGAAGTAGGATAATAGCACGTTTTTAAAAGGTTTCGGAAATAGTTGTTTTCATGTTTCAGAAAAGGCCGTAAGAGACATGCTAAGAGCTTTTTAGGGACTGAAACAGATCATGTGTAGTCATTTGGTGGCCCATAGCACGAAGTAAAAATTTATGGCGAAAATAAGACGAGGCATTGCGGAGGCTTAAATCAAAGGCTATTATCCACTTATTTTTGAGTTTCCGGGGTTCTAAAAAAATTGCAAATAACTTTTCGCGGCGTTCTTATGGTTAAAATATGAACTCAGACAAAACGATTTGAGGTGAAGTGGCTTTAATATGGATTATAACAAGTTTTTAAAGGGTCTTGGAAAAATATGTTTTGTCTTTTGTGGGAAAAGGCCAAAAGAGGGATGATAGCAGGTTTTTAGGAACCAATACTGATCATGTGGAGTCCTGTGGTAGCCCATAGCGTGTAGTAAAAAAAATATGGTCAAAATAAGACGGAGCCCGGAAAGGCCCCCTTGGTGGTTTTAAACAAAGGCTCTAATCCACTGATATTTGAGTTTGCAAGGTCCCTAAAAAAAGCGTTGTCAAATACTTTGGAGGATGCTTGATGGTTAAAATATGTACCCAGAGCAAGCGATTTGGGGTGAAGAGGCCTTAAGAGGAATGATAACATGTTTTTAAAGGTCTAGTGTATAGGTTTTTTTTTTTTTTTTTTTTCATATTTCGGAAAAGGCCATAAGATGGTTGGTAACAAGTTTTTAGGGAGTCTTGTGGTGGCCCTTAGCACGTGATAAAAAAACAAGGTGAAAATAAGACGGAGCCATGGATGGTCCCTATGAAGGTTTCTATCATAGGCTATTATCCATTGATTTTTGAGTTTCCGGGGTCCTCGAAAAAAGTTGCAAAAATCTTTTCAAGGTACCCGCACGGTTAAAATATGAACCTAGGCGAAATGATTTGTGGTGGAGAGGTCTTAAAAGGGATGAATAAGAAGTTTTTAAACGTTGTCATTAATAGTTGTTTTTTTTTTCTTGTTACGGAAAAGGGCATACGAGGGATGCTATCAAGTTTTTGGAGATCGAAACCAATATAAAGGAGTCTTGTGATGGCCCATAAGGACGTGTTAAAAAAACAAGGCGATAACAGGGAGGGTCCGCGAAGGCCTCTTCGGAGGCCTCATTGAATGACTATTATACACTCATTGTTGTGTTTCTAGGGTCCTGAAAAAAAGTTGTAAATAACTTTCCGAAGTTTTCGTATGGTTAAAATATGAACCCAGACCAAACGATTTAGGTTGAAGAGGCCTTAAACGGAATGATAACATGTTTTTTAAGGTTCTAGTAAATAGTTGTTTTTTCATGTTCAGGAAAAACTCATATAGGGTTGGTAACAGGTGTTTAGGATTCGAAATCAATCGTGGGGAGTCCGGTGGTGGCCCTTAGCACATGTGATGTGAATTTTATGCCTTGAAGAAGATTTGAAACTCACAATTTGATTTATGTTCATTGGGCAATGAAAATTATTCGAAAATTTTGATGTTTGTAAGATCAAAACTCATGAAAACCCTCTATAGTTAGGTAGATGTGTATGTTTGTGAACAATTAAAATAGTAACCAAGATAAAATAAACACAATTGATCGCAATCAAAAGTGGTTGAACTCACAATCGCAAAAGTGGAATTTCAAAGGGAACACCCAAAGGCAACGCCAAATAACCTCAAAAACTTCACTATGATTTCTATTGACAAACAAAAAGTTGCCAAAAACTTTCCGAGGTGCCTATATGGTTAAAATATGATCTCAGACAAATTGATTTAGGGTGAAAAGGCCTTAAGAGGGATAATTACAAGTTTTTTAAGGGTTTCGAAATTAGCTGTTTTTCATGTTTCGGAAAACGCCATAAGAGACATGCCAACATGTTTTTAGGGACTGAAACCGATCATGTGTAGTTCTTTGGTGGCCCATAGAACGTGGTAAAAAATTATGGCGAAAATAAAACGGGGCCTTGCGAAGACTTCAATCAAAGGTTATTCATTGATTTTTGAGTTTCCGGGGTCCTAAAAAAAAGTTGCAAATAACTTTCCGGGTTGTCGGTATGGTTAAAATATGAACCCAAACCAAGCGATTTGGGTGGAGAACTCTTAAAAGTGATAAATAAGTTTATAAACTATATCAGAAATAACTTTTTTTCCCATCTCAAAAAAGGGCATAAGATGGATGCTATTAGGTTTTTTGGGATCGAAACTGATGTAGGGGTAGGGGAGGAGGGAGGGGGGGGGGGAGGAGGGTGAGGGGGGGGGGAGGAGGAGGGGGGGGGGGGAGAGTCCTGTGATGGCCCATAACACGTGTTAAAAAAATAGGGCGAAAATAGGCCCGACCCCTCTAGAGGGCTCATTCAAAAGCTATTATCCACTGTTTTTGTAGTTTTTTGGGTCCCGGAAAAGAAGTTGCAAATAACTTTCTAAGGGGTCCGTATAGTTAAAATGTGAACTTTGACTAATTGATTTGCGGTGATGAGACATTAATAATAACAAGTTTTTAAAGGGTCTAAAATAGATGTTTTCTCCTGTTTCGAAGAACGCCATAAGATGGATGATAACAAGTTTTTAGGGATCGATACTGATCTTATGGAGTCGTGTGGTAGCCATAACATTTTGTAAAGAAAATAGGGTGAAAATAAGACGGAGCCCGGGAAGGCCCCCTTGGAGGTTTTAATTAAAGGCTATTATCCACTTATATTTTAGTTTCGGGTCCGGAAAAAAACGTTGCCAAATACTTTCTAGGGTGCTTGTATGGTTAAAATATGTACCCACAGGAAGCGATTTGGGGTGAAGAAGCCTTTAGAGGAATGATAACATGTTTTTAAAGGTTTTAGTAAATAGTTGTTTTTTTCATGTTTCGGAATAGGCCATAAGAGGGTTGGTAATAGGTTTATGGGGTTCGAAATCGATCATGGGGAGTCATGTGGTTGCCTTTACCACGTGTTAAAAAAAGTGGGTGAAAATAAGAGGAGGCCATGGATGGTCTCTATGGAGGACTCAATCTTAGGTTATTATCCACTGATTTTTGAGTTTTTGGGTCTCGGAAAATTGTTGCCAAAAACTTTTCGGGGTGACCATATGGTTAAAAGGCCTTAACAAGGATGATAACAAGTTTTTAAGAAATAGTTGTATTTTCATGTTTCGGAATCCTAAAAGTTGGACTCTCTTAGGTAATTTTTGACAATTTTTACTAAAAGAATCCTAAAACTAGTTTACAAACTTAAAAAAAAGTGAAAAGCATCCCAAGCCCTAATTACAATCCCCTATTTATACTACTAGAATAGTAGAACCACAAACAAAGGACAAATCGGCAAAAAAGCCCAAAATGACATTGCCGGCCCCGGTTGGTGTCATTGTTAATCCTCTTGTTCCTCTTCCTCTTGCACCTTTTCTTCCTTGATACTTGTCATAAGCCAATCTGGGGAAATTCCCCTGCCCGAGGCTCCGTTTAAACTTTTTCTTTGCATCATTTGCAATGAAAATTGGAATGCTTTCAAATGCTTGTCGAAGCTTATGAAAATGGCTCTGCCTCTCTTAAGGTTCCAAATGTAGCAAATTTTTTTCAAGAACGTTCATTCCTACAAAATCAAAGCCACACTCTAACGTAGAGAGAAACTAGTAGAAAATGGCTTTGAAGAGCATAATTAGCACTAAAATAACTCAATAAAGAGGGGGCAAACATAAATGTAAAACGATTACATCAGAGGACCTTTACCTTATTTTCGTGACCAATAGTTAATTGGAGCTTGGGCATGTATTGATAAAATGAGCTTATCTTGATATAAAGTGATCTGATGACTGCTGTGATGTATTTAATGTGTCCGCAAGCATGTCAATGTGCTGAGATGGTAATCTTCTTATGTACTTGGCATAGGGATTATGTGAAGAGACTGTGAAGGTTCTTCAAATTATGGAGGCAGAAGGTATTGAGCCGAACCTTATCATGCTAAATATCTTGATTAATGCATTTGGAATTGCTGGAAGACATCTTGAAGCTCTCTCTGTATACGATCATATCTTAGAAAGTGTGAGTTATATCCCTTCATACATGAGATTTGGGTTAGTGAAAGTCAATAGTGTTTTGTCAGCTTCCCTTGACTGTGTAATTCACACATGTTCTGTTTTTATCACAGGGCATTAGTCCTGATGTTGTTACATATACCACTCTTATGAAAGCTTTCATCAGAGCAAAGAAGTTCACGAAGGTCTGCTTCAATATGTTACACAAGCATTTTATGACTTTTTCTCTAAAAGAGTGTATCAATTTTTTGACAGCCGTCGACTCATGTTATTGACTAATGACAATCTTAATTGCTTGTGTTTCATGCATTAATAAATCCTTTAGTTTTACATAACTTCTAAACCTTAGGTTAAAAGTTCATATTTCATGGCTAAATCTGGTCTGGTTTCAGAAAGTCTGACAACATTGATTAGGACATTGGGGTGACTCTTAATCTTGAGGATGACTTCTTATTTTTTTTGTTGGACAACTTGGTATGTTTTGCACAATACTTCTACACTCATCTGTTATTGTTAACATGATGGTACTTTAGCAGATTGATGAAGTTATTGAATAAAACAGCGTTCTTCCCAAGATCCAAAAGTGTATCCAATATTGACAATAAATATTTCTCTTTGTTATATCGCATAGATGTTTACTTATATCCTCTTGTCAAATTGACTTATGACGTGATGATCTCTTAAATCAGGTCCCTGGACTGTACCAGCTAATGGAGTCAGCTGGCTGTACTCCTGATAGGAAGGCCAGAGAGATGTTGCAGATTGCACTAATGCAATTTGAACCAATGTGATGATCCTTTATCCGATATTTAGCTTTGACTGTACATTTTGCTTCGACATGAAACAAAATCAACCATTTGACATGTTTCTTGAGATCCTTTTTGTGAGTTTCATCAACTTAGTTCCTTTTTACATTTTCTCTTTGTTTAATATGAAGTATATACATGCAGAGCATATGATTATAACTGATTTAAATTTTCGATCTTTACTCAGGTGGATCACTGTGAGCAAGTCACACATGCGCAAAATCGCCTGAATGTGCTGTTTATTCTTGTCAAATTGCCAACCTATATAACAAATGGGAGTTTAGTAGTAGATGATGAGTCAGGTAATAAGTTTATGCTTTTATTGTTGTTTTTACTTCTAACCTGAGGTAACGTGAAGAGGCAAAGTTTATTAATGTGTTACTTATATATTATGCAGAATATATGTTTTATTTGCAGTTTCTTCAGGTGACAACAATCTGCTCGCTTGCTAGTTGTGCCACTGTGAGTTCAGTTAACTGAGTCTATGACGGGTTCAATCAGGGTTTTGTTTGAAGCATTTTTCACTAACATGTTTGAAGTTTGGTCTCTAGAACTGACCTGTGTGCCAGTATTGATTCTATTGATAATAACAAACACATATCAAACAAAGCTGAGCTCGTAGGATTTTGGAGCAAAGTCTAGGAGCACACGACAGAGTGACCCAACAAGCATAGTATATTTTATCGTATATATACAGTACTCCATAAGTCATTAAGCAATACTAAATGAGCTATGGGTATAACATTCCTGACGCTTCTACAATGACGACAACTACAGTAACCAAAAGATTACTCAGATAGTGTATATGATGAGGTCCATGGGGTTTTACCAGCAATGGTTGCAGACTGCCTTTCCTTTTAACGAGTGAAGCTCCAACTGGTTCAAGCTGTATCCATCTTTGAGCAACCTTGGTTAGCCTTCCAATTAGTGTTTGCATCAGTGATTGCCAATCACCACTCCGTCACCCTTAAATCAACATCGAGACCATCAAATATTCCATGTTCTTCCTCTATAATCTGTCATTTTTGAACAACCAACTAATTTGACATGCCGGTCTATGCTAAAAATAATACATGGTAATGTAGATTGTATGTGCTTATGCAGTAAAATTAGTAATGGTTAATAGAATTACACCTTAAATCAACAGCTGAACAATAATAATTACGGTAGCAATAAACATGATAAGGTATTATGCTAGTATTGTCCACTTGCAAACTAGTCATATTATTATAATCTGTCATTATCCTATAGGAGGTAAAAAAAATCCTATTTATGATTTATGAAGCAATTTGTTAAATTGAAATAAACTACTAGTTATAAAAAAAGAGCCTAAAACCTTATTTACGATTTATGAAGCAAGGGGAAATATGTGTTAAATTGTAATGTTTCAATTTTAAGTTGACATTAATTTAAAGATTATATTGAAGTAATAGTAATGAGTTTAGGCTCTAAGAATTTTAGATCCAATTAGGGTTTCCTTCAAAAGAAGGAGACTTTGTAAATTGCACTTGGTCAAAGTCAAACTTGTAAAGGTATAAGCTTAGGGTTAATTATAAGGTGATTTACTTACCAAACAGTTGAACACTTGCATGTCTTTCAACAAACACCAAAATAATAAGTCTAAACATGGGTAAAGAACACGTATTTCAGAGTGATTAAAAATATTTCATTGTAAGTTTAGTCATTTAACATCATACTAATTGTGTGTTGAAAACTTAATGAATAGATGCGAAGTTGATTAAAGTCTTGTGAGATTCGAGATCTAATCCTGTCTATATCAATTGCACGCACGACTCCTTAACTACCAATATATGATACTCCGTATGATGCATATAATGAGGATTCCACTCAGTAAGTACTGAAACGAATATAATGAGATCCACTTGTAATTACATATATCATGCATATTCTTGCTAATAATAAGCAATGACAATAATAATGCCAGCAGGTAAATCCCTAAGAATGGAACAAGACATTAATGAGAAAGAGAGTTATGAGAGATTCCTTCCCAACAGTATGGGAATTTATTGCTTTAAAGATCATGGTAGATAGATAGATGGATAACAATGTAGTGGGCATACTTTTAACTAACCCCATACCTATATTTTTGTTTTTATTTTTTTAATTATTAGTATATTTTAAATGCAAGCTTATGTATAGCTCCTTTTTTCTCTTTTTCCTTTTCTTTTTGAGGGGGTATAGCTCCCAAGTTTATCAAAGTATCTCTACTCCTTTCTATTACATAATTGGATATGAAATGGTTGATTGAAATTTTGGATAGGGCATGAAATTTTTTAACTCCGGTCTCCGGCAACATACG
Organism: Suaeda aralocaspica; assembly: GCA_016808085.1. Taxonomy (NCBI): domain Eukaryota; kingdom Viridiplantae; phylum Streptophyta; class Magnoliopsida; order Caryophyllales; family Amaranthaceae; genus Suaeda; species Suaeda aralocaspica. The sequence continues at coordinate 1,163,750 of PYUH01000052.1, forward strand.
TTAACTTTAGTTGAGGTACATTGAAGGCACTAGCTAAAAAGAAAAAATAAAAACATATTTCTTTGAATGCATTCATTAGGGGTTGATGATCCAATATTTTGAATTTAAAGTGCCGATATTTAGTAATATTTTGAATGAAAAGGTATAACGCTAATACGCTAAATATGTAATGTACAAAGTAAACATGATCATACAAAATGATATATTCAATAAATATTACTCTCTATAACTTATACCAGAAATTCTTACTATAATATTTATTTTAATTTTAACTTTTAAAATATTTTGCTTAGCTAGAGCGTGTGTGGTCACAATTCTATCAAACCAACTTTCCTTAGAAATTATCGAACATTTTAGGTCTAGGTTTGAGTTTGGGTCGGGTTCGGATCTGTTTAATAAAAGATTATTCAACCCTAGCTTATTGAATTTTGGAGCCATGCATGTATGTGAATGTGTGAGTGTGTGACTAACACAAGCAACAAGTGGATGTATCATTATAATACATTATCCATAATGTTATCTAGTTATCATTGTAAGCTACTAATAAGTTGCATTTAGGACAAAACCCGAAAGTTGGGAGATCGAATTGATTAACATTCAGACAAAAAAGGTCACACACTCACACCAACTGGAGCAATTGTCTTTTTTCATTGTCTTGCAAATTTGCAATTGCATAATACATTTGTATCATGGACAATTATGGATTTTGTAACCACATAATAAATTAATGGAAAAATTCATACAAATAATCGCAACTATGGGGGTTCACCTAATAAAAGACCGAACTTTGATTAATCCAAAAATGGACCCAACTTTCATACCCATTTTCCAATTTTAAACCCTCTTAAATTTTAACTTGTAAAATCTAGTAAATCTTGCTAATTATCCAGTTTTTTCTTAAGCAGGACCACCCGAAACCACCACCACAACAATCCCTTCCACCCGAAACCTCCAAATTTTAAGAAAAAACCGGATAATTAACACGATTTACTTGGTTTTACAGGTTAAAATTCAGGAGGGTCCAAAATTGGAAAATAAGCATGAAAGTTGGGTCTATTTTTGGATTAAGCAAAGTTCGGTCTTTTATTAGTTGAACGCCCATAGTTGGGATTATATTTATAAATTTTTCCATAAATTAATAGTACAATATAACGCTATCAAATAACATATTAAATATATATATATATATATATATATATATATATATATAATATTTCTCACGGTTCTCATATAAGGAGGGTTTTCATTTGAACCTCTTCTTATATATATATTTTCTGTTTTTATCTTCTAGTCTTTTATACTTGCAAAAGTTGATAATTGAATTGTAATTTACAATTTTTATTACTCTTGCTTACTCCGCATCAATTAATAATAGTGAGTACTACATGGTAGTTTAAATTATGAATATGTAATATAGTGAATCATGTACATAATAACTCATAATTGCAGATTCAAGAAAGTCTTTTTAGTAGTTTTCGATATAATATAACATGAAATTGTTTGTTTTGATGTTAGAGAGCCACAACTCTACAAGGGAGGGGTGAGAATCAATTCTAAAGGAAAATTTTAAGCCTCATTCTCTTATTCAGATTTATTTTGTACAAAGCTAATGAAAATTCATAATGTTTCAAAATCAAAGAAGAGTACCATAATATATTGAGTGTTGAAACTTATTTAATCTGACCTAGTAATCATATTTCCATCCCTTCTCTTTAAAGTGTCAAAAAGTAAGGGTTGCTGTAAACATTATGTCATATATGGGACATCATGATGGCATATTATATGTTTATGTAATAATTCGCATTTTTTTGATTCTATAGTTTAGTTAAAGGGCAAAAAAGTATGATTAAGGCCCTATTCTCGTCAGTTTATTTTTTCTAATTTGAATTTCTTTTTGTTGAACCGAACTTATTTTTGCTTATTTGAACTTTTTCTTACGGTATAAAACTAATTTTTTGCTGAAATTGACTTATTTTTCCTAAAATCATTAACAATTTATTAAATATTAAAGTTGATTTTTGTTCAATTGAACTAAACTTATTTTTACTAAATTAAACTTATTTTAACTAAAAATAAAAGGAGAAGAATAGAGACTTACTTTAACATTAGAAAATTGAGAGGGAGAGAGTGCAAGAAGCCGCAATTATACTTTCATAATAGTTGTCCACTCATAACAAATCCAGAGTACTACATCCGTTAACAAAAGGATGCAACACTTTTTATTTCAGGATGTTATCAATTACTTGCAACACTTACTTTTTTTCCTATTTTGATAAGTTTTTTCCTTTAAAATTCTAAAATATCCCCAATTTAAACATTTTAATCTAAGTTTAACTCTAACACCCAAAATCATTAATTAATTAAGTTTATAATCTTATACTAATAAACCACCACCATCACTCCTCTTTTTCTTTCTCTCTCCTCTCCAACCACCCAATTAAACCTCCACCACCCCTTTTGTTTCTCTCTCTTCACCCACCAATCCCACCATCACCTCCAAATCCTCCATCATCATATATCTTCATCTTCTTCAAACCCACTGTCATCATCTTCGTCTTCGATCACCACCACCACCACCACTATCCCCTTTCGAACCCCAAAACCCCACCACCCCTTTCGAATCCCAAAACCCCAATCGAACCCCTTTCGAACCCCACCACCCCACCACCCCTTTCGAACCACCTTAGTCGAGATCGAATATGGGTTTGTGGTTTTTAGATCCTCTTAGCGTTTTTGTTGTGGTTTTCGATCGTTTTGTTGTTGTTCACGATGGTTGTGGCGTGGTTGTGTGGTTTTGGTTGTATGGTTTTTAGATCGAACCACACATCCTTTTAGATCACTATGAATTTTATTTTACTTTCGTTATCTTTAATTTGATTATGTTTTTACAAATTCTATTTTGATTTTGGGTTTTTGGAATTTGGATTATGATTTTAGATTGGTGGTTTTTGATGGTTGTGTGGTTTTGGTGGTGATCGATTGTGTGGTTTCTGGGTGGTTTAGGTGTGGTTTCAGTGGTGGAGGTGTGGTCATCAGGGTGGTTTTGTTGTGGTTGCGGGGTGGTTTCGGTGGTGGCTGGGTGGTTTCGGTGGTGGCTGGGTGTGGTGTTGATGTGTGGTGGCTGGATTGGTGGTGGGTTTGTGGTCATCGGGGTGGTTTTGGTGGTGGCTGGGTGGTTCCGGTGGTTTAGGTGTGATGTTGATTATTTATCATCTTTCCTTCTAATTACTACCCTTATTTTTCTAATCTAGTCATTAGGAATTTTTTCCTAGGAAAATGTGCAACATAATCGCTAACGGAGATAGTAGTATAACTCTTCTCAATAGAAAAAAATAAAAAGTATTATGATGGACCCCACTCACATGCAAATGTTCCTCATAAAATTGTACTCCGTATTATGGATCCATAACTGTTATGAGTCTATCAGACCTCGACTAATTGCAATTCCAAAATCCCTCTACTAGTAGTTGCTTAATTATTTGGTTCCTTTATGTGGTTTTTGATGGTATGCAATTCAGCATTTATGCATGGGACATTACTGCTGGAATCTGGGACCAATTAATCAACTAGGGAGTGTATTCACTGTATTGAAAGTTTTTTTTTTTTTTTTTTTTCAAATATGAAGAAATAATTGACGTAAAGAGAAATAATGTACGCATTCGAACTTGGAAGGACCACGAGTCCAAAATGCACCCAAAACATGTATGAAAAGGCTATATGATAATATGAATGGCTTTATATGAGTTGTATCTCCCGTGTGAAGTGTCTAAAAATTGAATTTATGCTCATGTATATATACACTTGATTTACCTACTAATTTATTATGCATTATAAAAGTATCAACAAACTTGAATCATTAAAATTAAATAAAATCAAAACAATGATATCGTACTAAATTTTGATCCTATGCTTTTGGACAATAATACCGTAATAAAATCAAAACAATAATACCGTACTAAAATCAAATAAGATCAAAACAATTCAATAATACTGTACAATAATATACAAGTATTACAAGTTTTCAGACAATTATAATTTTAGTCTTATACATTTAGATGTCAACCAATCAAGGACTAAACACCGTAATCCTATGCTATAGCACACATTAAAACTGTGGTTACTTTAGCCAACCATTTGTAAGTCAGTAAGTGTATATTACATACAATTGACTGCTCAGCAACAATAATTATAGGAAACAAACAGTAGCACTATCATCCAATTTACAAGAGGGTCCATAAGCTGGAGTCTTTTTGTTCCATTATTTATTTCGATTTAGTAGCACTTATGTTATTTGTAACCTTATGCCCTACTGCCCACAATGCAATCATATGTGATATGTTCCTCAATCTTTTTATTTATTTAGTCCTTAATCATCATTAGGTGTCTTTGCAAAGTGGAACTAAAAGTGATTACTATTAGGTTCGGAGTGTGTGCCCCTATATGAGTCTCTTGCACGTCACGCGCATTGAGAGACTTGATTGTCCACAATCTGATTATAAGACAAATATACCCTTGATTTTGAGTGAAGGAGTAGTGACAAGTGATTATAGGTGGTGAGGATGGGTATTTATAGGAAGGTGTTGTGGATATTCTAATGCAAACTATACATATATTTTTTACAACAACTATGGAGTATTAAAATAATCATCAATTTTGCTACAAAATGGAATTTCATAAATTAATGATTAAAATCACAAGTGTCACATTTTTATTATTCATTTAAGATAATACTAAATAGAAACTTTGTATAGAAACATATTATTAAATTAAATTGTTGAATAAATATTATTTGTAAAATTTTGGGGTAAAAATTTTGTTATCTCCCCTTTTTCGAGGAGTACCGAAAAATAGAACATGACTATTTTCACTATACCAAGACCGTATTATGACCTTTCGAACCACTATAAGTTGCAACAGGGCCCTCTATTGATCATAGGAGAACCATGTAAAATTTTCGTCAACTTTCTTTTTAAGACCCTAAAACCCCCCAAAAACTATGAGTTATAACTTTTGTTTTCGGCTTCATGAGGGTTGTACAGGGCTCCATTTTGTTTTCTCTTCTCCCTAATTATTTACTAGAGGCAGTCATGGGCGGGGTTGGGTTCAGACCAAAATCCGAAATATTAGAGCGGGCTTTTCGGGATGAGCCCAAAAAATAACTAAAATGCATAAAATTAGCTTGCCAAAGCCCACGAGAAAGTATAAAAAATTGGGTCGAACCGCGCCCGACTTCGGGCTGGAAATGACGTGATCAAAACTTGTAATTTTTCGGGTCAAACCAGGTTGAGCTCAAGGGCTAGTCCGGATTTGATTAGCTCTACTATTTACCATGTATTGTCAGGTACCTCAGAATGCCCCACACTCGATTTTGGCCTGTAGCTGAAACATTGTTATCTTCCTTCCTCATAGAATTACTGAAAAAGGAACATAAATGTTTCTCTCTCTCACAAAGTCACGAGACTATATTATGTCATTTCTAATTCGTATAATTTGCTCGAGGGTTCTCTTTCAACCATATAAGTACCGTGTAAAATTTTGGCAAATTTTTTTCCTAGAACCCCAATATCCAGAATACTGTGAATTATAGCCTTTGTTACCGGCTTCCTAAGGCTTTACCGGACTCCGTCTTGTTTTTGCTTCTTTTTTTACCACGTCTTGTAGGTGACTCAAGGATGCTCTACACTCGATTTGGACTCAAAAACCTTCTATCTTCTGTATATATTCATAGGATTACCGAAAAAAAGGAACATAATTGTTTTTCACTCTTCTGAAACCGTATTACCTAAGGGGATTTTGGTAAAGTAATTCCTCTATTTTACACTTTTTTGCCCAACCAAATAAAGCACCAATAATGTATTTCCTAGGAATTTTGATTGCAACCAAACAAGGCATAAGTTTTTTTCTCCCCTTGTTAGCGTCAATCAGCCTCACCACCAAAGCTAGTTCTTGTCTGCCAAAGCGCTTATTTTGCATTTTTTTTTTTTTTTTTTGTTTCAATGATGAAGCTCATTGATAGAAACTAGTTACAAGATATTCCTAAATACAACCATTCACGTTACTCTAAGTCACTTCAATAGTGTTTAATTAAATGATAAAGCTAAAGCAAAAATAATTGAATACCGAAATCCATATGAAAATTCTTCGGTGGCCGTTTGATATATAAATGCTCTGACTTTTATATAATGGATAAGACTCATTATCATCTAAATAACACACAGCACATCCATAACCATTATACAAAATCATCGATCTGAGCACAATTACACATCCTAACTTTCCACCACTGAACTTTCAAAGCCAGTAAACCACTAATGAATCCACCACAAACTTCATCAACATTAAACAAGTTATATTACTAAGCAGAAAGCAGTATTTTTTCACTAATACAAGCTACATACACTTAAAGTTACTAACCAGCGCGCCTCTAGTTCGCTAAAATGAATGTTCTTATTTTTAGTCTATATATGACGGATACAATAGATGTTGTAACTAAGGCGGCTCAATCTTCTCAACACTGTATCAAGGGTGTTGGGGCTTGTCGAGGTCTTCTTGTGGACGGAAAAATGTCTTCTGCTCAAGCACTGACTCGTTGTCAGCATTTGAGGCTGAAGTATGAAACCCAAAAACATCTACACCTGCAGCGTTGTTTTGCTCTGCAGCAGGCCCAAAAACTCCAGTGTTAGGATTTGGAGCCCAGTATTTATCAGATTGCGGGTTGATCACATCGTCTGGCACCACAGTTGGGCGTACATGATCATCGACGTTCTTGTCATACACCGAACCATGAAGTGACCTCCTGCATATATTCAAACATTATCTTGCTATTAGTGGCGTAAACATTTGCTTAAAGAATCAATGGATTGTGACAATAGGGTGTTATAAATAAATTGAGCATATCAATGGAACGAAAATCCTTGGGTTTTTTTTCTTCTTGTGTTGTAAGGACAGAAAATGACACTATGACAGCAACAAAACTAATAATGAGGGTGACTCAAACCTTAAAGTAATTATGTGCGGCACGCAGATTACAAATGTTGAGTCCCATTCATCTTATTTCGACTTATATCAAAAGATATATGAAGTTTTAAATCATCACAACTATTAATATCTCTAAAACAAGTAAACATAAGGTAAAAAGAGTAGAGACGGCAGCAAATGTAACAAGTAAACATAAAAGAATAGAGACGCATCAAATGACATGCCTACTTGTGAAAAAATACAATGGAGTAATTACCAACTATGCAATACAACAAATGATAGATGGGCAGGCATTATCTAAAGATATTAAAATTAGCCAGCCAACTAAATAAGTAAAATATTATTCATTTGACGTTTTTCCATCCAAGCATCACCAAACAAGGTCTAAAATAATATACATGATCTTGACATCAAGAATATTGTACATGTTTAAAGCAAGGTTTGACAATCTACTAATGACCTAATTAAGACCTTAATTAAAAAATTAATGTTACAGATGCTCCGTACACAATTAAGAAAGGATTAAGGGTAGATGACGAATCTTCAGATCATCAAGACAAAAACCTATCTTAATCACATGAAGCTTCATAAGCTCATGTCACGGTGTGTTTACTTAGACATTTGCAATGAGTTAATAATACTTAATAATGCGTATACCATAATCCACACCTCGAATACTCAGCAAAAACTACGTGCTATAAACAATGTAAGAATGTAATTTTAGCATCCGCAACGCTAACGCTAATACCATCTCGCTTAAAATCTAAACCAATGATTGATGCATATAGAGTGTATTATGCAACAACTTTATCATTTTCTGAGAACTCAATCAAAAGCTAAGTTGCTGATTAAGGCCTAAGAATAGATTTCACACTATTTATATGGAATTATATAGCAATTCTAACTTTATGAGGTTAGTGGACCACCCAAAAAAGTAACTACCCTCTTGAAAAGCTACATAATAACAACCTATTCACACAATTAAATGATATATTGCTAAATATTATACTCAATGTCATCAAACACGTAGTTGTTGCACATTTTGGTCACCTAGATACATGTTGATTGCACATCAATATTATTTATTTGATTGCAACTCCAAAAAAAGAATTACCTCACTTGACAAGAGTGATTACATAGATTTAATCACATTAACTTGCCAAATAGTTAATTTGTTTAACAAGAAGATATAACTTATTTAAATGTGATGAATTAATTAAGAACAGTATTAGAAGTAAAATAACACCAATGTGGTTAGGTTTGAGCACCAAAGTATTACATTAGAATCATGAAAAGGACATTTTAGGATATATTATTGCTAAGAACCATAACAAATTAACAATTTGGGTATATTTAAAAATCCGCCCATTGATTTCAAGTTTACAAGTCAAAAATTAATTTATATGGAGTATTTTTTTTATACCTCCTAAATCTAGGTGCACGGAAGAGCCTAGAATAAAGGGTTGTTTGTTTGGTTGCAGGGGAACGTTAGAGATGAAAACGTCGAAATGTTAGGTCTTGTTTCCGTGCATCATAGCTTAAAAGGATTAAAGATTAATCAACAATAACTTTCTAAGCACTACTCACAAAGACGGAGCACCAAAATTAGTTTATATTTCGGTCCAACTTCGTAGCATGATAATGAAAGTGTTTGGCATAATCTTTGAGCATCGTGTTTAAAAAATTACATGTAATATGCAAAATTATAGAAATACTCATTTGTTAATATATACAAGTATACAACACTCAAGGTCTCAAGCAAAGTAACAATAAATTGTTTCACAAAACTTCCATTACCAAATACTTAGTTCAACCTTCTAAATATAGAAATGAAATGAAACTGAAATTCATGTTCAAAAAATAGAAATCTTTCTTAGTGTCAGAAAACAGAAACTCAAATAGAGTAGCAATTTAACTTATGAAGAAGGAAAAACAGAGTCCAAAAATCTAGACAACAAACCTATATTTGAGGCATAATAATATCACAAATTTGCTATTTTAACAAAAAAATAAATAAAATCACAAAATTGTAAAAATAGCCCCTAAATTTAGTGCTAATACTACTCATTCTACATATAGAAGCTAAGTCTTGAAGAATGTTCTAAGAGGGCAAAAATCATATTATAAATTTGTAAGAATTGCTTTTTTTTAATATTATTTTTCAATTTTAATTGATTCATATCATGTAAAAATCTCATAGTTTAATTCATTTTACTATTTTAGCAATAGTATAAGTGTATTAAGTATAACCTTCAAAACATGGATTTATAGATAAATTATTATTTTAAACCCAACAAAATGACAAGAACCACCTACCAACATCACACCAACAAGGCAACAAATTGAATCCTACCAACAAAAGTTCATCCCAAAAAATTTATTTATCAGTTTCATTTTATTTTTTACGTTTCATTATTTTATTCTTTACGTTTCATTTATACAGTATTGTTGATGCAAATTATGTAAGGCTTAAATAGTGAAATCTTTAATTTTATATTAGTAAAAATTGTAAAAACGGGATATCCTGGTAGAATCAAACAACACCCTTAGTATAAAAGCATAATTAATAGTCAAAGTACGTAGTAATTAAATATAAATACCACCAAAAAAATAATCCCCAAAATAGCAATTTCATTCTATTTTCTAATTCATTAAAATATTGAATGAACACCGAAAAACAATATTTCCCCTAAAATGATCATAATTCATAAACAACATAAGAAAATGCAAAAAATCACAACACCCCAAATCAAAAGTACCCATTAATAAATCAATCAATACAAAAAAATATAGGGAAAACATCAAAACTAATAATCTCCTTTTTTTTCCTGTAAAATAGGAAAATAAATTACTCTAATTTTAAAAAAAAAATTAAAAGAAATAAACCTGAAAATAGGTGCAGAAGAAAGAGAACGAGTTGAAGAAGAAGAGTGAGTAATGATCTGACTCACAAATTGCTTCACTCCACGGCTACTTGAATTAGCTGCCATATAATTTATTAATCACTTTTTTTTAATTGTTTATTTTTGTTTATTTTTTATTTTTTTGTTTGAGAGAAAATGAAAATGATCAAAGAATGTAAGAAGTAATGTTTATCTAATTTCTAACCCCCTCAACCAAACACGCCTTTATATAGGACCCAAAAAAGAATTAAAAATAATAAATTAATTTTGATGAGTAAGTGTAAAGACTAAAGAGGGTGTATTGGATTAATTTAATTTGCACCTAACCCCCTATATCTAGGAATTGGGAGTGTTAGTGTTATTACATTAATTGCTAAAGAATAATTTTTTTTAAAATTAGAGGATTTGACGGTTGGGGTTAACGGTGATTGACGTGGACGTTAGTAAACGGAGTTAGATGGGTTTGGGAAGGAATGGAAGATGAGGGGTTTGACGGAGTTGGGTAGTTTAGACGGTTTGGGGTTGACGGCGTTTGGTTTATTGAAGAGGAGTTATGAGGAAGGGTAGATTTGGATGTGATGATTAAGTTGCCACGTTTTTTTCTTTGCTAATTTGGATTATTATTGGTTTGGATAAGATAAGGGTATGAATTTATTGAATCCAAGAGGACTAGAGGAGATAATCTTATGGGTTAAGGAGGTATGCACTCCTCAAATTATTTTACCACTTTCGCATTAATATAAATAACGATTATTTTTACTTTTTATGTCAAAGGAAGATAAATGTAGAAATGACGGCGGAAATCACCATCCATTCATATAAAGTACATTCATGTCAAAAAAAAAAAAAAAAAAAAGTTGGAACTTAGATGGGGTTGTTAAATAAAGTATGAAATTCGTATGCACCACCTAATTTTTATATGAAATAAAATTATGTTTACATTTAATACCGTTATCCCTCTAACACGCCACCACACTAACACCACCAATACTTTTCACCGCTTCCACCAACTACCCTGTTGGGAAAATAAGTGTATTCCAAATTCTACATAGAAAGAACTGTAAGAAGATAAGTTATTTATATAATGATGCTCAATATATACTAATACAAGACTTTTTGGAAAGAACCCAAAAACAAAATTTGTGGGTTAAGCCCAAAGCAAACAATATTATACTAATGTGTATGAGCATCTGACGTCGGCCCAAAGTGAACAATATTATACTAGTATGTGTATGAGCGTGGCGTCGACAACCATAACATTTAATTAATCATATGGATGATTATAAATACAGTGCCAAAATGGAAAGTGTTACAATAATATAATTATATTAAAGCGGATGATGTATATAATATATAGATACTTCAAAAATACAAATAATCTACGAATTTTATTTTGAACAATTATCAACATAATTAATAAAGTAATTATTTTTCTTTCAATATTAACAACTATTGAAAATTGTAAGTAATGAATCACACATGTATCATGCTGATTTGTTAAATATATTTGCACAATTAAGTCATGAATCATATACGTATTGTTTTTCACACTTTTGTACACTTTGATATATTCTATACTCTAAAATGAATCATTAGATTTTTAATTAAATGTTTTTCAAAAAAAGTCTGAAACCTCTCTCTGTTCAAGAATTTTATAATTTATTCCGATCCTTAAAAAGGTTTCAAAATATAATTTTAAAGATAAAAAAAAGCTATATGCATAATTGCATAATAGTGCAATGAGGGGAAAGTTCGCTAAGAATTTAATCATGTTAAAAATCAAAGCTTATGTAGTCCTTTTATGTTTTATTTAACTTGTAAGGCAATTTACATGCCTTTTAACTTTGGTGATGTAATTAAACAACGAAACATATGAGTAGTTTAATATTGCAACCTTCCTTCTGATTAAACTAATTAAGGGCCCACTTGTTGCATGAATAACATATTAAAATCTTTACTCTTTAGTTTTATGATTTTTGTTAGTATTTGCTTAAACTAAAAAATTGATTTTTTTTTTTTTTTTTGTTAAAAAAAATTCCAGTTAAGTAAACCCTCTAGTCTCATATGTTAACATACAATTTAGAAAACATATGTTATAGTATTATCTAGTGAAAAAGTTATTGAATCTTATTTAGGAATTGATTACTCAAGTCACTTTCTCAGTTAACACTTCACAGTGACCTCCGATCCCAAAGTCAGACTTCATGCCTTAACCAAAACTAAGCATCCATTAAACAATTGAGAGTGAGGGATAGCTAAAATGGATAAGACTTTCCTTCAGATTCCAAGAAATCCTGAAATCAATTATCATCATTCACCCTTGCGGCTCCCTAACACCAAATATGTCTCTTGTGGCTCCCTAAGACCCTAACGCCAAATAACATATTGATTGGCAGAGAAAATAATATATGCTATTTGTTTCATTTGAATATGTATAATGAACACCCAATTATAATTACACATATAGCTGGTTGAATTTTTTGTACCGATTTCAAAAATTAATATTAAAATTGAGTCACATCATCCGCTCTTTGGAAAAAAAATGTTTTGAATAAAAGAATTAATTTTAAAATTCATGATAAAAAAAATGCTTCATTTAATTTTTTATTTTCACTCTAAGCTCCTTATATATAACCCTTATTATCATTTTCCATTTATATATATGCATCATTGGGGAAGGGGCATAAAACATGCCACGTTAATTAATAGATATGAAAAATGACTATTCGAGAGCCTAAAAAGGAAATTACTAATCCGGTAATAAACTGTTCTTGCTAGGCTTGTTTATTAGTCAATGGAGAAAACTAAGAAGTATGTTTAAAATTGTTTATCTATTTCTCTCAAAAAAAAATTTTTATCTATAGTTTAAAGTTTGGCAACTTAGACTAATTTTAAATTTCAAAAATGAATTATTTTAAATTTGAAATTGGGGTACGTAATGATCTATGTACGTACCCCTTAGGATTGAGGCAAAACATTTAATTCAATATACATAAAGTATAAATGAAATTAATTTAAAAAACCAAGCCAATGTCCCACTTATATATATATGGAATCAGTTGAAAATTGAAGGTACAAAGATTTGGTTAATTATATTATAACTAAAAGGATCTTGTTAATTAACAAGCAACTCAGGCATTGAATAAGCATTAAATAATTTTCCCACAAAAGTATTAAATTGGAAATTCGAGTTAAAGTCATGCATGTTCCCGATCTAATTAACATTTGATTAAAATTAATATTTCCACTTTTAACATACTTATGATATACCCTTGACCAGATGCTTGTTAGCTTCAATCTGATTAAAAATATGTTCAATTTCAATTTGGTTGCTGATTATCGATCATGAAACACTAACACTTACATTTACACATACATACACACACATTACAGATAAACATACATCTTTGGTAACTTACTAGACATAATTAATAATGGTTGCACATAATGATGCATGTATATGCATGCAGCAACCATCATCGTAAATTGTTGTTATTTTTAAGGACTGATGTACCTCTACATTTGGTTTCCCCTTGCACTAGAAGTTGAATAGTCTTTACTTTAAACCTTTTTCACAATAAAAACACTACAATGTGACGTACAATCACATACACTTTCATATATATAAAAGCATTATTCTTCTAAATTCTAATCTTATATTGTCTAACTAATCATTCTTGCAAATTCGTTCTCGTTTTTCAATTCCTCTACTCATAATAGTCTTGTTTATGCGAATCAAACAAATGGAAAAGTCTAGGAGACAATTAGAGGAAGCATATCGAGGCGACGAACTATTGGAGTTGGTATTCTCATGGTCACTCAAAGATGTTCTTAACAAAGATCTTTACAAGGAGAAGGTACTAAACTAATTTACTGATCATATATAATTAAATATGTAATACTATGTACTCGTTTATTATTTATGTACACATTACACATATAATTGACATAAACATCACTACATACTGTAATTTGTTGTTTGATTTTATTTGTTTAGCTTGTTAATTGTCATCTTTTTTTTATAACTTCATTTGATCACAAAACTTATAAATAACGTAGCAAGTGATGGAAATTTTATGTAACGTTCGCATGCACAGATTCATTTACTAGCACCTTAATATGAAGCAAGGATGGTATATTCATAAATCATTTTATGGTGTTGTTAACTGTTAATACGCAGGTTAAGCAAATACCTGAAAGGTTTACTTCAACTGTTGATTATCTGAACTCTTTCATTGATCCACTCATAGAAGAAACTCATGCAGATTTCTGTTCCGCTTTGGAAAATGTAGCTCAAGCTCCTGTATGCGGGATAACACAGTCAATTATAATCAATCAAACTAAGCCTCCACAGTACAGCATTTCAACCGAAAGATTGATTGATTTAATTAATCCTCAAGATGAACGTAATTATAGGCCCAAACCTGGAGATGTTTTCCTTTTGACAAACTCAATAATAAACAATGTTGAAGATCTATATACACGAGGAGAGACCTTTCTAATGGCCTATCTGATAGGGAATGGAAATCCTAGGTTTTGTGAGTGCAATATTTTGACTTCAAAGGTAATCGATTCAACCTATCTAAAACCCCAGAAGCTTAAGAGACTTTTCGCGACTTATATGATCAACTTGACTACCAATATGAGAATTTGGTGGGGATTAAAGAGTAATCTTCAATCACGAAATTTGAGTCTAATTGATAGTGTGCTACATAATGACTCTTCTGTAAGTAATTTTAATTGCTTCTAATTACTACGTAATTAAATTTTTTTTTTCACTCTCGTTAAATGATTTCAGTTTTAGTCACTGGTGAACTTTGTTGACAGCAGCAAATTGACTGTTCTGTTGGCTTTTCTGAGGAGAACACCAGTGTGTCAGGTTTAATAAGCTCGTTCAACCTCGACGAATCACAGAAAAGCGCTATTTGAAGCAGCATTTCCATGAAGGGTTGCTCACACAATGCAGACTGCACCAAGGTGAAGCTGATTTGGGGTCCACCTGGGACGGGAAAAACAAAAACTGTTGCTACATTGTTGTTTGCGCTTCTTCAATTGAAATGCAAGACACTGACATGTGCACCCACAAATATAGCAGTAGTGCAAGTGGTGAAAAGGCTCATGAGTCTTGTCTCAACATCTCATGACAGGTATGGAAACTGTCGCCTGGGAGATATTGTACTGTTTGGAAATGCAGAGAAGATGAATGCAGTAGAAGATAATGATCTTGCGAAAGTGTTTTTGAGCAATCGCGTTCAAATACTTAGCATAGCTATAAGAAGGTGGAAGACTACTTTGGAGTCTATAATGTTTTTAATAAGTGATCCTAAGAAACAGTACAATGAATACATAAAGGCAAAGGAAGGTAGTAAGAATGTTAGGGAGATAAAGATGTCAAAGCGTCACACACATTTGATGCATCTTACCGATTTGTCATTGAAAAAAAGCAGAAATATTTGTGTTGAAGAAGATAACAGAAAAAACAGAACAGAAGTTGGGTCTGAAGTATACTTGTTAACATTGGAGGAGTTTCAGGAAAGGACTTTCTACTCCTTGGCAGAAACATTAATTATATGTGCGAATAATCTCTTTACTCATCTTCCAACATCATGCATACCATTACCAATGGAAATACATATGATCCCGCTAGTTGATCAGCTTAAGAATCTAGCAAGTGAAAGAAAACATTTCAATCACTTCAACGAACTGATACAGAAGAGGATTGAGGTTTTAAAATTTTGCCAAAGTCTTGTGGGACTTTTCGATGGGAAAAAAGACCTATGGAATATGTGTATGTCAAGAGCTGATTTGATATTCTGTACTGCTTCTAACTCTATTAAGGTGAATGCAAATGTGGAATTTGTGCTTATAGATGAAGCTGCTCAGCTCAAGGAATGTGAGTCTGTCATTCCCCTGAGTATACCTGGCGTGAAGAATGCTGTTCTGATAGGCGATGATCGACAACTTCCAGCCATGGTTCAGAGCAAGGTACATATATATCATTGTGAAACATCTTGTTTTTAACTCTATCAACTTAATTTGGCTTGTTTTAGGTGTCGGAAAATTCCAACTATGGAAGAAGTTTGTTCCAACGACTAGCAACACAAGGAAGGCAGAAGCACTTGCTCAACATCCAGTATAGAATGCATCCATCCATAAGTTTATTTCCCAATAAAGAGTTCTATAAGAACAAGATTATAGATGCACCGCATGTGAAAGAAACAGGCTACCAAAGGAATTTTCTTGATGGAGCGATGTATGGATCTTATTCATTCATCAATGTCAAGAGAGAAAAAGAGAGCTTCAAAGGGCATAGCCCAATAAACGCGGGGGAGGCAGAAGTGATTGATCAGATCATTGCAAAACTCTTCAATGGTACTTTCTACCAAGGGCCTCAATAACAAACTCCTGCATTATACTTTTAGCTTCAACTTCCAGGAAGCAAACTCTAATCCTATGTATATATCTCTAATAATCTGCAGGACACCAGATCACAAAACGGAAGGTTAGTGTCGGGATAATATCACCTTACAAGGGTCAAGTAAGTCTCATTCAAGAAAAGATAGGCAAGAAATATGCCAATTACAAGGATAATTTTTCTGTCAATATTCGCTCAGTTGATGGATTTCAAGGTGGTGAAGAGGATATTATCATAATTTCAACAGTTAGATGTAATGAAAATGGAGCTGTTGGCTTTCTTTCTAATCACCAGAGAACAAATGTAGCTCTGACCAGGGCAAGGTAAGCCTCAAGATTATACCTTTCAGGTATTTGTTAAGATGCATTTACAGATTTCACAATTGTTAGTTTTTTCCTGATTATTGTGCAGGTATTGTCTATGGATAGTAGGGAATGAGGCTACTTTAGCTAAAAGCGGATCAATATGGAAGGAAATTGTGATTGATGCAAAAACAAGAGGTTGCTTCCACAATGCAGATGACAACATAGATCTTAGGGCTATGGTACAAAAACCAGCTGCAAAACTCAAATGTTCTGTTTCTCTAGAACTTGGGAATACAAGATGGAAGGTATTTTCATCATTAATTTATCTAAACGAACTAGATTAATATTGATCATAATATGGTATAATATGTTGTAAATCTTATTCCATTATTAGGTCCTCTACACGGATTATTTTAAGACTTCAATTTCAAGCATAGACAGCAAGAAGTCTCAGCAGCGGGTGCTGGAAATGCTAAAGAAATTAGCTGATGGATGGCATCAATCCAACTCTGAAGAAGTGACTGGTGATGTTGTCATCATTAATGGTGTAGTGGCTGAGTTACTGAAGCAATACAAGGTTGATGAACAGTTCTATCTCATTTGGGCGGTTGATGTTCAAAAGGAAGAATCAAAATACACTCAAGTTATTAAAGTTTGGGACATTTTACCAGCTTCCAAGATTCCTAAACTTGCGGAGGAACTTAACATCCTCTTTGAAGATTATACTGTGGACTTGATAAATCGTTGCAAATATAAATCTCTCCAAGGGTATGTGCATTTACCACAAGACTCACAAAAAATACTCTGCAGCTTTGTGAAAATAACCAACTAATGATAGTTTTGCTGCACACGCATGATACAGGAACTTGGCAGTGCCAATGTCATGGCCACTTCATCCTGTTCCCAGTGCTGAGCATTTGACAAACCGGTTTTCGGCTATGAGCATTAGCAGTGATCAAGAAAAATGGACTTCCATGTTTATTAAGTAATACGCTTTTCCTGTTGCATCAAATGTACATTCACCACAATTCTTTTAGATTATCTGATATTTATGTCATCTTTTCCAACTTATATTGCAGGAACTTAATGGGAAGCCTGTGGAGGTGGATTAGTACAACTACAATCAGTTGTAGATTGGGAGCAAGAAGATGAGTAAGGCTGCTTGATAATATGGTTGTAAAGGTCCTCAACTCATTTCAGTGTGTTCTATCTTGCAATCTCCCAACACCTTGCATTCTTGGCATAAGATGAAGGGAGAGTATGGGCATGTGATTTTGGTTAGACTGATGAGGGAGTTCGCAAATTAAAAGATGAAAAGACTTTGTTTTTTTCATTTTAGACAAATATTTTGCAATGTTGAACTCCAATAACATTTGGTAGTGTATTTTTTAGTAGTATCTCATTGTTGAACCCATGGGTAGTGCTTGAAGGAGAAGGCGTATAGTAAAAACTTTTTTCTTTCCACATTCCAGCAGTAAATGTTCATGTTTCATGGAATTTGAGCTACAAACTTTTATCGTTAAGCTTAACTGTTATGAGACTTTTCTATCTGATTAACTATCGACGAGTATAATACTTGTGGTTAGGCTTGTAGTTTTCTTTGGAAATGATGGATTGATGGTAGATGACCATGATCAGAAATTCTACTGTGTTTTTAGACAACGTAGCTGAAAGTATAAAATGCTCCCAAAATCTTTATCACCTAATTTTTTGCTTTAATATTTTGAAAAGCAATACCCAAATTACTTGCAAAAAGTAGGGGTTATGGAGGACAATGAAAATAATGATGGGCGACTATGATGTTTTAGTGTCACTTAAGAACATAATGGCAATACTACCTTAAGCGCCAAGTATGGGACTTCATTGTAGAGTTAGGCGGTGTTGAGGATCAGGACATGGCAGATTGCCATGTCTCTGGTGAAAGACTCCAGCAAATTACTTGCAAAAAGTAGGGGTTATAGAGGACAATGAAAATAATGATGGGCGACTATGATGTTTTAGTGTCACTTAAGAACATAATGGCAATACTACCTTAAGCGCCAAGTATGGGACTTCATTGTAGAGTTAGGCGGTGTTGAGGATCAGGACATGGCAGATTGCCATGTCTCTGGTGAAAGACTCCAGCAAATTACTTGCAAAAAGTAGGGGTTATAGAGGACAATGAAAATAATGATGGGCGACTATGATGTTTTAGTGTCACTTAAGAACATAATGGCAATACTACCTTAAGCGCCAAGTATGGGACTTCATTGTAGAGTTAGGCGGTGTTGAGGATCAGGACATGGCAGATTGCCATGTCTCTGGTGAAAGACTCCAGCAAATTACTTGCAAAAAGTAGGGGTTATAGAGGACAATGAAAATAATGATGGGCGACTATGATGTTTTAGTGTCACTTAAGAACATAATGGCAATACTACCTTAAGCGCCAAGTATGGGACTTCATTGTAGAGTTAGGCGGTGTTGAGGATCAGGACATGGCAGATTGCCATGTCTCTGGTGAAAGACTCCAGCAAATTACTTGCAAAAAGTAGGGGTTATAGAGGACAATGAAAATAATGATGGGCGACTATGATGTTTTAGTGTCACTTAAGAACATAATGGCAATACTACCTTAAGCGCCAAGTATGGGACTTCATTGTAGAGTTAGGCGGTGTTGAGGATCAGGACATGGCAGATTGCCATGTCTCTGGTGAAAGACTCCAGCAAATTACTTGCAAAAAGTAGGGGTTATAGAGGACAATGAAAATAATGATGGGCGACTATGATGTTTTAGTGTCACTTAAGAACATAATGGCAATACTACCTTAAGCGCCAAGTATGGGACTTCATTGTAGAGTTAGGCGGTGTTGAGGATCAGGACATGGCAGATTGCCATGTCTCTGGTGAAAGACTCCAGCAAATTACTTGCAAAAAGTAGGGGTTATAGAGGACAATGAAAATAATGATGGGCGACTATGATGTTTTAGTGTCACTTAAGAACATAATGGCAATACTACCTTAAGCGCCAAGTATGGGACTTCATTGTAGAGTTAGGCGGTGTTGAGGATCAGGACATGGCAGATTGCCATGTCTCTGGTGAAAGACTCCAGCAAATTACTTGCAAAAAGTAGGGGTTATAGAGGACAATGAAAATAATGATGGGCGACTATGATGTTTTAGTGTCACTTAAGAACATAATGGCAATACTACCTTAAGCGCCAAGTATGGGACTTCATTGTAGAGTTAGGCGGTGTTGAGGATCAGGACATGGCAGATTGCCATGTCTCTGGTGAAAGACTTCAGCAAACCTCTAAGATTATAGAAAGATGACGGGAAAGAGTCTCTAAAGGAGATATGGGAGCGTTGAGGTGTTGAGTTCATGACCAAGTATTAGGGAAGACTTCCCTTTAATAAAAAGTATTAGGGCAGATCCGCACTTCAATGAGCACCGGAAAAGGTTGTCCATGACCAGACCCAAGAATTTTGGGTGTCTTCAACTAGGTAACATTTTTGCCAAAAATGAAAAAATAAAAAACTTGGCAACATAATCAGATAAAATCATAGAGATCCCCACATGATTTGAGCTTTTCTAAACCAATTGTAGTTACAGTTTTTCCAATTTTTGGATATTGCTATGAATCTATAACATTATGCTTTTCACAATTTTATTCTTCTTTATAGTGTTTAGCGGGCAGCAATTAATGAAGGGGACATGTCAATCACTAGTGAAGGGCTCCAGTCATCCACCGAGAGCCTGTTTACATCAACTGAAAACAACTAAACTAAGCTAATTGGAGTTGAAAGTTTTTATTATGGATTAATGATTTTTAATTATGAATTTTTGATTTTTAACTATTGATTATTAACTATTGATTTTTAACTATAATTTTTATGGATTGATTATTATTAACTATGGATTACAAATGATTTTAACTATGGAATACTAGCACAGTAATAATTTTGACATTAATCCACTAATAATTATTAAATAAAAAAATTTCCGTTATTGGTAGTTTACATTTTATGAATCAGTACTACATTTTCATATTCACTTGTGTGGCATAATAATATTTTTGCAAATGATATTACTTATATTTTTGTTTCATATGCTGAATGGTAGTTTCATCATATTTTTTTCGCGAAAATTATAAATTATTATATATATATATATATATATATAAATATAACAAAAAAAATCTTGATTAATGTTTCAAAATATATTATGAACACACTAATAATATTATAAACAAAATAATGTCAAATATAAAATAATGATGATAATAATAATATTATTATGAACAAATATACTACGAAATATACATATATGAATAAATAATATTAGAAACAAATTAATTAGCAAAATAAAAGAAAAGATGAATTAAATGGAGCTGAACCAAGCTCAACTGACCTAAAAACCGAATTAAGGAAAATAAAAAAGGACATACGACCAGTACCTTATTATTAGTGCCCATTTTTCAATGGAAAATTTTCTAGAAGCTTGTTACGGAGTACATAATATAAGCCATCTTCTCGCTGCCCGTTCCTTCCCAACTGCAGCATAACCGTTGCAAGTGCTAAATTTATAGGTAAAGTAGACAAGATATGCTTCCAAAATTTACATTTTTCCATTATACTATAAAGTACAAGATTACATGCACCCTTCATTCAAAAAATATCCACATTTTCCTACAGCAAAAGGAGATCTTAAACTAACAGGTTTGTGCCTGCCAACTCTTTTTGGAGTAATTTCTCCTGAAGGGACGAAGCATCTCTGTAATAAAACAAACCTAGTGATGCGACTCCAAATGCAACCCGCCTACAATTACCAACAAAAATGGCCAAAACTCCTACTTACAAAATTTACCCCCGAACAACCCCTCTATCAGAGGTAATTAGGCCAGACAAGGAGGTCATCTGTTCACCGCTAAGAAATGAAAGAATTTTTCTTACTGTACTGGATGTAGCAGATGGGAAATGGCCGCCTTCAGATGAAACATCTACATAATTACCCATCTGGACCATCTCATGAGCTTTTGGATAAAGACCAATCAGTTCATACATAATAGCCATGGATAGAGTTGTATCACATTCTGAGGCAGCAGTATGATGTAATAGACCCAACAAGTGTTGCTTTATACCCTCAACTCCTGAGTCATTATATCCATGCGCTTCCACTCCCCGTCTGTAAAATTTATATGTTAGTGAGGTCTTGAAAACAAAAAAATACTGAAAGGAATTCAGTTCTGCCTAATAATAAATAATGAAAATCTTACCTCCCAATAAAGCCTAGAAGGACAACAAGAGCAGTAGAGATGACTCTATTACCCTGTTCACTTGATTCAAACATCTTAAATAGCTTTGGAACAAAATTTTTGCATACCCAATCCCAGCACTGCAAGGAGAATGATAACACATAGATCAGGCATTTTCAACTGAAATTAGAAAAGATAAGCAATAATTGTTTACTACTATTGAAGTAAGCAAATGTAGTACCATGATGGATGCAATGAGCTCCAGAGATGACAGTACATCACCCAGGAAGCAAGAGAGATCTTCCCTGTCTGACAAATGAGCCAACACCGCTGGATTTATAGGAGCAATATGCCTTTGCAATTCCGCTAATAGTTCCAAGGAAACATCATCTAACGAGACAGAGCCCTCTGAGAAAGTGCATCTGACACATTGAGTGAACTGAAGCTGAATATCTTTATGATCTGGTTGGAGATCATTGCTGGCATTCTTTGCTAGAGAACACTCCATGAAGGTCACCACAGATTTAACTACTTTCATAATTAAAGAGTAATTGGTGTTGGTGATGTATTCTTGACCACATATGTCAGAAAAGACATGAAGGATTGTCAATGCCATCGAGTACTCAGCTTTGACCATCTGAAGAACTTTCAGTGAAACTTCGCATACAAAACCAAAGTGACCAACAGCTTTACAGATGCATCCTAAAACAATGGACCCAACAACAACAAGAGTAGTTGAAGCCATCTTGGGCCACAAGACTATTAACTCGCCTTCATGCATAATCTCAATACTTGAACCACAACCCTCCAAAAACTCACAAGTCACGTCACTATTTGACAAAATCTTCCTGTTGAGTATTAAATCTTCACTCAAAGTAAGTAAATCACGAAGGTCACAGATTTTTGCACACAGAACTCTCATGTCAAAATTGAATAGCACTGCATGACAAAAGATGATTCAATAGTTAAAAACAATCCATTAAATAAATAAATAAACAGAAATGATTTACAGCATATAAAAAGATAGTATCATGAGAACAATACAGGAGGATAAGAAATTATAGAAAGATGGCATAAAATATACCTTTAAGTATATGTGCAGAAAAAGAATCCATTTGCCCCTGGCTGTGGAAATTCACATGCTTGCCAAAAGAAACCGCAGAAAAGTTGAGTAGCATAAGGGAGAAAAGAACACATGCTCTTTCCCTGACAATGCACACAGAAAGGCAAGAAAACATGAGTTCAAATGACAGGTTATATTCAGTTGAAATTTATAGAATTTTATGCTGGAAAGAAGCAAGAGTGAATAGTGAAAAAACCACTACTTGATTTGTAAAAAGTAACAGCACACCAGCTCAGACCAAATTGGGTAATAACAACAATATAGATAAACCAATGGGGTAATTAGCGCAAAAGCTCCGCGAAAAGAATCTATATTTACCAAGTACACATGTTGATTTAGCCAATCAGAAATTTAAAAATTACCTTGGTCTAAGATCTTTCTCCAACACTAATGCCTCCAGCATATCATGCATTGACCAATTAGTTTGAAGAAACAAGCAACGAGAGACACATGTTCTAGTAGCACCGTATATCCTGGTCATATTGCCAACATCCATATCAGGAAACAATACAAAGTACATTTGGCTTTTATCGAACACTAATAAAGCATGTTGATGAGCAGCCTCATTGTTTCCAGGTAGAGGTATGGGCAAATTCTGGGTTCCAACGCTTTGTCCAAAATCAAGCAACAAAAACTCAGGGAGGATAGGAGACAGCGGCTTCTCCATCGCCATCCTGAAACATTCTTCAGCAACAGCATTGTCTAAATCAAGTAGCTTCATGCAGTCTCCGTTGATCAACTGCTCAAAGCTTGTAAGCGCATCTTGGTCGTCTTTCACCCCGTCTCTCTCCAGAGCTGCTAGAGGCTGGGAATCTTTCTTTGTTTCTTTGGCACTCGGAGCAATATTTTTATCTCCTAAAATCTGCTCATTAGAGTCACCAGTTTGCTGAAGTACTTCTGGTTCAGGCAACGGCTTTCTTTTCTTGCCAGATCCATCAACATTGGCAGATATATTTGATTCATTGATAGGTAATAGCAAATTTTCCTTGGATATCTTCTCATTCATCATTGGACGGAGTAATGCATTCTGCAACAAGGACAACCTTTTTTCTGCATCCTGGAAGATTCTTTTACCTTCAAAATGCATACATTTGATAGACTCAAATTCATCAACAATCTTCTTTCTCTTTTTGGCAGCTCCAGTCTCAGTCTCAACAGAGCTTCTTATGATATGTTCACCAACAATACCAGCTTCGTCACCAATTTTTTGTCTGCAGCGCTGAATCGAGCATTTGGGCCTCGTTACTTGCTGGTTGGTGTTCTCCCCTGATAAACCTGGTGTCATAGTCAGAGGGCCAGCCACTCTTTCCTGTGATCCCATCAACTGTTCATCAGAAAAAGATGCTGTATTGGAGTTAAGGGCATAACTTGGTATATTATCTTCACGAGAACCCCCATGCAGAGGATCCAATTCATTCTCCATACCTGAGGTGGACTCCATGCACAGCCCTGCTTGCCCAACATGCATGTTTGGCTTGAAAAGACATGACGCATCCCGGGATGACAAGTTAGACATTCTGAGCTCTTTGTCTCCACAAAAATTTATTTGAGACTGCCCTAATTTCTGCAAGTAAAGTTCAATAAGTGAGTTTAAATAAATAAATAAAACAAAAACAAAAAGCACCTTACAAAATATTGAACAAGTCAAAAAAAAATAATATCATGAAAAAGAATAGCCAAGAAAACAAATGTGAAGGATATGGAAAATGAAAAGGTCAAGCTTTTAAGTACATACTTCAAAGGACAAAGAAATGCAAGACTTCCCAAAAACAAAATAAGACGAAAAGGTAGAGGAAAATTTGAATCTCGCTTGACAAACCTTTGATATGTTAGTCACACCACTTCTTGCACCAAAATTATCACTTAGCATACCAAGGTGGTCCAATAAACACTGGAAGTCCATCTTTAATCTTTGTAGCTCCTGCTGTAAAACTCTATTGCGGCCCTTTTCTAATTTAGCAACCTCTTTGGCATGCCTCACTCGCTTCTTCTCAAATCTTAATTGTTCTTGCAAGAGATTAATTCTTGCAGCTTGCTCATTCACAACAAAAGAAGGGGAACTACTGCATAATTTTACTTTCTGCAACTTGTGTTCCATATCCTGGAGTTTTTGTCTGGCAATCTCCAACTCTTGAGATAAATGATCACCCCGGCACTTCTCTATGGCTCTCATTTCGTTTACTTGATCATCTGAGTTTAACAGCAGCATATCTGCTCGTGCTTTATCTCTTGCCACATCTTTTCTTTCAACCTCAAGCAAGTCATTCACCCTATTAAGCTCCTTCTCTAATTTAACTATCGTTTCTTTGCTACACTCTAGCTCCTCAAAAAACTTGTCAGCACGACCCTTTTCCTCCAAGGCATTCTTATTACTGACTTCTGCACGCCTTTTATGTTCTTCTTTAATGGACATTTCAATATCAGCACGCTTTCTCTCTTTTTCAACTTTCTTCTTTTCCGCCTCAAGGATTCTATAAACCTCGGCTACCTCAGAAACATTGGTAGATTTTTGAGATGAAATTTCCCTTTGCAATTTCTGAACCTTCTGCTTTTCCTCTTCCAACTGCAGTAACAATTTGTCACTGCAACATTTTTCTTCTGACCACATATTCTTGTTAACCTCTGCAATCCTTCTTTGCTCCATAACATTTGTCTTCTCTTCTTCCACTTTCTGCAATTTCTGAACCTTCTGCTTCTCCTCTTCCAACAGCAGTAACAAAGCATCAGCACGACATTTTTCTTCTAAGCACATCTTCTTGTTTATATCTGCAATCCTCCTTTGGTCCATAACACTTGCCTTCTCTTCTTCCAGAAGCCTTTGTGCTTGAGCAACATTATTCTTTTCTTCTTCAAGGTTTCTCTTAAGCTCATTTAGCTCAGAAGAATTAACAACTTGATGAGACAACAACACCTCTTCCATTTTCATTTGATATTTTTCAAACTTCTGCTTCTCTTCTTCCAATAGTGTCAAAAGTTTATCAGCACGGCGTCTTTCTTCAGCAACTCTCTTCTCATTTGCTTCAGCAAACTTTCTTTGCTCCGTAACATTCGCCTTCTCTTTTTCCACATGCATTTGAACTTGAGAAACTTTTTTATTTTCTTCGTCAAGGTTTTTCTTAAGCTCGTATAATGAGATATTCATAGCTTTATTGGATAACAACAGCTCTTCCATATCCTTTTGATACTTCTCAATCTTCTGCTTCTCTTCTTCCAATTGAATTGAAAGTTTGTCAGCACGGCATTTTTCTTCAGCTACCATGTTCTGGTTTGCCTCTGCAATCCTTAATTGCTCCTGAACGCTCGCATTCGCTTCTTCCACGTGACTTTGCAATTGAGCAACTTTCTTTCTTTCTTCCTCAAGGTTTTTCTTAAGCTCATTTAACTCAAAGGAATCAACAGCTTCATGGGATGACAAAAGCTCTTGAATTTCCATCTGATATTTACCACTATTCTGCTTCTCTTTTTCCAATTGCGTTAAAAGATTGTCAGCACGACATTTTTCTTCTGCAATCCTCTTCCCATTTGCCTCCGCAATCCTTCTTTGTTCAACAACTCTAGCCTTTTCTTCTTCAACATGTTTTTTTTCTCTACCAACTTTTTTCTTTTCAGCCTCAAGCCTTTTCTTAACCTCATCTAACCCCAAGGAATCAGCAGATTTCTTAGAATTCATAATTTCTTGCATCTCCTGTTGCAATTTTTCAACCTTCAGCTTTTCCTCTTCCAACTGCTTTTGGAGATTATTAGCACGTAATTCTTCTTCCCTAACCCGTTTCTCATTGGAACAATTATTTCCTTTAATAACATTTTGCTTTTCAGCCTCAAGCTTATTGCACACTTCTTCCCACTTCAAATTTGTTTTTTCAAGTTCATTTTTTAGATTCTCTATCTGAATGCTATGCTCTTTAGCTTCCCTGGCAGCAGCAGTGGCCGTCTTACTTGCTTTATCAGCTTTGGTCTTTTCAAATTCCAGAGTTTTTTGTAATCCTGCAGAATTTTTCCTCTCCGACTCTACCCTTATTTTTTCTTCATCAAGAAGCTGCTTAAGGCGGTTTATCTCCACCTCTTTTTCAGAAATGCAAGTCTGAAGATGATTTGCTTCGATATAAGAGTCTGCATGTCGCGAGCCTAGCTCAGGCTTAGTAGAAGATACCTCAGACTTCAACGCGGCAATTTCTTTCTCCATTGAGATCCTAAGAGACGTTTCCTTTTGTTTCTCTTCTTCTAAAACATTTATCCGAGCTCGCTCTTCATCAAATTCTGCAGATGCACAATTATAGAAGCAGACCATCAGTCAATGCAATAATTTGTTTCCACAGTCCGTTCATGTGCAGCACGCAAGAATGGACATTCCAAGTATGTAAGTACTCAGAGATTCAAGTGTATACCAAATCATAATCCAGGCTCCCATGGAAGATATTGATGCAAAACTTCACAAAATAGTTGGTCTAATCCTATAATTGAAGAACCCAATCATCATCATTTTCAATCTATGTTTAATAAAACTTCGACAAAAGGAGTCGCGTTAAGTACATATATAGTAAAAGTGGTTCAAGAGTACCCACCTTTTTGATAGATGAAACATTTACATGATGGCAGGTCTTGAAGGAAAAGGGCGTTCAACAAATCAAAGCACGACAACCAAAATCGAAAAAACCACAAGTCATATTGTTGAATTCATTACACATTACCTAAGCATGTTAATCTCAATTCATTTCAACTACTACATTATGACTACCTAACAAGCCCATTTTACAAAACCTAAATTAACAGACAGCACCAAGAAAAATCAGACAAGGAAGAAAAAAAAAATAGGAATTGGCCGGGTTCATCAATTAAAAAGGTAATCCCGGAGAAGTTTCAATCTCAGGAAATGCCCTAATCAGCATCCACTCCCCTAGGGGTTCTTGGTTAAAGATTTCCAACATCACCCTTTCCACCAAGCAAACAACTTTCGAATATCAATTTTCACAACTAATTGTTAATTCTCTTCCGTCAACCAAATAACTATCTAACAATAATTTTCGCGACTACTTGTCCATTTTGTTCCATCCACCAAACAATTTTCCAATCTTTCTATTTACAAAAAAATCGACGTTTAAGTCAAACAACTATCCAATGTAATATATTTCGCAAGCGGATGTAAATCCTATATTTCTTTTCTTCACCATCTTCGAAACAAACAATTCAAATCAATCACTTAAGCCATTACAATTCTGAGAAACAATACTCAACAGCTAATATTTGAATTTAATACAAACAATTCAACAGAAAATTGAATTACTGATATATAAATTAAAACAACAACTTACCTTTCTTTAATTTGTCATTCTCCAATTGAAGACGATCAATTTGCTCATTGAGGATTTTAACACCTTCTCGAAGAGCAGTTCGACTTTTTTCAATTTTCAAGAATTTTGTTTTCCACTACAAAAACAACAACAACAATTTCAAATTTGAAATCAATTAAACAAAAAAAAAAAAAAAACGAAAAATAATAACGACAATTAAAATTTAATGGAATACCTGAATACAACAAGGGTTTTGCGAATTCATTGTACTCAATGATGCTGCATTAGACGCCATTAACTAAACTCGTAATTTCAATTAAATCAACATTCAATTTCAAAATTCCGAAAAAAATACGAAAAATTTAAAAATTAAATAAAAAAAAATTTGAATTGAATTGCAGAGTTAAATTTTGAAATTGATGAATTAAGGTGAAATTCTTTACATAAAAGTTGTTAATTTTGGTGACATTGTTTGGATTTCAGGAAGAAAAACAAAGCTTTTGTACAAGTGAGAGTGAAATTTTAGGGTTTTAGAGTTGAAGAGAGAGAGAGAGGGAAAGAAGGTGTTGGGTGTTGTTTCGTATTACGGGGCTTTGGGTGGGTCAATTTTAAACGGTTTATATGACTTCGAATACCCGACCCGAATTGGGCGGGTTTCAATTAGCCAACTTAAGGCCCAAATCACTTTCCAATGGTTCCATTTGCATATAATTGCCTTTACTAGTTCACTCTACAAGACCAACACTATTGGTCGACTACCCTATTTGGTTTTGGTTTTGTTTTTTTTCTTTTTTTTTTTGAGGATTGTCAAACTTTGTCACCAACATAATTTTCATCAATTTTTTATATCTATCAATCTATATATTACCAAGTAATACTCAAGTCATGCTCGGTTTTAAATATGACTAAAAATTTAAGTTTCTAACAGACTCCTAATTAATTTTTAATTTATCTATTAAAATAAAAATGTGTAAAGTAATTAGGAGGTTATTAGAAACTTAAATTTTACCTCCATAAGTTGTGAGTAACTCAAGTACGAGTTAAATTTAAGTCTCTAACAGACTCCTAATTAGTTACCCACAAATTTGCATCAATCGATTTTAGGAGGCAAACCAGATTCAGTGGCAACTGATCTAGTAAACAACCTTTTACTTGTTACTCACAAAGTCATGCATGTTCAAAATGATCGATTTTAGCTTCTACTACGCATATAGAATATAATAATCACTTAACGAATTCATCTAAAGAGATTTATTCACTAAAAAATAATAGAAAATCAAATCATATTCTTGAGGTTACGTATGTAATTATACTCCGTACTCCTTTTATTTATTTCTTAAATAACAAAGAATTACTACGGTGTTCTTAAAAAATAATTGAAAATCAAAGCATATTGAAAGAATTACTATGGTGTTCTTAAATAACAAAGAACAGTAGGGCACTACTGCACGCTCAATAAAAACAAGTAATTTGTGTCATCTTCCACAATACTGAAGAATAATTACTTGGTGTTTGGGCTGAAAGAGAGATTTATCAAAAGATTCTTTTTGCATAATTTAATAAAGTTTTGGAGATTGAAAGGAAGCCACTAGTATTGGTTCAGACCTACTTGTGTCGACCACACGAAACTAGGCAAATAGATTTTAATGTCTAATAGTGTAATGTAAAGTTGAATGTATGGCTAAATTTACTTTACTAAAATTAAAAGTAATTTCACTTTGTCTTTTAAAGATTGCTACAACTATATTTTTAATTAGTATTAAATTTCTCAAATTTTAATACTCCGTATATAGTATATAACAAAGATGAATCGAAAATTTTCAATGACGAATTCATTACCAATATTGAATGAACTCTATGATAGCTAGAATATTCTCGCTATTACTCTAGGAGTATAGTGTAAAATGAAACAAAAACATTGCATTGCAAACATTAAAATTTTATGAATTTGTGAAAGTTAAAGACTTAGATTTCACGTTAACATACATCAGTATCAATTAATTCTATTTTAACCCCATCTTTAGACCGGAAATTTATTTTTACAAATTCAAATGCGGCTAAATAGTAGCATCGTTAAACTTCTCTTTATTTCCAACTTTGATACATATACTCCATATTTGTCATTCGATGGAATCTCTGGTTTCTTTAACCTCCTGATGGGTAAAGGATTTATTTTCCTTACTTTTTTTTTTTTTTTTGGTGAAGGAGTCATTGCTGTAAATGAGTTTTGATCTAAGGTTTTTTTTGGCCTTAACACTTTTCACTTATTAACTAAACTAATGAATTGATACCCCAATAAAACACAAAGCTAAAGGAAACTAAGTTTGTCTTTGTTGCTTACATTTTATATGGAATGCTGATTCAGGAAATCTTGGTGGACAGCATGATTGGTTATTTGGTCCAACTCCAAAACACATGTTCTTTTGCATTATTAAAGAGTATCATTTTGAGTTTAGGCCATATTCTTTTTGATTGGAACGCATTGAAATAGACTGAAATGAAGAGGTAATACAATGGAGATGAGCAAAACTCAACCGAACTACATAGAATGGACCTAAACTGAACTGAACTGATGAACTAAACAAAATAAAGCTGAATTGAACTAGAGTGCCAAAAATTTCGGTCCAAAAAAAAAAATACCTTAAGTCTTTGAAATATCAAAGTCACGTCAAATTGCTTAGCATGATTTAGTCACCACACACGAAATCACTCGTTTCCAAAATAAAATAAAAATGGTTAAAAAATAATAATAATAAATTTAGAAAATCCTAAACAAAAACTTGCTATAAATTGATTGCTCACCTGCTCTCCTTTTGGTCATTTTCAAAAGTTACAATAGTTATTTCAACCACAATATTTACTTGTAGTTTAATTAAATTAGTAATAAACTATAGAAAAATAAAAATAAAAATATGGCAGTGTTCAGTGAGAAAGATGAAGCTCTAGTAAAAGAATCATGGGATTTAATGAAGCAAAATATCCCAGAATACAGCCTTCGATTCTTCACTATGTAAGTTACTTAATCTAATGTTATTGTTTTACATAAAAATGTAAATTTAATTATTTGTATAAATATTAGTTGAAGCATATAAATAAACTTGAATGTTTTAACAGAATATTGGAAATTGCACCAGCAGCCAAAGGTATGTTCTCATTTTTAAGGGATTCAGATGAAATTCCACAAAATAATCCTAAGCTCAAAGCTCATGCTATCAAAGTTTTCAAAATGGTAGGTATTTATTTATCATTTTTATTTTATTATTTTTACTACTTTTTAACTTGCATATGTATGGTATTAGTGTATACTTTATTTGTTTTACAAATGATTAGTCTTAAATCAGCATTAGGTTTCTCAAATCTTAAATATACTTTATGAACTAGCAGGATTTTTTTTGCAAAATATTAATTAATGGACTAACATATAAGTTTTGTTCATTTTGTAACAAGTAGTATATATACCAATGTATCACGCAAACACGTAGTATTATATGGTCATAGACTCATAAGAAGATGGTGAACAATGAACATTTACTCGTTAAGGTCTTGTTTGACAGCGGACTTTTAATTACTTATTTGTATTAAAACGATTGGCCTAGTAACCAATCTAATCCAAAGTAATCCGTATAATTAAACTATAAAGGGTTTTGTGTGAGAATTCTTCTATGACCATTTAAGAAAATGGCCACCGAAATTTTAAAAAGTCAAACTAATAAGATTATGACACATATTAAATGATCTTTGTATTTTATATTATCTCAATTCATATATAACGTATTTTAAGAAATACGAAATATTTCAATATTTATATGGTATTTGCAATTGTGCACTGCATGGTTTACAAATTAGTGTATTTGCAAAATTATGTACGTGTATAATACAGTTTGTGAATTAATACTTTTATGCTATGTATGAAATAAATTTGGTGACCATTTTCTTAAATGGCTAACTAGGAATCTGCCCAATCTAGGACGTAGAAAAGAATCAAAATGAATGGCTAAGAAAGTTTTGGATTTATTATTGACAAATTGCGTTGATAAACTACTAGCCAATAACAAACAATAATTTTTAACTCGCAACTTTCACAAGAGTACAAGACCCACGTTTTACTCGATTACTGCCAACTCTCCAAGGCAGTGATTATTACGACTGTACAATAATTAGTGTGTACCTTGTGTCCGTGTCATGGATGCTTGTATTAATCCTTATTTCCTTATATGTGAAAATTACAAGTGATAACTATTAATGTAAAATCCTTGATAGACTTGTGAAGCAGCAATTCAACTCCGGGAAAAAGGCGAGGTGGTAGTAGAAGAAACAACTCTCAAGTATTTAGGTGCTGTTCATTTAAAAAACGGAGTGGCTGATCCTCATTTCGAGGTATGCTAATACAACATATATGTGAATTTGTTTGTCGTGAATTCTTAAACTCATACCATATCAAAATTTTGATTGTTTAATCATGATTATGATTATGATTAGGTTGTGAAACAAGCATTGTTGAAAACAATTGAAGAAGCAAGTGGTGACAAGTGGAGTGAAGATTTGAAATGTGCTTGGAGTGTTGCTTATGATCAGTTGGCTGCTGCCATTAAGGCAGAGATGAAGGAAGAAGCAGTTTAACCTCAATCCAAATAAAATATCTACCCAAAAATGGATTTGAGTAAAAAAACTGAGTTGGTTTTTTTTATCATTTATAAAAATAGAATAAAAATTAGTGATTTATTTCAGTTATTTGATTGTGAATTCAATATTTGTTTGGGAGAATAAGATATAAGTTCACTTGGGCCTCATTTGGTTAAGGTTGAATAACTTCAATTTAGTTTACCGCAAAGAGTTCTAATTCATGGAAAATAAATTCCCTTATTAAATTCATGAAAAGTATGATTTATATATTTAGTTGACAGTATGAAATTTAATATTTTAATTGCTATGGTCAATTAATTTTTTAATTACCCCAAAGTCACTCATCAACTCCTCTATTATACGGCAACCACCCCACAAGTCATGGGAATTTCTATGCTTCAACCAATAACAACCACCCCATCTCCACCACCACAAGTCCACAACTACCATTAACACCAATCAAAACACCACCTACACCAAAAACCCATCTTTCTTTCTCCTCTTTCATCACACTTGGACACTTTCCCATCTCGAATTACAAATTTGAGCACAAATCCAATCTCGAATTAAAGTCGATTAATTATGTTGGATCTGAATTATTATACTCAAATTTTTACTCCCTCTGTTCCAGTTTATTTTTACGCTTTCCATTGTTTCCATTTATTCTTTACATTTGCTAAACTTTCATTAATAAACATTATTTGTTTCCATAATTAACCACAATTACCATTATTTTGTCATTTTCCTCAAAAAATCTCAAAAATTAAATCAAACACACTTCCCACCTAAAAAAGCTTTAAAATTTTAATCTATTCCATTTAAACTAACACATTCCCCACTAAAATACTCCAAATAACAATAAAATCACAACTTCAATATTATCAATATAACAATATCAACACATTTAATTCTTCTTAATCTACGTGTAAAGGTCAAACCGTAAAAGATCATTGATTTTTTATGGTTTGACTTTTAAGTGTCTTTAAGCTAAGCATTTTTAGGAATACAATATAAGTCAATGTCATACATTTATACATGCCCAAAATAGCAATTACAATAAGCAATTACAAACCATTATGGAGGAAAATATATGAAAAAATTTCATTCTATTTAAGATTGTGAACTGCTAAAACATATATGCAATACTTGCCGATACTCATACAACCACCTCATATGAACATGGTCCCCAAATAGGCAACCCAAAAGACAAACAAATAGACAAAAGAGGGAAATGAAGACTAAAAAACAGTTACACTTATCTTTGTTCCCTGTAATCCTGTATCCACTAAATCAAATTTTGAATGGAATCGGTTCTGGGAACAAAGTTTCAAGGATGCTACACATTACTTTATCAAATGTCATATCTCTAGTGTACAAAAAAATGCTAGTTGTGACATCTCCCTTCAAAACTCATAATCCAAAGAATTGTACCTCATGTACCTTGTTGACAATCACCTGTACATAATTGACAAGACTAATATTAGCAATGATAGTACAACCAGTCAACCACCACTGGTTTAGTTTTAATCCCTTCTTTATTACAGGGATAAGAATAAAGAAGTCTCTAGAAAAGTCCCCTCACCACCACCACCAATATCTGATTAAAGACAAGGAAGGTACGAAATGGAGAAAAAGAAAATAAGGTGCAAGAAGCGACCAGCTAGAATTAAATCGTCCACACTAACAAGTATCAGCGAATCAAGTGCCTGACCTTTTCTAAAGCTAGCTTAGGTTGGACAGTAGGTTTTGTATTCTGCAACAATGCCTTTGGCGGAGGAACAGAATAAAAGCTACGGAAAGTCTACGAATCACCTTCACTACTAACTCTTTGAGCCAAGAATTCATCAAGGTGTCCCCAGTTTGCGACACCAGACTTGCTAGCGATGTCAGTGGGAAGTGATCGAATGCACCCGAGAATAAGTTGGATGTCCCGAAAAAGCCTGGAGTACAGTTACGTTTTTTGTTACAAGTGTACAATCAAAAGTTATTGCACTAGCTAACTGCAACAACATTATAAAATACCTCGATTTCGCTTGTGGAGTGGAGATCTCCAAGCGAGAAAAGGCTTCCGAAATTTGTGAATGGAATATTATGACCACTTGTCTGCAGATAAAATTGAAAAGAATGTTGTTACCATCTTCAACAAAAAATAAAAGCTAGGAGTACAAAAATTACATTTTTCTTTCAGAAAGGAAAGGAGTAAAAATGGAATCCAAGCATGAGTAATTCGATAACATATAGGGCCATATACAGCACAGATACATAGTGACACAACACGCAATTACCTTCAAAAGAAAACCAACTATATGTGGATATTGTGTTCTAGGTCGGCCTTTCACCACAGCTAGGGGAAACTAAGATAAATTCTGGATAAAATTTGCTAGCCAATAAATTATTATTTTTCCAATTAAGTAGCTTAACAACAATAATCCCACTATCAATCAGCGTAGGTAGTAACTAACTATAAGCAGCCAAGTTAAGTCTTGAAAGAGAAGCAGCACACAAACGCAATGGAAGATCAGAACAAAAATTAATTATGGTCAAGTCACCTGAAAATCGCCTGAACATCAGCCTCATGGAGCATCCGAGATAAGACTCGTTGAAGATAGCCAACTTCCTATAAATAAAAACAATTACAAAATATATAGATCAGATAAAGCAAAGAAATATATGCTTATGCCAATTCTTAAAATGGAATGTAGCAGCCCCAATATGAGCAGAGCAACACATCTGTGTTAATGACAAGGTATTTGGAAAACTAGATATAAATTTACTATGAATCTTATGACTAACAATCATTTTGGAGAGCAAGGAGCACAACAAAGAAGTTTTAGAAAGTGTCATTTTCTTGGTCTTCACAATGCTCTGCAAGGAAAAGAAAAAGGCAGCAAAATGAAGTTACCTTTGTTAATGATTTTGCAAACTGACTAGGTTGTGTGTCACCATCATCGGGTCTGTTCCAACTCTCAACAATTTGAGGTAACCCTCGCAAATGAACCAACAACCTCTCTCTCATTATTTGAACAAGCTTCGTATGTATCTCATCCCGGTGAATTTTATAATCCTACAGACAAACAAATATCGCTACGTAAAAAGTAAAGATATATGGCTTCACGAGACATAGTTATCTCACAAGAAGATAGTTAAAAAAAGATACAAAATTATGGAATTCATTATTATATTAAATTAGGTGCCAGATTCAGAATTTAAAGATAGGAAATGGATGGAAAGCATGAAGAGGATCCTTATACTTCTCTAATAAGCAAGTTTAAGCATGATCTAGGTTTGATGGAACTATAACAAAGCGAAGAACACAAAGGAAAGAAAGGAGATCAAAAGTCTATACCTGAGCTACCCGATCAATCTCTGACTGTAGCAGTGGCTTTCTGGTCTCTGGCACATTTAGGAAAAGAATCTGCTTGACATCTTGAAACATAGAAAGCAGCATAGCATCAGAATATTTTTAGAGACTGACATGTGAATGGGCTCATGTAAAACCCATGTAATGTAACATTAGAGCAGTTTGGTCTGCACTTATTGGTGATGGGGTAAAAAGGAAGTGCATACATCCCGTAGCATCTTCAAATGCTGTGTTGTTTGCTATCTAAAAACAGCTCTTTCATCAAGCTCTGTCCTTTTAAAGGTAAAGAAAACCGACTACCATGTTCTTTATTTCATAAAAGGTCTCTTTATTGACTAGTAGCAGACTAGCAGGACTTTTCATCAACATCTTCAAAATTAAATTCCTAGCATATAGACACCGCTGGAACCTTGGAAGTATTGTTTTCCTAATTTTATTGTGCTTCACATTATTTATTTATTTATTATACATTTTTTTTGAACGTTTATTGTGCTTTACATTGGTTCATGACAGTATGAACCAATAATCATATTGCTTCACCAGGGATTCATTAAATGAAAAAAAAAACAACTTCAAGAATGCAAGTACAGCTGTTCTCAGCAGTAAGTGTCGGGCACTTAGCCCATTTTATGAGAAAAACAAAAAGATCCCCTTGGACAGTTATTACTTCTTAAATCCAAAAATGAACAAGACTAGTCCTATATTTGAAGTATAGTCTTGTCTAAGAGGTGTAAAAGCATTCTTGACAGTCTAATGAAAATGACTAAATGAGACATCCTAAATCTTATTTTTAAGCATAACACATTTAGTTCACCGAAGCCTAGCACTGACTACATCCACATCTACCTCGCTCATATAACCTTTTAATTTGGTAGGTGAGTCTCCCAAAAAATGTTTCTCCATACGGCGAGATTCGAACTACAGACATTCCCTTATACGCCAAATCGCTAATTCCTTGATCCAAGTCTTGTTGGATATGATTCCCAAAATAACACCCCACATTCCCATGAAAAAACTATAAATAATTTTCAATAACACATGCAACACAAAAAAAACAGTTGTTTGTGGAACATGGATCTAACAGTCCGGATACAAAATTGGCACATAATACAAGATAACCGCTTTAAAATTTTGGAACTCAAGTGCTTTAGCCCCCTTTATGCAATAATTTAGTTAGTGATATCCTCTCCATAACCAAGCTGGCACCTTATGAAAGCAATTTAACAGAAAACATACGCATGACATTATGACAATGAAAAAAACATGTTCAGACCGCGCGGTGCGTGTGTGCGTGGAAATTAACACTTTTTTCTCAAAAGATTACAAAAATTGCTATTGTAACAGAAAAACAATAGGAAACTTCGGCCCCCACAAGAACAAAATAAATATACTCATCTTCTATTTTTGTATTTTTGAGATGAGCAAGTACATAACAAAATAATTCACCTTGGAAACATGCGACGTAAAACCACATCAACAACCAACCAAGGACGCAAGAAGTTTACAAACAAATTATAGCCAACCTTCTTACTCCTAAAGCAAGTGCAATGAAAGAGTAGGTAATTGAGGCAATCATGACAGTGGGTAACAGTTGAGAGCCATTCTCAAATGAGTATATCCTGTATCGTCACTACTAAAGCAGCAATGTGCTATGCATATAATCCAAAACAATATGATCTATCCTCAACTTTTCTTAGACAGCCCAATGAACATAAGAATTATTTACAACGATATATGTACTCATGCAGCTAAAGCCTAAAGGTAATTACACCAGAACAAGATGTTTCAGAGATATTTAATGATAGTAATTACCCGGAATAATAGCATATGTAAAACTGATGACTTGACTTGCTAATGCCAAATGTTTGGAAGTAATGGATTTCAAACCAGATACCTGCATTCTCACAGAAGTTAGATAGACATACATCTCTCCTTGTTAATGGAAAAGAAAAGACTGAAAAAAAAAAGCACAGAAGATTTTAAGGAAAACTGTAAAGACACGTCAAATCCTTCACAATCTATTCAAAGGTCTTGGCAGGCTAGAGGTTATTTAAGGAACTGTCCACAAGTGTAATTGAACACTTGCACAACACGAGAAAAAAAAAATACCTTGTCCACGTAGTTAAGTAGCAAAAGGAATAACAATTGGAAAAGGCAACAGGCATCACTTTACCTGCATGGCGCCAGCGCCAAGAACTAGCTGACAAGTCCTTGTATTGAAAAACTTCAAAATTTCAACTACACGGTGAACTATCTCTGATGAAAGTGATGGTAAACTATCATTCATATCAATATACTCTGACAGCATTTTCAGCAATATCAAGCCACTGCAAGTCAAAATATAAAAAAAGAAAAGTCAATAAAACATTTTACTAAAATATACAAAGAAAGAACCCCCTTAATTGAATTTTACTAAAATATACCTCTAGAACCCCCTTGCATTCAGTACCAAAATGTGAATTTAATGCCGGACCAAATTCGTATCTTAATTGAATTTTCTATTGAACACGTTATCTTTCGTTATGAAAGTGGGAAGACCAAACGTACACCAAAATTAAGGAATGAAAAGAAAATAAACGAAAAGACTTCAAAAATTAGGTCTATCAAGGCAATTTTTATACTTAATTGCAATACTCCTTCCTCTTCCTCTTCATGCCTGGATTTTTCTCCTTCTCATCTCTTATTTAGTATATACATTACATTAGGTTTTAAAAGATATCTTATAATTCCAATTTTATACGTTGTGCTCTATTTCTCTCCAATAGTGTTGTGCGTTGAATCTGAATCAACCAAATTCCAAGTTTTATTTTACTTCTTTGTATTCATGCTTTATAGTTCTTGTTATTTAATTTATTACTCCAAATTTATACATTCAATCATTATTAGTGCTTTTACTACTTCTATTAGGGTTTGAGGACCTATGAATTGTTCAATGGAACTATTAAAATTGTTCTTATATTGTCAATTGATTGATGTTGTAATCCTACTATTCATTATTATTATTTGCAATTGAATATTGCAAATTCCCCACAAATAGACCATAGAATAATAGACGGAATAAATCTAGTAAATTGCAAGAGCCCAATAGAAGATTTTAGTTCTGAAAAAGTCGAGATTTGAGAGAATTATTGTGCCCTAATTTAGTAAAATCAAAAGACAAGTTTAATGAGATTATTTGATTCCACACATAGTTCATGATGAACCTGTTGATCCATACTTCCCTAGTAGCATTAGTTAGAGTTGTTTGGTTATTATTCATAGGTGTACAATAGCCTTGTCAGTTGTCACTAATTCGCTAATATGAGTTCAAGAGTTGGCACAGGTTCGCAATTCGCTAACTATTAGTTAAATTGTACCAAATGTTGCTAGAATAATTCACCTTTTTTTATCACGGTTTGCGAGTGTGGAGGAGAATTTGGTAACACTAGGAGAGGTTTTAAAGGATAGGAGACGGAGTGATACCTTAAAATAATTTGCAAAATTTGTTTCTATATAAAAAAATAAAAATTGTGATCAAGTAGGTAAAATTGAGTAAGAAAATCTTTATGGAACAAGGAGCAAGTAATTTGCATATTATGTTTCGATAATTCCAATTCTCTGATCAAATATTTATGATTTCTTCCAGGTTTAATGTTTAAAAATCTAATAATTTCAACAAAGGAAAAAAAAACTGTTTTTGTAAAAGAGGTGATGACAGGGGACATCAGCCTAATTACTATTGTATGCAAACAAAGAATTCATGAAATAACAGACAAAAAAATGGCAAATGCTAAATTTAAAAGGAACAACAACTAACCAGTTAACCATATGATATCCAACATCCTTGTATATTAGTGTTTGAGAGGTTGACTTGCCACGGTCCTTAGTATTGTTAGTTTTGCTTTGGACTGAAGAAGTAACCGCATCAACTTTGCTTATATTATTTGGCTCACCTAAATGCTGGGATTTATCGGGAGCAGAAGCATCATCAGAAACGTTGTTTAATTCAGCTGTCTCTGTATGCTGCTCAGCATTAGTTTCTTTTATACTGTCAGCCACATTTGACACACCATTGTCTGACATTATTACATTACCCTGACCATTTTCAGAGTTCTCGGTAATAACAATATCTGAAGTACACATTGAAGCAACAATGGCTTGAAACTCATCGGGAACATCCACTTCAGACCATGTTTCTTGATCTAACACCGCCTTGATTTTTGCCACCTGCCAAAACCAATAAAATGTGACTTAGCTTCATCATGATTATGAAACCTTTTTCTCTAGAATTAGGTCAAACAACTATGAGTGCCACGGGAAACTTACACGAGATTCATGCTGAAAATCAATAAAGGCTTTTGCTTGCGATTGCAGCGTACCCCGTATACTATACCCCAACCTTCCACCAATCTGTTTGTGATACAATAACATCAAACTCAGCCAGACATGTCATGCATCTGCAACTTAAGACTAAAATCAAAGCACAACAAATGTATAATTTTACCATACCTTTTCTGTAGCATTAATAAACTCTTGAGTAATGCTGTATATGCTAAGAAATTCGGACAGCCGTAACTTGGGGTGAAGAAGAGCACGAACACCTAACAGCTTTGCCCACCTTCCATGAGCAGCATCACAAGCTGCAAAGACAGCTTCAGCATTTTCTCGCAACACATCAGCTCTGTTAAAAACTAGGATTAATCACTACACCTTTTGAAACAGAGGCGTATCAAGCTATCGTAAAACACATCAAAGCCAAAGCACTGAAATTAGTAAGACTTGCCCAACCAGCATACCAGTCAAATCCAAACAAGCCCTAATAAATACTATTCCTTTTTTTTTTAATTTCCTAAGAATCTCCAAATATTAAGAGCTCTAAGAGAATTTAAGGAAATCCAGAAGGTTGCCCTTGTCCCTAAGCAGTCAAAGTCGATAAATGTAGTCTCTTAGACTGCAATACTACCACTATAATTTGAGCCTGAAAAGGCATCAATAAAAATCAGCAATGCGAGTCTATGAGACATTGCACCACCACAGCATCAACAGAAATCACAAAAACACTAACAATAATTGGCATGGGTGGATGAGAAAGAAATTAATAAAACAGTATTGGACTACTGTAGCCTGCGGCAAAACAATATTCCACAGAAATAAATATCACACACAAAAGATGGAAGTTAAATATGGAACACATCACCTACATGACTCACCTGAAAGTTGATATGAGCTCTAACTTACAATCTATTACCTGAATCTGAACAACGCAAAGCATCCATTACATCCTAAGCCTACCATATAATCTCATTTGAATTCGTATTAGACCTAGACATGCTCATTATACCATTTTTTATCAAGAGCTTCTTGTTTCTCCTAAATAAAGGTCTGTGGGGGCTCCCCCTAACATGCATTAATCCTAAACCACTTCTTTCTCAATTTCTGCATCATATCATCAATCGAAGATAGACCATTGATGACCTTATTAATTATAGCAATGTTTCCCATACCATCAAACATCCACGACAAAATCATTAGAGTTTGGGTTAAAGTCTGGCAACACTCCACACCTTAGAAGATAATTTCCCTAATAGCAAAGTGAGAATTCCCAAAAGGTTGAGTTTTTCTTCCAAATCACAACAAACATCTAAACACACTACAGCTTTTAAGTAACCTCTATCCGATGAAAGGTACAATATCCTACATCATATCACCGTTCTACTGAGTAATAATGCTCTGATCATTAAACCAGTGAGTGATTTGAACAACTTTAAATCTCCAAGCACTGCATATCCTGATCATCCTTGTAAGACTATCCGTAGATATAATATTAAGCAGTGGGGCCAAAAGTTGATCCTTAATGGATCCAATATCAATAGGTAACGATTACCAAACACTATCCTATATCATCTTTGTAAATTTATGTAATGAACTGACTTGAACGGACTAGCTTAAACAGTAAATGGACAATATGAACTAAAATTTCAGATTAGTTTTATAGTAATTTGGAACTAATAATTCTAGATAAGTGAGATTATAGATTGATTAATTTGAAGTAAAGTTTAAAAGGATAACCCTCTAAAGTAGGTTTAGCCTACAACTCTCCATTAGTGAGTTTAGCTCACAACACTCCAAAGATTTTACTCAAAATTCACATTCTCCTTCCCACTCTCCTTGGTACTATATATAAGCAAATTCCTACCTAACATTCTAAACTATTCTCAAAGATCCTAACTTATTGCGAAATACCTAAATATCCTTTGGTCTAACATTGATTCGTTACAATTTATCCATAAATATAGTACTAAGAAAAGGGCCAAAAGTCGATCCTCGATGCAATTCTATTTAAGTAGGTAATACTTTCGTTCACTAATTGACATCCTCATAAGCTCATACATCTTTATTGACAGCCCAAATATACGCAATAGCAATCCTCTTTCCCTCCAAGGAGTACAAACAATTCCCTAATTACGAGGTAACAAACCTAATCCAAGAGAAATTTATTCAGGTGCGTCTTTCTCCGTTGTCTTGTACAGAGTACAAGGGAAAGGTCCAACATAAAAAATAGTGCTCTAAGATAAATATGTTCTCTTTCAATCCCTTGATCACGCTTTTCTCTTGATTTCCACGGTCAGAGGTATAAACCAGATTTCTTAAACAAGAATAACAATATAATATGGAATCTGCTAAAGAAAATTTGAAACGTAAGAAAGTATCATAACATTACACCTAACTCAAGTAAAATTAGTAGATTCCAAAGACAAACACCATAACACAACTAATTTTTAAATGCGGATAAAAGTGACCAGCATTCATACTAATAATCTAATTATTCCACAGTCCCAAAATAGTGCCACTTCGATAATACGATCCTAATTAGCAATATGGCAGCATTTACTATGGGATGGTAATGAACCCATAAGAGTGCAAATATCACCATCATTACTTCAAGACCATGATAAAGGCATGCATAGTTGCATAGTATTAGAATAGTTGCATAATACAACATAACAAGGAAGAAGAAAGGTACAGAAACCGAAGGGGGGCACACTGTTCAATTCCCTAAAAACATAAACTAGGGATATTGTAGCTATTCAACTTCGGTTAATTAATTTAGGTGTTATTTACATGTCAGGTACAAATCTTCCATTTCATCATTCCCATCAATGATGGTCTAACAAAGAAGAAAAACCAATGTGCCTGTAACATCAACCCTCTTCATGAAAATACAAGACTGGCTCCTTGAATCTACATGAAAGTATTTGGAAAACAAGGTTTTACAAGAAGTTACTTATCATGTATGCCCAAAATGAATATAATGTAACATATTAATGTCTTATTCAGCACCTCTAATCATAAACCCACCACATCAAGACAAAAGAAACCACATCACAGAAGAAAAGGCAAAGAAGCTAACCGGAAATTTTTTGACATATTTGACGGGCTAGTTAGTTCATTTGCCTTTCCTTGCAATACCGGAGCCTTGGTAGCATTCTTTTGGGAAGAATACGCAACTGCATGATTGACTTGATTTTGATTGTCACTGTCTTGTGCAGCTTCTGAAGCTGCAGCGCCATGAGCAATAGCAGCAGCAACAGACTCAGCTGCATAGTGTCCATCCAGATTAGTC
The DNA here is from genome assembly GCA_016808085.1 of Suaeda aralocaspica. Lineage (NCBI taxonomy): Eukaryota > Viridiplantae > Streptophyta > Magnoliopsida > Caryophyllales > Amaranthaceae > Suaeda > Suaeda aralocaspica. The sequence continues at coordinate 1,207,580 of PYUH01000052.1, forward strand.
ATAATCCACTCAATGGATTTTTTAACTTCAGCTGCCCGCAGTAAATGTGCCTGCATTCACTGAAAGAAATAAGTCATATAATACTTAATAACCTAAAAAAACAATAAAACATATCAAAGAGTTAAATAGAAGGAAAACATGCATAGAGGTTTAAGTGTTTAATTGTGTAAGAAAACTTTTGGCAACTAGTGCACTTGTCAAAAAGCGTAAGGCGAAAGGAAGCTCACTTAAGAATTGCTAATATTTGTCAAATCTCTATTATACCGTGGAAAGGGGAGTGTGTGGTATTCACAGGCGATTACAACATTGAAAGTTAATTTTCTACAAGTTTCATGTTCTTTTAACACCCAAAATAGATCAGATGAAATAATCTACTCAACAAGCAAATTATTTCAGTGACAAAACCATTACAATCAAGGTTCTCTTTCACTATGGTCTGTAAGCAGCTCATTAATCAGCTTGATCATAAGCTCATTCATTTTCATTAATATACGATTTATATCTCAAATGCAGCTTCTTCAAATTTAAAACTGTTCAATATCACTGATCTAAATAAACTGGGTAATTATTATAAGATCCCAATGGGCAGACGCTAACAGGGCTGTTTGGTCAATCAGTCCTACATAATCCTAACAGTAATATCTAAAAAGTAAGGTCTCTAACAGTGTAAGTTCTTCATACGGTCATACCTATACTATTTTATGGTTCACAGCTCTTTCCAAAGATTATGAAGCAATATCACAGACAGTGACAGCAAGAGTACCTCGTAAATGCAAAGAAAATGGACCCATATAGACCTAAACTAATTGATTCAGCACATCTCATGAATTGCTTTGTCATGATTATAAAGAGCAAATATTCTAGGTAATAATCAAAGCAACCTAAGCAACTTGAAAAAAAAAATAAAGGGAAGGCATCAGCAGTTTACTGATGGAGAGATGACTATTGTTTGAGCATACATTACCAGGACTATCTTGAAAACAGCAGCCAACAGTTGAACAAAGTTTTCAGATGACAGGCTCCTCAACCTACTTGCAAGGGACGACCCTCCACCTACATTATACAAATGAAAGTCAAAAATCCAGAACTATTCACCAGACATCCCTGGAGTTTTAGGGTAAACAAAAAGCTAGAATAAATTGACAGATCTTACCGTCTGCATCAACAGTCTTCTCTCCAGTTGAGAAGTCCGATTCCAGTGGCCGACCAACCAAAACTGGTAGCAGCTCTGCTACAGCAGTTTTAATAGCAGTTTTCATATCAGCGGTAAGTGTATCACGATACATTCTCAACACCGATGGTAGTTTTGCCTGCCAATAGAACCCCATAAAGTCACTTGAATCCAATTTCCAAAAAAGAGGCCCGATTACAATGCATAACACTATACACTAAACCAAAGTACTTGTACACTACATCAATAACCCTACATTCAACATATGGTTCAAATGCTTAAGTCATTGCACAAGCAATCTGAAAACATGAAGTACTCAATTATATCAAATTTAGGGTCAAAATCACCAACTTTCATTCCTTCTCTTCAATAAAACTTGACGATAGTATATAATTTCCGTGTAGCACTGTAGTGCAAGGGTCAAGCTATACAAATATTATATCAACTTCACTGCAATGCCTTAATACAATAATACTCCCAGCCTGAGGCATAAGGGGTTTTCAATTTTTGGAGCTTCACCTCTACGACAGTGAGATAGCTCCATTTAACACTTGATTCGTAGCGCTATGATCTTTGAATTTTTCACAGTTTACATGATATGTTTATAAATTAATAAGGTATTTTAAATTAGCCCTTTTAAATCAAAAGTCAACAAAACTGAGTCTTTGACTCCATCAGAGATGAACGAAACACACAGTACAATTTACAAGAGCATACAAATTTTTTATATCAAAACAAAAATGAACCAGAATGCCAGATAATGACTTTGAACTATTGCCACCTAGCTAAAGGTTTCACCAACACAATATAACATTGCAATAAAGGTGTTTAGCATTATTAGTCACAGACTGTACAGCAAGTCAGCAAGCAGCATAAATGAAAAGAATACACAATTTCTTTTACTTGTTGACAGAAAGAAATTGTAGCTCACCGTTCTAAGCAGTCCAATTATAATTGGTAAAACACAATCTCGGAAATTAGATGTTTCTTCTTCATTTAACTTAACCTGCAATATGGACACTTGCATCAGCTTTCCAACTATATTGTTAGTCAGCACAAAACAAAGGAGAAAATCACCAACCCTCGAATAAAAAAAAAAATCTTTTAAATCTTAACTAGCATCAAGTGAAGATTTAAATGATATAGTAGCTGTGTAGCAGAAACATTGATAGAATTGCCAAAAGATAATGAGGACAAGAACAATCCCAATGTTGACAAGGTTTAGGGCGCCAACATGACTGCATGTATGCAACCCTTACCATAGTTTTAGACTGGTAAAGAGGAGATTTCCCAAAAGACCCAACAAGACAAGAAATTGACCCCCTCAAAAAAAAAAAGGAAAAATGGTTAAATATCCATCGTCCAAAAACATGTCATACTTACATCATCAAGTCTTCCATTGCTGGGTACAGAAGATCTTTCTTTTGCTCCTGATACAATTCCAGCATCCAAATCCCCAGAATCGTGTAAGGACGCACGCATAAATTCTGCTGAAAGGATGCTACAAGAATGATTTCAATTAGTTAAGCATAGGACACTTACATCAACCATCACATAATTATCAATTGGAAAAAATATTTTCGATTAAGTAAACTTGAAATGACCTAAAAAAACAAAGTTGTAAAGAAAATGCATCAAGGGAACTATTCCATAATAGTTCAAAGAACATCAAGCAAATTTTTGAATGCATTGCACTATTCAGAACCAAACAACAAGAATGATTCACTCCATCTAGTCGGATGACTTTAACCCCTTCTAAAAACTCAAGTAGAAACATAAAACATTTAATTGAAACCTCTGCATTACAGAAATAACTTGCACCAAGATATTGGTGTTATGTTAAGTAAACCAACCTGATAATAGATTCCATAGAAGCAGCAACATGGTCCCGCAGATGACGAAAGCAATGTAGACCCGTAAGCTCATCCCCATCCTAGATATAAAGAGATTATGAGCAGAACTTGAACCCTCCACAAATTATATTACTCTTTCACTATCTAATTTTAAAATATGTGCCAACAGAATCATAAAATAAAACCAAACTGATCAAGTGCTTCAGCAGCTGAACAAGCAGAAAACTAGCAAAGAGATTACAACAAGTGCCACCCCCTCAAGGTTTGAACAGAAAAGAGAAAAAATGCAGACCTAAATTGACTTCATTTTGTTTAGCCTTAAACAGTCTCACTTACTATTCTATATACTGGGTCATAGATTTAGGTTGGCTCAATTATCTAGTCTAGATTATTTCCTACAGTACTATTAGGATAAAAGGTGAGTTCAATTGCATTACAAACCAAACGATTATGCTTTTGAAATTAAAGAGAATCGGTAAAACTGGAAAGAGAAATACAACAACAGGTGGATTAATAATCACAAACTACTTAGAGGAGCCTGTACCAGCAATTGTCGCAAATCATCAGCAACATCCAATGCTCCAGCACAATCAGCAGATGCAACAAGCTGACACAGAAAACATAAATTTCTGGTTATGTAAGAAGCAAACAAAACAGTGCAATCTTCTGACCATGCTTATCAACAACAATCTGTGCAATCTAAATCACACCAGACTACCAGTACAAATTATAAACAATTTAAACCATACAAGCATTTATGCTACTGGCAACTAGGAGTAGTCTAGGAATAAAAGCGCCAGTAGTACCAAAAACTGGTGAAGAGAGTCTACATTTGCAGGGGTAAAACCAGATTTTTTAATTGTGGGACCAGTAGTACCAACCAGAAAAATGATGTTCTTATAAATCTTCTACAAAAATAAAGAGGAAGCTCCGTGAGATGATATAAACTAATTTGGAATGAAAAATGGTTGGTGAAGTTAGTGGCAAGGAGAATCAAAGCGGAAACTACATGCTCATCATTCTGAAACATGTGCTAGTTAAGCCATGAAATGTTTCTGAAGTATAGTTGCAGTTCAAGTTCTAATATATTCTGGAATGATGAGTACGGAGGCCAAGGTCTGCCCTCCTAATTTTACCAATGTATTACTTAAAAAATGATATTTGTAAGCTGAAACCATTTCCTTACAAATAAGAGAAAACAATCAACAGCTTGAGAGGCATTTCTGGCTTTAGCTCAACTATAATCAAAATGAGACCCCTCCCCGTCAACTGAAAGGTTGTGAGTGTGGTGGTTTACGGCAGTTGATCAGTTGATTGTGTGGATCTTCTTTACTATATATGTGTCTTCATTTGTGTCTCTTTATTACAGTCCTTTCATCATTATAGATCCATATTGTATCTTCATCCGAAATTCTCCAGTGTAATATTTTCATGGTCTGAATGGCCTTCATAACACACCTTTAACCATTGATACCTCTTGAGTTCCATCTAAGTAAAATTATGAAAAGTTTATATTTTGAAAATGCACATTTCAATTGAATGTTTAACAAGATGCCACATGGCAATATAATAAGGAACAAAGCGAATAATTTAAGATATAAAGAAAATGACACATTTGCTAAAGTAGTGCTAGCACGTTCCGTTACTTTTACTAACTTACACTTATTAAGGTAGTAATGGGAATGCCCGAAGTAACGTGTGATATATTTATGTAAAAATGTGACATATGCTCAATTACAAAGGGGTTTAAATAATGTGACTATTACTATCAAGTAGCAACTAGAGATCAAAAAACCACTGAATACACAACACCCCTTCTGAAAATGATAGAACAAGGACAAGGAAATTAATGATGAAGTCAAGACAAATATAGAAGAACTACATATTCCTGCCAAGACCAATTTCTTTAGAAATTCTTCACCCGAAAATTTCAACTAAAGATTCACAAGCAGGAACTTGAAACACAATGTTTATACTGAGTAACTAGTTAATAACTAAGTAAAAAGTAGCACCAAAGCCTATTCTCCTAGCTAGTTGAGTAATTCCATACTAGTTGTCAGAAGTCAGTGGCTCAAAGCTCATTATGAGCTTCACATCCCATGTCTGGAAGCAAGAGTAGCCCAACAATACAATCTATAAGCTGTCCACGGCCCTAACAAACCAATACACCATGGAGATAGTCAAATTTTGATTTTCTAATGTTATTTCAGTTTGACTTATTAGGAATTGAAGTTTTTGATTATATGCCATACCAATCATCCTCGACAACAACTAGTCCATATTAATCTTCTCTAGTCTTCCATAGGATGGGAGAATTTGCCAAAAACCATCATATACTGTTAACCAAACAATCAATATGACCACAATAACGGCTGACATCATTGGGAACATTCTAAACTTCCCAGCAACACAATTTGCTCTATAACCACACCATTCACACCACTACCTAATAAAATAGACAAATTGGAAACTACCATAATTGTGGTACCGTACTAACTTCTAACGAAACATAGACAACAACTTGCAACTTCTATCGAAACATAAGCATAAAACTACTATAATTCTATGCTTTGGGTTCCAAATGGAGCACGTGAGTTATGCATTGAGCAAATGCTCTACATTAAATTGATTCCACTAGCTGCTCAAGAACAATTTAGAATTCATATACAGTCATATACAAGAACTTGACAATTTAGTTCGTCAAAAAATAGCCAAATATACATCATTGCCAATTTAATACGACAGCAATCAAATATGAAAAATACCAATAATCAAGTAGTATACAGCTAAACATTACTAAATGCAACGGCATACTAAGAATAAGCCAATAATTTACCAGTTTGAGCGCGCCCAAAGCTTGATCAACATACAATATAAGCCTAAGTTTCTGTTGAAGCTCCAATAAGTTACTCCTCATCGAACTCAACTCCTGTATCTGCCTCGCCGACCCAACAACATCACCTTCCAACAGCCTGATCGTCTCTTTCAATTCCCTAACCTTTTTACAACCTTCCACAATCTTCACATTCAAATCTCCCAACTGCTGCTGCGCCTCAAAGAAGGAATTCGACCGCAACGATATCTCCTTCACCAAATGCATCTCCACCACATCCAAATACTGCGACAGCCGCTCCTGAAGCACTAAATTCTCATTAACATTCGAAAACGGACACGCCGCCTTAAACGTACCGCCATCCTCAAGCTCGAAATCCTCCTTAAAGTACAATGCAGGCACTTCTCTCAAGCAAGCAACTAACGCCTCACCTTGACCTCCAATACTGTCAACAACATCAACACTCTCTTTACTACTATGATTCCGAATATCTTCAAATCGCGAGTAATGCTCGGAGATCGAAGACAAATACGACTGAAAATCAGATTTACTAATATCAATTTCAGGTTTAGAGGTATTAATCGGCGAAAACTCAGGTAAAGCAACTGCCGTTGATGATGACCACCATCCAAGCCATGAAGAAGCGTCGCTAGATCGAGAAGAGTGTGGATTATTCAAAATCGACGAAAGATTATGCTCGAAAACTGACTTACTAGTAATCGATGAATTTGAATTTGTTCTTAAAATACTGTTTTCTCTCAAAGGCGACGACGATGATGATGATGAAGATGAAGTACTTGTTGTTGCTGTTGCTTCATTGAGATTGAACCTTCCCGAAAGGGAAGGTCGCGACTCCATAATAATAATAATCGATGAATTCGAAATTTGTTCTTGAAATACTAGAATTTGTGTGATTTCGATCGTTGTACAAAAACCCTAGGAATTACAACGCCATTGATGACGTAAGTGTCGAGCTTTTAGGAGCAATTGAGATTGATAATGAAGGAATGTTGATTGATTCTGAAGGTGGATAAAAATGGAGGAGAGAGAAAATTGATGATGAAGATGAAGGAAATTGTGTGAGGTTTGAAGGTGTAATGGAAATATGAAATGGAGATGTAGATCTGAAGAAAGTAATAACTAATGGAAGAGAAATAAAGAAGAAGAAAGATTACTGGAATAGTGATGTAATTAATTAATTTTGGGAATTTTTGTCTAAATTAAAGTTAACATTTTTATTTGTTTGTTTATTAGTGATTTGGGAAAAAGAAATGAAGATGAAAAAAAAATAAATGAAAAATATACATTTGTATTGAGTATTTTTATTTTGGCTTCTTTTCCAGTGGTATGAATGTAATGTAAATGTAGATGTAGATATACTCTTATATGAAGATAATTATTTAAATGAGCAAGTAATTTAATGACATTAGGGAAGTTTTTGGCTTTCAAATAGGATTTTTTTTTTTTTTTGGGTATTATTGGATTTCTTATCCTTTTCGTTCAGTTTTTTATTAACAGATTGCAATTGACTTGTTTAGAAGTTAGAGATTTGACCATTCTAAAACAACGATAAGAATGTTTTGAAGTTAAATGTTTAAAAGAGAACCTGAGATGAAAAGGTTCATATAAGGAGATTTATTTATAGAGCTTTTAGATTTTTGGTTATATTGACACTAAAATAACTAACAATGTCAGCTATTCCAAATACTTTTACACGAAACAGGTGCTATAACTAGGAAGTGAAGTAAGTTTACACAAACAATCAGTAAAATTAGGTAACTCAATCAACTAACCAAATAATCTTTAAGTCTCAACCAAGAGGCTTGTACATTTTCAAGAAGAACAGCTTCCAAACTATAGAAATTCCATGCAAGTGGCTCAATAGTTACATATTTGCATTAGACATGGAGCTTGCTTATGCAACTTTTTCTTTAACCAAGGTTCTGTTTACTTTAGCTTAATTTTGGTTCAGTTTAGTTTTTCTTTTAATTTGTTAATTTATTTGTTCATATATATTATGTACATAATATTTTTGTTCATAATATCATCATTATTTTGTAGTTGGATTTATTTTGTTCATAATATTATTGATGTGTATTAGCTTTATTAGTGCTATTTTGTTCTTACTTGTTCACAATATTATTATTGTGTTCATAATATATTTTTGAAACATTAATCATATATATATTAGTTTATAATTTTCACCACAAAAAAAAAATAATAAAACTACCATTCAAGGAAATGAAACAAAAATGTAAATGAATTATCATTTAAAAATATATTGTTATACCACATAAGTGGATTACCATTCACAAAAGTATAAAAAATGTAATACTGATTTTTATTTCATAAAATATATACTACCAATAACGATTTTTTTTGTTTCATAATTATTAGTTGATTAATATCAAAATTATTACTAAGTCATTACTCTATAGTTAAAAATCACTAATCCATAGTAAAATCATAGTTAAAAATCAATAGTCATAGTCAATCCATAAATTTTATAATTAAAAATCAATAATCATAGTTAATCCATAGATAAAAATCATTAATCCATACTAAAAACGTTCAGTTAAGTTCAGTCATAATAAATTTAGTTCAGTCCAATTCAGTTCCACTGTTTTCAGTAAATATAAATAGGCCCTAAGTTGATTGATTCGGAGTTTGCACTAACTTACGAACAAGGCATAAAGCTTGGAGTGTGGAAGTAAGGCACTTAAACACTCAGATAGTGGGCATCCCATTGTCATTGGTTTAATTTGGTTTTGTTGTTGGTTTGAAATAAAGATGATGAGATTTTGTCCGGAGAAGTGTATGCTTTGGGTATCTACTATATATATTACTATGTAAATTTGTACAGTTTATATATAGTAAGAACAATGACGGGGACTGGAGATCATTATTAAGCACGACGACAATACTTTTTAATTACATCACAAAACTATATTATTCACTTTAACTAGTTTTGTACGTTACTCCTAATTAACAATTTTTTTTGTAAATAAAAACAATTAGGAAAGCACAAAATGTGAAATTAAAAAAAAAAAGTTGAGTAATATGTGAAATGGATTCAAACTAAAACAAATATAATGTAACTCATCATTGGAGATGTTTGTAGAGTGAAACTAATGTAGCTTAAAAAGTAAGTATGAGAAACCAAGTTATGAATTCCTTTACTAGAAGATGTTGAGGAGAAATATAGCTACGTTCATATGAAGAATTGATATTTGAATGCATGATGCTCACATAATAATAAACAAGTTGTGCAATATGTGAGATCAAAGCTCAAAACTTTAGATATGAAATGATATTAAAGAAAAATTTAACAACTTCGTCTTGCCATATATTGTTTAGGGATTGAAGAAATCCTATGTCTATATGGGTGTCATCTTGCTGATCTTTTGCTCATCTTCTAATCAAATGAAATGACTATATCATCATATTAGTATTAAAACTTATATAACGGTTTCTTCAAAAACTTAATATTGCGTAAGTCATATAGATTAAGTTATATAATTTCATTACGTATAGTTACATAATTTCACTACGTATAAATTAAAGTAAATTAATATTTTACCAATAAAATTTCATTACGGTGAAATAATTACTCATTCGGTACTTTTTTAGTTGCTACATATAGACTTTTTGAACTATTCATGTTGTAACTTTGACTTAATTTGGTGTTTAATATGTAAGGAAAAACATAGTTATATGGAATCTTATTTGATTCGTCCTGACGTATACTTTCCAAATGTATAATTTTTTAATACACCAAACTCGAGGTATTAATAATGTAAGTGTCATTTTGGGAGATGTGAAAAAAACAAATGTAGCAACTAAAAAAAGACAGAGGTAGTATTATCATTTGATTTAAATGAATATAGCAACAAAAAAACTTGCATATGAAGATAGTGATATAAGTTTAGGCGGGATATTTTCTACAGAAAAACCAACACGTGCATAAGATTGATGTCAACAGTTGTTAATTTACTTATATGGTCTAAATCTGCTGTCCTGCATTGTGTATTTGTATGTACCATATGTGTGTCAATCAATCTCATTAGTTGATTTTAAATCACTTTTGAATTAGAAAACTGGGACAACAAACTTTTTTCCTTAGTTATATTATAGAAGATTCTTATGTGTTCTCTTCAATTTAATGCTATATACAAAAATAACATGGTTAAATATTTGGTGAGCTATTCAACAAGTCTAATATAAAGTTTCTCCATAAAAAATTGGAAAACACAATACTTTATTTGGCAATAAGGGCGTATAACATTTCAGTAATCCTACATGCCAAAATCATTTTTAAGTTTTAAAAATCCGCATAAACATAATTGTCACATATAGTCGTGCCCTTGCCTACCAGAACACATCATAATGCGAACCTAGCCATTCACCGATCGTCCGAGCCACACAACAAGTTGGATCTTAAACTAAAATTTAAAACCACCCGAGTCATTGATCCTATGCATGTGGCGCTCGTGTTAGCTCCACACTCCTCAACTCCTCACCCAACTGCCACCAACACACATAACAAAAACTAGATTATGTATCTTCACTAATATCCACAACTTTGTTCTTCAACTTCTGATCCTTCACTTCTCAAGCTCAAAACCTCATCAATGGCTTCCTCAATAATGGCAGGTGCTTCCTCTTTCTCAACCGTAACTCACTCTTCCTCTTCCTCTAAACCATACCTTCCTCTTCTTCCACAGGTATACTATAACCCCTTTTTATCTTTGATCTTTCATTTGCTTATAACCTTTTGCCATGCAACTTTAATTTTTTTTAATTTTTTTTTTTGACTTTTTTTTGGGTATAGAAAACTAATTTTCATGGATTATCATTGAAAGATGCAAAAAGGGTAATCTTCAATTCACTTGTAAGTGAAAGAAAGAATAAAAGTAGTTTATCAGCAACTAATAATGGTAAAAGAGGACTTGAAATTAAAGCAAGAACAACAGGTGCTTCTAAGACAATTGAGGTTGAAGTTGATAAGCCTTTGGGTCTTACCCTTGGTCAAAAACCTGGTGGTGGTGTTCTCATCACTGTAAGTTATTTTATTATTTTTATTTTGCCATTTTTATTGTTTTTTTTTTAAAGTGCTGCTGGAATTTATGTGGTTGGCCACACGGAATGATCAATTTTGGTTCACGTAGCGGATCCTAATGTTGAAACTAAGGCTTCGATTGATTGATTAAATGATTGCTGCTCAGAATAAGTTGAGCTTTTGATTGCCCTTGTAAACTGTGTTCCTTTAAGCTTATTTGCAGTTCAGTTCATTTCGGCCCATTTCAATGAATCCGAGTCTGCGTATTATATTCATCTTGATACATTTCAGCTCAACTCGGCTCAAATAAGCTTAAAAGAACGGGATAGTGTTGTGATTATAACTTTACAAGAGCAACCTATTAATTATAATAAATATAATCTACCTAGTCGTTTAGAGTGAGAGTGAATACAAGGTTAACTTAATCCATTGTTAATTAAATTTGTGCTGACTGAGCAAAGTTTGACTCATTTTTGACATAATTTGGTTGTAATTATGTTTGATGGGGAATTGAAAAATGGTTTTGTTTATGTTGACATAGGCAGTAGATGGGGGTGGAAATGCAGCAAAAGCCGGGCTTAAATCGGGTGATCAAGTGCTTTATACAAGCAGTTTTTTTGGTGATGAACTTTGGCCTGCAGATAAGCTTGGATTCACCAAAACTGCTATTCAAGCTAAGCCTGATTCTGTTTATTTTGTTGTCACTAGGTATATGATTATGTTTATATGACCACCCTTTTATGCTCACATCTTTTACTTTTGTTTGGTTGTACTGTTTTGTATATATGAGGTTGGATTTGAAGTATATCAAACCGATTCCGAGGTTCTAATTATTAGGTTTTTGGTTGAGTTGGTCCTTTGATTGATTTTTTGTGTTGATGTATTGCTATTGAGGATATTGATTGTGAACTAAAGAATGGGACTTCAAACCAGGTCACAAAATCTCATGTTTATTTATGCCGATACTACATTTCAAGTTGAATAGATAACATAGCAATTATAGATTTCTCAAATTTGACACTAAATGTCGTTACGTGTTGTCCTTCTATGTTTCCTTCTTGTTCCTTTTCGGTTTGGACATCAGCTAATTGTTTTAATTTTTTGTGGCTTCACTTTTGTGACCAAATTCAAAGCTCAAGCCAGTGTCTATATGTTGAACAAAAATTTCAACATCAGAGAATGATAAGTGGCTGAGATAGTGGCACTGTGGACTGGCAGTTAGTAGGAAGCTAAACTTAACCTATGTTACTTAGACCCTTTAGAGTCGTGGGAATTGTTAGAAGTACTGAGACATGTACTGATGATGGCTTTTCTATTTCCAAGGATCATACTCAGGTATTAATATCTGGTTGCAACTTGGGTTCATCAATTCCATTGGCATTGAGAGCTATAGCCTTTAAGAGTTCATGACATTTTGTTGATCCGAAGAAGATAAATGTGATTGTCTAGCAATAAGTTTGCTTTATCTTAGCTAGTTGTCTGGTACAGTCTTGACAATTTGCTAAGAGGGTTCTTAGACAACGGCATTTATGTTGCCTCTTAATTTGAATGACATCAAGGTATTACTTGATTGTGAATTCTTAATGTGAAAGAAAGTAAGGAACCATTTGAATGATATATAACTGGGTTTTCAGACCAAGCAATGAAACTTCGGAGTTGTTGAACTTTAGTTTTCTGTTTTAAATGTCTCAACAAACTCTATTGTTTCCTGATTTTCTGATTTTTGACTTAGAGGCGGTGCTGATGTTGATGTGAAAAAACTTCCAAAACGTCCTGCTCCTCCACGTTTTGGGCGAAAGTTAACTGAGGCACAAAAGGCATGCATCCATCAATGCTCTAACAACCCACTACTAGAATAAGTGTGTTTTTTACTTGAACCACTTACATTTGACAGACATTTAACTGATATTTGCAGGCCAGAGCAACTCACATATGCCTTGACTGTGGATTCATATACACATTGCCAAAACCATTTGAAGAGCAGGCAAGCTAATCAATCAGACTTTCATTAATCTATCACACAGACTAGATAATTATGTTGATCTAAACTTTTTTCTTTCATTCAACAATGCAACTTTGCTTATCTGTTTTTTTGAGGATCGAGAAATCAAATGATATTTTTATTCTAATTTTTAATATCGTCTCTTCTTCTCCCGCTGAATCAAACTTTTTTTTGTTGACTTTTTTGCAGCCCGATGACTATGGCTGCCCTCAGTGTCAAGCACCAAAGAAGAGGTTTGCACGCTATGACGTGAACACAGGTAAGGCTATAGGTGGTAATTTACCTCCTATTGGTGTCATTATTGGGCTAGTGGCTGGTGTTGGTGCAATTGGAGCACTGCTAGTTTATGGTCTTCAGTAACGGCAAACTGAAACTCAATTAGTTGCCTATGTACCTGCCTATGTAAATCTTCTAATCATCTATGAGACTTTGGGTAAATGTAATCCACATGTTTCGAGTTAAAGGGAGTGAATGCCAACAAATATACAGCCTTGGCAAAGTTTTCTCCGTCACAAGTACCGGGATGTTATTGTATACTGTCTTCTGTATCAACTGTATGAATATAATGTATGATTGCGCACATTTGATAGTCAAAGCCAATGTTATTGTGCTGCACAATTGCACATCATCTGCTTGTCTAGCCTTCCTCGTTGCCCTCGTTGTGCATCAATATTGTATTCCTGAAGTTGCTGCTACAGCTTTCAATCATACTCAATTACTCTGCATATTATACTTACAGTTTGACAGCAAAACTTCACGATCATAAGATACATAACATATTGTTTCTAGATATATTTTGATTATATCATGATTCTATCTCTATCACATATACATACATAATTATTCTCAGCTTTGGCATTGACTGTTGTCCTATGTTAGAAAATCAATTAAGTAGCAATTATATTAGATAGAATGTTAACAATCATCAGATGTTAACAACTTAATTGTTTTCGGTTGGTGCATGTCAACGAAATAGTAATCAAATAATGGAGCAATCAAAAATGATTTTGATCAACCTTATTTTATGTCTGAGCTTGTTTTGTCATTTTCCTGTCACAAAAAAATGAAGTTTTCTACGTACTCTCATAGTTAGTTTACTCCTATAATAATGGAGTAATTCATTAACTACAAGCTAATACTCCCTCCGTTCCCTATAATTCTTGTCGTTCACTATTCATCCTCTTATTTTAATATATGATATAATAATAGTGGTGGGATAATTGATGAAAGAGAAACAACTTGCAACTAATAGTGGATGTTGTATGAGTCATCTTAATAAAAAAATATTATAAACCTAATAAAGTTGTTTGGTAAAGAAAAATATGGAACATCCCAAAAGCATATGTAAAGAAAAATAGGGAACGGAGGGAGTAGTTAGTTTGTAATTGCTTGAATATTTCATTGAGTATCTATATGGCCTGATGGCCAAGTAGCTATATATCATCGCGTATCGACTATAAACAAATTTTGCTTATAGTTCCGAGCAATCCATTTGTTGCAACTAAAATGAAATAATAGTTGAGCAGTGACAAACAAATGAATCATCCTAAATTAACGGACACCTGGATGAGTTAATAAAAAATATGTGCGTTTGTTGGCTAGCATACATGCAAGTAAGTAATTCATAATAATTTTATCAACCCTAAACAAAAGCAACATCCTTATTCTAGAGTCTGATGTAATGAACTGGTTTTTGTCAAACAATGATTACGATACTAATAGTGATGGTTCTATCCATGCTAATTATTAATGGTCATAAGACCTAGTAATTGGTCACCTCCTTGAACTTTCTTAATTAATTAAATATAGTCATACATCATATATATTTAACCAAAAAAACAAGATGTAGTTCAAAATTTTGTGTAAATTGTTGCAATTCAGGCTATCAGTTCAAAGCATCAACTCAAAGAAAGATAGAAGAGAAAGAATGGAAAGAAAGTGCATTGCGGTATGTGTAGTTGCTGGAGTTCTTGGTCTTACAGCAATTGTTATGAGTTTTGTTGCCGAGGGCTACAAGATTAAGGTACTTATTACTCCCTCTGTTCCTTAATATTCGCTCCATTTTGTCCTACCTAAATAAATCCATGTCTTATTAATTTAGACAACGAAACAGTTTACACATTTGTTTATGTATATATTTGCAATATATACGCGGTATATATAATGCAGGCTAAACAAATAAGGTTCACAGATGGTGGGACTTGTGTTTATCCAAACAGCCCTTCAATGATACTGGGAATAGTCGCTTTAATTCTTCTTCTGATAGAGCAAACTCTTATTAGTGTCGCGAGTGGATGTTTTTGTTGCAGAAAAACTCCTTGTCCTACAAGCTCTCAAGCCATAATTGCATTTGTTTGCTTCATCTTCTCATGGTATTCAACTGAACTATATATTCATTCCTTTATAGGATATCTTTCTTGTTTTCGGAACTAATTAGGAGAATGCAAAAAAATAAAATAAAATTGCAGGTTAGTCTTCAGTGGAGCATTTGTTATACTGATCTGGGGAGTGATTTTAAACCACGGTGATGCCCTATCAAAAATTTATACACAGTTGATGACCTTTGTCCCTTACACAACTCCGAGCTTTTCATGGTGGCAGGTGTGCTGTGTGTCGTGAGCGTCTCTCTCAGTCTTATATCTTATATAGTTTTGATGTACGACAACAAGAAGCAAAAATCAAGAGAAGGCGATGAACGTGGTGTTGCAACAGCAAAACCACAAATGCCTACAAGCTAGGGTGTAAGACATGATTTTAGTTAGTTGCATACTTTCTGTGGACTTAGCTTGATTTTAGTCATGTCTTCTTGTGTGTAATGGATGCGGTATTTGATCACTTCAATAATTGATGTAATTTGGAGGTCTAACAACATTAATACATTCTCATTAATCACTATATATAATCAAAAATTGAGGATTTCCATTTAATTTTCTCACTAGATTACAGGTAAGTAGTACTTGAATACATTCTCATTACTATCATTTTTATTACGAGTATTGGTTATCAAATCATTCAAATGGGTTGCTATCCAGTACGTCTACTAGACAGTCTCATCAATTCATATTTAAATTAGAATTATATGACATTAATCTGCGCTATGGACTTATGGAGTGCATCATGTTGATCCCACTGCCGTGGACCTGTGACACAGGCACACAGCCCCACTGATCGATCAGACCATCATATGCTTGAGTCATGCCACGTACGACAATTTCAAAAGGTCTTATGGAGTCATGGTACAATAAATTATCTTCCGACAGTATACAACACCCGAAGTATGTATACTGGTGGTACACTACTGTACTTCTTTCAGTTCTTTACTATGAGTCTATGAGAGTATGACACAAGTTTTTGTAGAAGAGAACATTATTGCAAAAGAGAACTTTAACTTGAATCNCTTAATAAAAAAATATTATAAACCTAATAAAGTTGTTTGGTAAAGAAAAATATGGAACATCCCAAAAGCATATGTAAAGAAAAATAGGGAACGGAGGGAGTAGTTAGTTTGTAATTGCTTGAATATTTCATTGAGTATCTATATGGCCTGATGGCCAAGTAGCTATATATCATCGCGTATCGACTATAAACAAATTTTGCTTATAGTTCCGAGCAATCCATTTGTTGCAACTAAAATGAAATAATAGTTGAGCAGTGACAAACAAATGAATCATCCTAAATTAACGGACACCTGGATGAGTTAATAAAAAATATGTGCGTTTGTTGGCTAGCATACATGCAAGTAAGTAATTCATAATAATTTTATCAACCCTAAACAAAAGCAACATCCTTATTCTAGAGTCTGATGTAATGAACTGGTTTTTGTCAAACAATGATTACGATACTAATAGTGATGGTTCTATCCATGCTAATTATTAATGGTCATAAGACCTAGTAATTGGTCACCTCCTTGAACTTTCTTAATTAATTAAATATAGTCATACATCATATATATTTAACCAAAAAAACAAGATGTAGTTCAAAATTTTGTGTAAATTGTTGCAATTCAGGCTATCAGTTCAAAGCATCAACTCAAAGAAAGATAGAAGAGAAAGAATGGAAAGAAAGTGCATTGCGGTATGTGTAGTTGCTGGAGTTCTTGGTCTTACAGCAATTGTTATGAGTTTTGTTGCCGAGGGCTACAAGATTAAGGTACTTATTACTCCCTCTGTTCCTTAATATTCGCTCCATTTTGTCCTACCTAAATAAATCCATGTCTTATTAATTTAGACAACGAAACAGTTTACACATTTGTTTATGTATATATTTGCAATATATACGCGGTATATATAATGCAGGCTAAACAAATAAGGTTCACAGATGGTGGGACTTGTGTTTATCCAAACAGCCCTTCAATGATACTGGGAATAGTCGCTTTAATTCTTCTTCTGATAGAGCAAACTCTTATTAGTGTCGCGAGTGGATGTTTTTGTTGCAGAAAAACTCCTTGTCCTACAAGCTCTCAAGCCATAATTGCATTTGTTTGCTTCATCTTCTCATGGTATTCAACTGAACTATATATTCATTCCTTTATAGGATATCTTTCTTGTTTTCGGAACTAATTAGGAGAATGCAAAAAAATAAAATAAAATTGCAGGTTAGTCTTCAGTGGAGCATTTGTTATACTGATCTGGGGAGTGATTTTAAACCACGGTGATGCCCTATCAAAAATTTATACACAGTTGATGACCTTTGTCCCTTACACAACTCCGAGCTTTTCATGGTGGCAGGTGTGCTGTGTGTCGTGAGCGTCTCTCTCAGTCTTATATCTTATATAGTTTTGATGTACGACAACAAGAAGCAAAAATCAAGAGAAGGCGATGAACGTGGTGTTGCAACAGCAAAACCACAAATGCCTACAAGCTAGGGTGTAAGACATGATTTTAGTTAGTTGCATACTTTCTGTGGACTTAGCTTGATTTTAGTCATGTCTTCTTGTGTGTAATGGATGCGGTATTTGATCACTTCAATAATTGATGTAATTTGGAGGTCTAACAACATTAATACATTCTCATTAATCACTATATATAATCAAAAATTGAGGATTTCCATTTAATTTTCTCACTAGATTACAGGTAAGTAGTACTTGAATACATTCTCATTACTATCATTTTTATTACGAGTATTGGTTATCAAATCATTCAAATGGGTTGCTATCCAGTACGTCTACTAGACAGTCTCATCAATTCATATTTAAATTAGAATTATATGACATTAATCTGCGCTATGGACTTATGGAGTGCATCATGTTGATCCCACTGCCGTGGACCTGTGACACAGGCACACAGCCCCACTGATCGATCAGACCATCATATGCTTGAGTCATGCCACGTACGACAATTTCAAAAGGTCTTATGGAGTCATGGTACAATAAATTATCTTCCGACAGTATACAACACCCGAAGTATGTATACTGGTGGTACACTACTGTACTTCTTTCAGTTCTTTACTATGAGTCTATGAGAGTATGACACAAGTTTTTGTAGAAGAGAACATTATTGCAAAAGAGAACTTTAACTTGAATCGCATCAGATTGATCAGATCACGTACCTATGTAAACCTTCTAATCATTAGTGAGACTTCTGTCAAATATATATATTTTCGAGTTGGAGGGCGTGAATGCACCAAATATACACCCTTGGCAAGCTTTCTGCTGCTACAGCTTTCAATCCTGCACAGTATATATATTGTACTAGTAGTTTTTGTTGTAGTGAGTTATTGTTCATTTCTGATATCATAGCCAAGATCAATGCAACAGAAATGATTCAATTCGCGCGGGAACATGGTTAATCAATGCTGATTTAAGGTCACTAGACTCACATGAGTTTTATTTAAAAATCGGTCTTTTGGATTTGCAAATCTAACACAAGCACACTCGTAAATGATATAGGTACAGCCAATGGTATAAGCTAGCTAGCATGATTCATTTGAAATTACTTTTGGCTTAAACATGGATAAAAGACATTTGAAATTAAGCTTACATCATTAGACTTGACACTTGTAAATAGGAAGGCTTAAAATGTTGATCAATATATTATAACAACAAAGCCTTTGTTTCAAATAATTTGAATTCGACTATAATTTAATAAGAGATTTCGCAAAAGTTATCTCCTTTCTTTCATGTTGACCAATATTACAATATATTTGTAAAAGGAACACTACTCCTGTCATTTTTTGCCAAGACTTGGATAATATGTGATGATCCATTTACATACATCTTATATAACCTGGTTGAGTGATTCTCAACTTTGGCGTTGACCGACTGACGGTTGACTATTGACCATTATATTTGCTGTAAACACATGCAAGAATAAAAGGCTCAAGTCTTACATTAGAAAATAAAATTAAGTAATAACATTATCGTAACTAACAGCTTGGCATTCTATGATTTCTATCTATTCAATGACTTCTATACTTGTTTTTGGTTGATGCATGTCAACGAAATTGTATTCAAATCATCAAATGGAATAATAATTTTGAGCTTATTTTATTTCCTAATTAAGCTCTTAGCTTGTTAGTTGAAAAACCTTTCTCTAGCACTTTGTCTTGTTCCCGTCCTAAAAAAAATGTCTTCTTATTTTATATATACCACAAGCTAACTTAGTAGTGTGTAATATTGTACTACCTCCACAACGAATTTATTACAACTAATTCGTAGCGAAGATAGTAATTGATTATAAATATGTTACGAATGGTGGAAAAGTGATATGAAAATACTCACAAAATTGTATTCTTCCCTAATTGTAATTGTTTGAGAATTTAATTGAGAAGGCTATCGACTATTAAAATAAATCGCCTATATATAGTTCCATGCAACTACATTTGCTGCGACTAAAATAAAATAGTACTATAGCAGTAATTTTTTTCCATACTATATATTGTCAACTCTCAAACCCAAAGACTTCACCACCTATGATCAAAGTCAACTAATTGTTAATTTAGTTCCTACATTAACGGACAAGTTACAAATTATTATGTTTATGCTACTACTAAGTTTTGACTTTGGTGAGATTAATAATGTGCATTTCTCGGCTAGCTATATATAAGCATATTATAACATACATGCAAGCAAGTAGTTCATAATTAAATAAATTTGTGTAGATTGTTGCTACATTTGGGCTATTCATAGAGCATTAGCACAAATTAAGAAAGAGAGAAGAGAAAGAATGAAAGGAAAGCACATTGCTGTATGTGTAGTTGCTGGAGTTCTTGGTCTTACAGCAGCTGTTATGGGTTTTGCTGCCGAAGGCACCAAGATTAAGGTATTACTCACTCCGTTCCTTATTATTTTTTCGCTCTTGTTTGTCCAATTGTTGAGTTGGTCATCTTGTAGTCTTGAGGTTATGGGTTAATTAGTATGTAGGGCTCCAACTTAGATCCAACCACCTATAACCATAACCAATTTTTCAAATCTTATTATGATAATAAACAATAAGTATATGTATAAATTTACTATATACTCGCTATAATGCAGGCTAAACAAGTAGGGTACACAATGGGTGGGAATTGTGTTTATCCAAACAGCCCTTCAATGGCACTGGGAATTGTTGCTTCAACTCTTCTTCTGATAGAGCAAATTCTTATCAGTAGCGCGAGTGGGTGTATTTGCTGCAGAGGAACTCCTTGTCCTTCGACCTGTAAAGGCATAACTGCACTTGTTTGCTTCATCTTCTCTTGGTATTCAACTAAATTATTCATCTCTTATTGTATAGGACTATATATATAGGAGCATATATATTTATTATTTTTGGAACTAACTAGGAGAAAACGAAAAAACTTTCAGGTTTGTATTCATTGGAGCATTTGTTACACTGATTTGTGGAGCGATCTTAAACAATGGTGCAGCCCTATCAAAAAGTTATACAGTTGACGACCAATGTCCCTTACACAACTCCAAGCTTTTCATAGTTGCAGGTGTGTTGTGTATCGTGAGCGTCACTCTCGGCCTTATTTCTTACATAGCTTTGATGTGCGACGGCAACAAGAGCATCCCTAGAGCAGTTGATGAACATGGTATTGCAACAGGAAAACCACAAATGCCAGCAAGGGTGTAATGTATGATTTTAGATGTACACTTTTTTGTGAACTGAAGATTTGATGAATGTAATTTGCTATTTTGACATAAAAATACTCATTTGAATTGGTTGCAATCAATTTAGTATTAATTTCCTCTGATTTTCCTCTAGTTTATCCAGGTTACATACCAAGAGCTTACCACCGAAAAGAATATTCTCTCCAAGGAAAAGTTTACCATTATTATTAGTGCCTTTTCAATCATATATATCACTCCTCCCCTTTTTTTTTTCGTTTTATACGTTTTGACATGTACATATGTCAATATACGTGTTTAATTTTAAATATGTTTTGTTATATATATATATATGTAAGAATTATAATAATTAAATATTAATAACGTACTCATTCGAAACAAACAAGACCAAATTCCAAACGTATCAAACAAAAAAATGGTTTTTATTATATATTTAATGAAAGAATATATATAATCATTTGTAGAGTTGTTGACAGAGTACAGAGTACATTGCATAATGTGCATGGGCTAAAAGGTGAAAAGTACAAGAGTGAGTTTTTAGTACAGGTGGCCGCACGCAGACCAAACCATGCGGCACAAAAGAAAAAAAAAAAACTGACGCGTCAGGAAAAAGAAAAAAAAACATACACATATTTCTCTCTTTCCTCTATAATATGCTATTTTTGTTTTTCTCTCCTCCACCTACTTTATTTATTTCTTCATTCGTCATTATGCTAATTCTTTAGTTCAAATCTTTTTTTTTTGCTACAAAATCAATCAAACACGATATTAAAGCTTAATTTCATTTAAAAAGTTAAGTAACTCCTTCAATAAAAATTAATAACCAAAAATTAAAAAAACCCCTTCAACAAACTTTAGTAACCCCAGAAAAAGTTAAGTAACCTCTTCAACAAAGATTAGTAACCCCACAAAAAGTTAAGTAACCTGTAACTCTTTCAACAAAAGTTAAGTAACCCCTCCAACAAAGTTTAATAACCACCGAAAAAGTTAAATAACCCCTTCAACAAAGATTACTAACCCTATAAAAAATTTAGTAACCCTTTCAACAAAAATTAGTAACCCCGGAAAAAGTTAAGTAACCCCTTCAACAAAGATTAGTAACCCTTAAAAAATTCAAGTAACCCCGTCAACAAAAATTATTAACTCCAGAAAAAGTTAAGTAACCCCTTCAACAAAGATTAGTAGCCCCTAAAAAAGTCAAGTAACTCCGTCAATAAAAATTAGTAACCCCAGAAAAAGTTAAGTAACCCCGTCAACAAAAATTAGTAACCCCTAAAAAAGTCAAGTAACCCCATCAACAAAGATTAATAACCTTTAAAAAAGTCAAGTAACCCCGTCAACAAAAATTAGTAACCCCGAAAAAAGTTAAGTAACCCCTTCAACAAAAATTAGTAACCCCTAAAAAAATCAAGTAACCCCATCAACAAAAATTAGTAACTCCGAAAAAAGTTAAGTAATCCATCCAACAAAGATTAGTAACCCCTGAAAAAGTTAAGTAACCTTTACAAACAAAATAAACGCAAATTAATAAGAAAGAAAAAAATTCGGGAGATAACTTTGATTTTCTATCCCAAAAAAAGCATAAAAATAACTTTGAGCTAAAAAAATGATAGAAAGTCAAAACTAAAACCAAGCAAAAATGATGAAATTATAGAGTAGAAGAAAAAAAAATTCAAATAATAGAGGTGGAGAAGAAAGATAAAAAAAAAATTTGGTGAAATGCATGTGGTCAAAGGAGGAGTATTTGAATTTGAAAAAGAGTTAAAAAAAAAAAGGAAAAAGTTCACACATCACATGAGTACCGCACAGGAAAAGAGGAAAAAACAAGCAGAAAAAAAAGGTTGGGCTAAATATTTGAGCTGTAATAGAAATGGGTCTACTGCACCATCTCCTACCATGCGGCAGGCTGCATTTAAGAATTATACAAAGTACAAATAATCAAATATCCATTACTTTAACAAACAAATGAAACTCCATAGATTTTACAAAGTCATTTTATTACTCCGCAATATTGGTATGTCTAGAAAACATTATTAGTACGGAGTATAGAACATAAGAATTTTTAAAAAAAAATAAATCATATAAAGTTTAAGGCATAATAAACATTGTTGGTGCTGCTTGTTGATGTAACTTAAAAACTATACAAATATTTTAATAGGTAGCCAGAGGCATGGCCCGCTAGGCCCATAGGTCATGCCGTGCCATGGGCTAAGATTTGCCAAATCTTGACCTAGTTTGGCATGGCCCACCACCAATTAGGCCTGACCCAGCTTGGCACAAGAAACCCCATGACCCGCCAAGGCCTGGCCTAATGATCATCTTATTCACACCATCACAGGCCTTTCAAAAAGTCTCACAGTACAACTGTACAAGTACCCTCCGAAAGTATACAGATATCAGAAACATGTATACTGGCGGTACAATTTTTAGCTACGACAAGTTTTTGTAGACTAAATGAGATGAACATTGAAGCAGAAGAGAGAACTTTAACTTGGATTACAAGTAATGTTGCGTTTAGCATTAAAAAGATATCTTGTATTAACAAGATGAACATTCACAGCCCCAACCACTTGGTTACACGGCAACAGATATATGAGATAAGGAGGTTTTCAACCACCAGCAGTGACAGAAAATCCTAATGTACAGCATATATCAACACCATTAGTTCAGCTGATAATTACTATAGTCAAGTTGACGAACAGCTTTTCAAGTGAAGGTGAAAACACTATTCGGATGCTTAGAGAGACTGGCCTCATGGCCCTCATGGTCCATAAAAGTTAATTAAAATGAAGCTTTAGCCTTTTGGTATAGATGTAGAAAAAAGTTGCATTAGGCAAGGCAAGATGATCACAAAACATATTTGTTCATAATGTTAGAAAGAAAACCTTGACATTTCTTCATCTTCATCATCTTCGTCCTCATCGCTAGCCCTTTGATATTCATCATCGTCATCCTCTTCTTCTTCTTCCTCCTCGTCTTCATCCAACATGCTCTTGCTGCCAGCCTTGTCCTTCAGTCCGGTGCTCAAAACCACTGTTTCTCCTTTTGACTTCTGCATATCCTGCTTAAGCTTCTCCATGTTTGCGCGCCGGCGATCTTCTTCCAAACGTTGTTTCTCTTCCCGTCTCTTATCGAGATCAGCCCTATAAAAGCGTCAAATAGTGAGTACCTAGCAGTATAAGACTATAAGTAGCAAATGCATAGAATCCTTTTTCTTTCCACAAGTTCAAAATTTTCAACTAAATTACTAATTAATTACTTGTAAGTCTCCATGAATTCGTCAGCACTATTATCGATGGCCTTAATGAACTCGTTCATTCCAGCGCCAGAAATTGCAGAAACTCCAGTAGATCTAAGATTCTTATAAAATTCATCAAGGGAAAGAGACAGACTTCGAGTCAAAGTAGAAGTATATGAATGATCGGACTCGAGTGCTGCATGAAACACCTCAAAATCTTCCATCCACTACCAAAAAAAACAGCAGATTAATTAGTGCAATTTCAGAAGCATATATCAAAAAGTAATTATAAATTAAAAGCATATAAAATGGTGTCACCATATCATCAGTTTCCAAGAAAGGAAACAAGGCAAATTTCACCCATACACCAAAAGAGTATTCAAATTCAAGCATTCAATAAAAGGTAATAGCTCCCTTCTTAGAAGTTAGAACCTATACACCAGAGTATTCAAATCCAAGCATTCTATAAAAGGTAATAGCTCACTTCTTAGAAGTCGGAACGTATGGATGTTTGGACCAAGATAACGTTTCAACATCGTCTGATAAATAGCAAACTACAACTCTTCAGCCAGAACCAAATAAAAGAAATGCCAAGATCTAGTTGCATCAAACTAGAAATCAAGCTATATCTTGAGCTGTATAGGAAGAACAAATAGTTTGACGTGAACAAATAGTCTAAATTCTAAAAATACCAAAGACCCACTGGTTTATTCTAGGGTACAATATGTTTCAAATGTTTGTTCACAGATATGGTAATTTTCTGTACGTGTACCTATTATATTTACAGAACCGCAATAGTGTCTTTAGAAAGTTATTTGGAGAGCTAGGGGTAACAAAGGCCATGTATGTAGACAATAGACATTAGAACAAAGTGTCTCAGAAGAAGAATGGTTAGAGTGGTGTGTCACTAGACATGAATATAGGGGGGGAGCAATAAGAGGAAGTCCAATAGCTGACTAGATGCCAAACAACTCTTGCTTTTACAATGACACTTTTGAAACTTAAGCTGCTTACCAAAAAATTTCCTCTTTTGCAAGACAGCTCTAATATTATAAAAAATTCCAATGTTGCATTTTCTTTTATGTGATTATGTAATCAGTGACATCACCTGTAAATCTCAAAATAAAATTTTCAACGTGGCGTGCATAAATGTAGAATTAGATCTCACAATGATGCAATGGAAGTTATTTTAAATAAATCTACCTCCAAAGCGAACTGATGTTGCGCTATATCTGTCTTGTTGAATGCCAATACAAGAGGCAGCCGTGTCTTGTAAAGAATGCTACACGCATACAACATATTACTCATGAACGTAGTAGGGTTTGAAGAGCGAGGCGTATCAACTACATAAGCAATCACAGTGGGAAAAGTGGAGGCAAAGGCTTCTGTAATGATGGCTCCAGAGGCGGACCAAGTAAATATTTCAATCTGCCCAGGTGTATCCACGAGTACATAATCAAGTTGATCAGCTCTACGCTCAACCACTGAAATAACCTGAAATTTGAAGGAGAATGAGACACTTAGTTATAGTCAGCTAAAACTAAAAATAGTTTAAACAAAATTAGGACAGGACATTGAGCACAGCATCACTAAAAGCAGCATCAAGAGGCAAGCAAATAGTGATGCAAAAACAAAATTACGTTACTATGACAATGTTGGCTACTTGGCTATTGAATGAAATTCTGGAGATCTGAGATTGAGATATCCAAATTTTAAGTTTGCATAAAAGTATTGATCTTACAAAATATAACTGCCTAGGAAGCAAGTGGAAATGCAGAACTGGAAAAACCACGTTCAAGGTTTGAATTAAAAAGAAGCAATAAAATACAGAAACAAAAGTACCCTAATGCATTATCAGAAGCTCTAGCTATAGGCACTGGGCAAGAAAAGAATATTAAATGTAAATAGTCTTTCTCCTCCAACACTATAGAGGGTGATTACATCTGACCCATAATCCAAATAAGGCTGTGTACTATTTCAAAATGGATACAGAGGTACGTGAAGCTTACTAAGCCACTTTACTTCAGTCCATGACAATCCAATAATAGAAGATAGGTGAAGATTAATGATTTGGACAACATAGTATCAAGGAGTGAGGTGCAAGCAAATAGCGTTTTAGTTTATATATAACCAAAGACCGTTATGCAAATAAAGCTTGTAATTAAGTTAAATATACTAAATTAAGCTAGATTTGTTCTTAGTAGAAACTGCATTTAGCCTAGCATTACAAGGAGCAAGGGGAAATAAAAAAGATGAGGAAGGAATCATAATTAAGTGTTAATCGACAGTGACACAGTAAGGGAAAGCCTATCATACACCCAACTCACAAAATCCTCGGGCTAGAATATTCGACTAAGTAAAACACATGGTAGAACATGAATTAGATCAGATACAAGCTGTACAACAGCACATCGAACAATTCTTGTTCTCAATATTGGTTATCATCATTGACAGTACAGCAAATAGCCACAAAACAATGAACGAAAAATAAATGCAAGAATACCAAACATTTCAAGCTTTACCTCATCAAACTTCGTTGCAAACAGATTTAATGATGTTAAAATTCCTCCATTAGGACCCAAGTTGAACTGCTTCATAACTTCCTTATATTTGACAGTGTCTCTTATATCAATATTCGCACCAAAAGGAAGAGTCAGAACAGCAGGGTCCAGATTGATCACATAGCTACGAAGCTTCGAAACATGCATATGATAAACCAGCTGACGCATAAACGTCGTCTTTCCACTTCCTAATCACATTCAAATCAAACTTAAACTCAACTTTTGTCTCAGCATTACACACTACATAATAAAGCTTCGATTAGAAAAGGCAGATTCAGAAAGATGTAAACTAAAACCCAAACACAGTCCCTAATATTCAATTATAACATCTCTCGACCAATTTGTCGCAAAATATAGTTAATAACTAAGAATTTTACATAAGCTACATAAACAATAATGCAATAGTTCACATATTTTCTCAATTTATAGTTGGACTGACTCACTGACCTGCCATTCCAACAACAATAATAACCACAGGCTTTCGCTTAAAACTCGAAGACGACGATTCCTCAAGCTGTAACTTCTCCATAGATTGAGTCACCTCATCATTCTCCTTTCCCTTTCATAACAATTCAAAACAACAGTTTCATTACACAAGTGCAGTCTTTCTAACTCTCAAAGCACTAGTATACAACTAACAAAATCATACCTTTTCGTTCGACAACGATGAGGTTGCTTCTGCGGTTGCATTCGCAGCAGCAGAATCATGCATTTCTACCTCAGAATCAACTTCCATTTATAAAACTCTGAAATTGAACTCATAAAATAAAGTACTATGTTATTAATTATGCAAAAAATGTGAAAAATTAGCTCAAATTAGCATCAAATTAACCTAACTCAAATGAATTTAAAATCAAACACAACAACAAACAAATTGAAAAATGAAATTCATGAATTTCTACAAAAAAAATTGATGAAATTAACTCGTATTATTGAATAAAAAGCTTGAATTTGGCATTAATAATCATTCATTTGATTATACAACAAAGTTCAAACACTAAAGAATATCAATCAATAACATAAATTATTGTTGTTATAGTAAAGTTTAGGAATTCAAAAGTCTAATTATTTGGGATAATTACTTACCAAACAAATGTTAAAACGTATTAGTTGATGATGAAAAGTGGAAGAACAAATTTCTGAGTTGGGGAATAATTTCTGAAGGAAAAATATAAAATCAAAAACCCTAAACCCAAAACAACAGTGTATAGTATATGAGGTGAGCCAAATGCGGAGTAAAATTTTGGGGGACGGACAATTTTATACGGACTAGTACAATCAGTTGTACCGACAAGTAGCAGTATCAAAAACAATTACTCTTGTAGTCAGTTTTTTTTTTATTTGCTACATTAGATAAAAGCTCTCACAGTTTTTTTTAGTAAAAAAGGGCTGATGAAATATTAATGTTGAAATGAATCAAAAATAATATTTCAAATGAACAAATCTTTAGTCAGGTAAATAAATAACTGAGAATAATTTTTAAGATATATTCATATGGTTTTCAATCTTTTAAAATATGTCATAAAGTTATATTTTTTTTTTCTTAACATATACTCTTAAACTATTTTTTTTAATTACTCATGAGTCATGACCATCCCATAATCTCTCGGTTAGTGTGTTGTTAATTATTTGATTTTTTGGATTTTTTTATATATTTAATTTTGCAATAAATAATTCACTAAAAACCGCACACAAGAGTTGCTCTTATTACTGGGTGTTGGATCTAACTGCGTAAGGCCCTGAAGTATTGAAGAGAACACATTTTAGCGAAAAGGATGAGTGGTGAGAATCGAGAATCGTCTCCAGGACCTCTTGAAATCAGAAAAAAGGTCCAATCAAATGAGCTATCCCTGAAGGGTTATGATCTTTTTACCTAAAATGAGCTTAATTAAACTCATTTGATATAAATTTTGATACTCTATATTAATCGTATGTTACTCCATAACTCAAAAATTTGTGAAATAGTTTAAACTAAAGTGAATGTAAGTGAAAATAAGTCCAAAAGAACATGACACATTTACGTAATTACTTGTGAGCTATGTAACATGTAGACTTTATATAGATAGTCGTTTCCAATCCGATTTGTCTCTATATTAAAAAAGATTTCGCTTTTTCATGTTATAATTAGTTATACTCACTAACACTAATTTTTTAGATTTATCGTTTTCAATCCAAGTATCCATAATTCCATATCAATTTCCGATCTTGTTCTCGACTCGGTGCAACCTTACTGTAAATTTGTAATCCATTTTAAGGTTGCTTGCGAGTGTATCACAACTCACAAGTCACTAAGCTCACGACCAAATCGTCCTTCATTCATCTTCCCGACCACCGTTTCACTTTCACTGATCCCCATAACCGTTGCAAATTCAATTCAATATTCAATATTCAAGGTAAACTTTCAACTATCAATTAATTATTTCATTCATTTTTCTACTATAATTGCCATTTAAATTACACCTATTCATGTTATGAAGCAAATATTGTGATTAAAACTTTGAAAAAAAAAACTGTTCTTTGATTCATAATTTGTTGTTGTTGTTGTTGCTAGTTTTTGGTACATAATTTAGCTGATTTTTATGCTGGAATTTTGAACCCACATCTTGAAATTCCTTCCTTTATATTAGATCTTGAAAAAGTTTTGATTTTTAATTATCAATTTAATGTTGGTATTAGGGTTTATGTTATTCAATTTGTTGATTCACCCCTAATTTTGATGTTCTTATATTGCTTTATTTGATTCAATTAAGTTGCTTTTGGATTTGCTTCAAATGTTTGGCAATTGTTATGGTAGTGTGAAGTATAATTTTGAAAGAAGCTAGTGTTTTTTTTTTTTTTTGCCCCTTTTTTGTTTCAGAGATTTGGGGGTTTAGGAATTGGATATTATGGGGGAAAATGATTCACCAGCTAATGATTTAAGAGACCCAAACCCTGATGAAAACACCGAAATCAAGCCAGGTGAGGCGAATATTGAGGCAATATCTAGGAGGGTTCAAGAGTCGCTTGCTATCGAAAACCGGCACAAGTTTTGGGAGACGCAGCCTGTCCGGCAATTCAAGGATGTTGGGGATTCGAGTTTGCCCGAAGGTCCTATCGAGCAGCCTACTGAGTTGTCAGAAGTCAAGCAAGAGCCTTATAACTTGCCTGCACTTTATGAGTGGATAACTTGTGATTTGGCTACTGATGAGATGTGTGGCGAGGTGTATAATCTTTTGACTCATAATTATGTTGAGGATGACGAAAACATGTTTCGGTTTAATTATTCTAAAGAGTTTCTTCAGTGGGCACTTCGGCCACCTGGTCATTTTAAGAGTTGGCATATTGGGGTGAGGGTTAAGAGCTCGAAGAAGCTGGTTGCTTTCATTACTGGTGTTCCAGCTAGGATACGGGTTCGTGATGAGGTTGTTACCATGGCTGAGGTTAACTTCTTGTGTGTGCATAAAAAGCTTAGGTCGAAAAGGCTTGCACCGGTTATGATCAAGGAGGTGACTAGAAGGGTGCATTTGGAGAATATATGGCAGGCTGCTTATACCGCTGGTGTAGTTATTCCAACACCTATTGCGACTTGTCAATACTGGCATAGGTCGCTTAACCCAAGGAAGTTGATTGATGTTGGGTTTTCAAGGCTTGGCCCAAGAATGACAATGAACCGTACCATAAGGCTTTACAAGTTGCCTGATTCGCCGGTTACACCTGGTTTTAGGAAGATGGAGCTCCATGATGTTCCTGCAGTTACCCGACTGCTGAGGGATTATTTGAGCCAATTTGTTGTGGCAACTGACTTTGATGAAGATGATGTTGAGCATTGGCTTCTTCCTAAAGAAAATGTAGTTGATGGTTATGTTGTGGAAAGTCCTTTGACCCATGAGATCACTGATTTCTGCAGCTTTTACACTCTCCCATCTAGTATTCTTGGCAATCCAACCTACTCAACTCTGAAGGCTGCCTATTCTTACTATAACGTGGCTACTAAAACTCCGTTGCTTCAGTTGATGAATGATGCTCTTATTGTAGCAAAGTCGAAGGACTACGATGTGTTTAATGCCCTGGATGTTATGGAGAACGATTCATTCCTCAAGGAACTGAAATTTGGGCCTGGTGATGGAAAACTTCATTACTATCTTTACAACTATCGTTTAAGGCAACCCATAAAGCCTTCAGAACTTGGGCTTGTGCTCTTGTAGTTTGAGTTGCCTAACAATAATTGAGATGGCTTTCAAGATCTCCATGGTAAGACCTTGTTTTGTCAAGCTTTTGGGACTAGTGAATTTGGAGTGCATTGTTGTCTCTTCATGTTTTATACTCTATTTAAATTGATTGTCCAAATTTTGTTCTTATTCTGTTGTCGAAATGGTAGGCCATTTATTAAATGCTGCTGTTAGTGGTATAGAATGTGTCTTTTCCTTTCATTTTGGGAGTGTGTCAGCAGCTCCTAATTTGCCACTAAGGAAAGGGTTTTGTCCCTCGAATTGTCGTGTTTTTAGGCAACACAATTTTTCATTCACCATCAGCATGTGAATCCTTGACCTTTGTAAGCAAAACACTTGTTTGGTATCGGGTTTTAGGGATAGCCAATCATATTTGAGTTTTTTGTTATTCTGAATATACACAGTGATTGCTTATGGCTCTTTTTTTGGGGAGGGATTTGAGCGTCTCCACTTGGCTGTGCATATGCTCCGCAAATGGATATCTTGGGCATATATGTTTAAACTTGCTACTCCTTTCTGTAAATACTTTCTTAGATGAATCTGTATAGATTACTGGTAGTAATCTGGAACCATAGATAATGTAAATACCCGGTAGTTTCTCCTGTTGGAGTGATACATGGTTCACATCTGTTCATCTTAACAATGCTCTTTGTCCCCATTTTTGTTGACTTGTGTATCTCGAGCCTATTCTTGAATCCATACTTTCTTTAAGGGTATAGAAAACACGTTTTATACGAAACTGCTTTTTCTTTGAGCTCAGCGTTTCATCCAGCACATCGGTACGAGAACAAGATGCCTATAACTGATGGACTAAGCTATTCGGGAACAGGGCTCTCTCAGCATAATTTTTTTTTTAACTCTAGTCAATTTCAATATTGTAAACATTATCAAATAATGTAAGCAAAACTTAGAGTATGCTATCCTAGTATTTCTAAGCCACGAATATCATTTACTGAAACAATTAAGTAATTAACACAAATTAGGAATGGAGGGGATATGGTTTGGTAGGTGAGTAGGTCAACTGAGACAATTTGGTGCATGTATGTAGTCATTACCCTTGGTAGATGAGATGGTTTTACAATCATTTACACGATTAAGTACCTTTCATCGCTCGTGCATGATCTAATGTTATGCGTAATTTATTACGTTGTTCAGTCGTTTACAACTCTACTCCAAACACGATATATCATGAGTTCGCAACCAATTTATAATTATATGCTAAAATTATGTACTACCTCTGTTTAATATTTTGCGCAAGGCATTATTTGTGAGATATAAAAGTGTTCCACATAATATAAAACTGAATTAGTAGATTGAACTTAAATAGGATTAATACATTTGTGATTGTTACGTTGTTGCATAAATTAAAGTATTAGAAAGTCAAAGTCAATGTATAATGGCATATGCCTGTATTGATATATTTATTCAATTCCACCAACCAATATCAATAATAATAATGAACCAACGTTTTTTTTTCAGTGTTTATGAGTTTGCAAATCATAAGTAGCTCAAAGATTGATTATCAACTCATAAAAGAATAGTTGTAGGCCGGCAAAACAAATAAGTATTTAATCATGGTAATAGCAACAGCAGCAATCTTTAGCTTTTACGTCGACTTATAAAATTTTATATGAAAGCTAAGCATCAAATAAGATTTGGTGTAACACGCAAAGAAATAGAACAGAGAGGATGGAGGGCAAGCGCAGAGTGGCTAGCATATTCGTCGGAATTTTGGGGTTGATATCAACTGGTTTGGGTCTTGCTTTCGAGCTTATGTCAACCAATACTCAGGTATGTATACACTCTTTTGTTGTTGTTTTCTTATGGCTAAGTCGGGGGTAGCTTTGGATAAATAAAACGAAACTAGATCAAGTTACGATATGGAGCAATTATCACAAGTTTATGGTTATCGTATCAAGATTGAAATAAACTCCCTTCATTTAGATTTAATTGTCATCTTAAGACGATTAAATTCGGACTAAGGTATGTACTAAACTACAAACGTCAAAACTAAATTGATTTGAATCAACACAATAACTACCCTTCCGTTGATTTTTTTTTTCAGGCTCATATGTTTCACTTCGAATGTACAAGCGATCTGTGTGTAGCATATGAGTGCAAGTATTTTCAAAGTCGAGCATTTTATGCAGTGGTTGCAGCAATAGTTAGTCTAATAGTGGCACTAATTATAATTAGCATTTCAGCTGGGTGTGGCAGAAGAATACATTCATCCTCTGGTTCTAGAAAACCTGCAGTTATTGCCTTTGTCTTCTGTTGGTATACTTTCTAAAATCTTACATTGTCACATTCACCTAGCTATTCAAGTTGGTAAATTACTTTATACGACCAAAAATTCTGTTAATAATTAGAGAGTGAGGAATAACTCAATTGATTAGAGTTTTAGAGTTTTCCTTTCGATTTTAGGGGATTCTAACAGAGGTTCTCTTCACTTGTTTTAATGGCTCTCTAAACAACAACAACAACAAAAATTGTCAACCAATGAAATTTGATTGTAAGGTGGCATATTGCATTCATGTTATGTGAATTATAGGTTGATGGTGACACACCCTTCTATTTAGGAATTAATATAGAGTGCTCTGTTAATAAAACAGAGTAAACCAAGAAAATTGAGAGTAATTAAATATTTAATCTTTGTATATTCAAATAGAAAAACTCTATTTTCATACTACTCAAACATCTTCATGCATCTTCCAACACAGCCCTTTTTTTTATGACATACTATTATCAATATATTTAAGTAAATATAAAAGCTAATAAAATTTGATGATGAAACAAGAGAAAATATGTCCTCATGATTGTTCAATCATTATTATACTTCATTATCAAAAAAAAAAAANGATATGGAGCAATTATCACAAGTTTATGGTTATCGTATCAAGATTGAAATAAACTCCCTTCATTTAGATTTAATTGTCATCTTAAGACGATTAAATTCGGACTAAGGTATGTACTAAACTACAAACGTCAAAACTAAATTGATTTGAATCAACACAATAACTACCCTTCCGTTGATTTTTTTTTTCAGGCTCATATGTTTCACTTCGAATGTACAAGCGATCTGTGTGTAGCATATGAGTGCAAGTATTTTCAAAGTCGAGCATTTTATGCAGTGGTTGCAGCAATAGTTAGTCTAATAGTGGCACTAATTATAATTAGCATTTCAGCTGGGTGTGGCAGAAGAATACATTCATCCTCTGGTTCTAGAAAACCTGCAGTTATTGCCTTTGTCTTCTGTTGGTATACTTTCTAAAATCTTACATTGTCACATTCACCTAGCTATTCAAGTTGGTAAATTACTTTATACGACCAAAAATTCTGTTAATAATTAGAGAGTGAGGAATAACTCAATTGATTAGAGTTTTAGAGTTTTCCTTTCGATTTTAGGGGATTCTAACAGAGGTTCTCTTCACTTGTTTTAATGGCTCTCTAAACAACAACAACAACAAAAATTGTCAACCAATGAAATTTGATTGTAAGGTGGCATATTGCATTCATGTTATGTGAATTATAGGTTGATGGTGACACACCCTTCTATTTAGGAATTAATATAGAGTGCTCTGTTAATAAAACAGAGTAAACCAAGAAAATTGAGAGTAATTAAATATTTAATCTTTGTATATTCAAATAGAAAAACTCTATTTTCATACTACTCAAACATCTTCATGCATCTTCCAACACAGCCCTTTTTTTTATGACATACTATTATCAATATATTTAAGTAAATATAAAAGCTAATAAAATTTGATGATGAAACAAGAGAAAATATGTCCTCATGATTGTTCAATCATTATTATACTTCATTATCAAAAAAAAAAAAAGAAAATCATTATTATACTTTGCTATAATTGTAAAGTGTTTAGACTGTGAGGGATTACGGTGTATAATTCACACACCATAATCCCTCACACTATGATACATGAGCCGGTACGGTTTTATACCTGTATTGCAAAATTTCATAGGGCCCCGCTCAATTGAATAGGTCCATCGTCAATGTAAGTCACATTGTACACAACGCAATACAGCTTGATGTCACAAACCTTCGCAATCTTAACTACTAGATCAAAATTCGAAATATCATCAATATCTAAGCATGAAAATTCATATCGCAGGTTGACATGTGTAGCAGCAATTCTCTTATTCCTATATGCTGGAGCCACCCATTATGGAATCCAAACCTCTATGGTTAGTATCTCCTATTTTCAAAACTTATGCCTTACCCTAAAACACAACTTTGTTGAGTTTGTTTGAAACATTGCTTACTCCTAGTAAAAGTATTTAACATTGCTCAGGAATAGTTTACACTTAACCAGCTTGTCTACCATGTTTGGAAATAACACTTTATGCAGAACAGAGGGAGTCTATCCTTTCATGATGGCTCGCGAAGGTTTGATCCTGACATCCATACTTGCTTTAAAGCAAAACGTGGGGTATTTGGTGCAGCAGCTGCATTATCCGTTTTGGGCACCATAGTTGGAATCACAAGTTACAGAAGAACACATCAAGCTAATCAACCTAGAAGGTACGAGCAGAGTGATTGAACAGAATATACAACACTATGTCTCAACGTTATACAAGGGACACCAATTCACCAATTTGTGGATGAAGTTTGTGAAGATCATCATTGGTTTATGTCAAAAGAAAACATGCTAATTGAAGTTTTTATCTTCAAGGGAGGCAATATATTGGGCTTTGTTGATCTCTTTCTTCCAGTATAAAGTCATGAAAAAATACAGAGGCTATAAATCTAAAGAAAAATTGAGACTGGACAACTATAATTCGCCTTAGCCAGCAGCTAGTTTAGTCTCCAGTGAACACAAGAGATTGAAGAGAAAGAAATTTCCATAACATTTATAAGAAAACATCACATCGACACATCGCATCAACATTCTCCAATTCACAAACTAAAAGCTCGTAAAAACAAAGAAAACAGGAAACCTAGCTAACACTCTAACAGCCTCATAACATGCTGCCAGACCCTTAGTATACAATATCTCCATGTCACTAATACCAAAATCTATGCAAACGCTCTTGTTCATTGTCAACCAATAAAACTGACAGCAACTAGGCAAATTAGTGGTGAGCTTTACATTCATTGATCATTTCCAATTAATCAGCAAAAAAAATCATATACTGATATAAGCATATCAGGGTGAGCTTTAGACAGTATTATATATATAAGTTGGCGAAAACAGAATTGATACTAACCCGAAAATAAAATGCAGAATTTTGTCTACCAACCCTTTGCATTCTTCTAATTCAGCCAAGCCATTCTATACCAGATCCGAACTCCAAATTAGGGATTGATGAGCAAACTCAATGACTATTGGGTGGTTTATCCGTATTAATGGTTTTAGAACTCTTATTAGCAGACTCTTCTGCTTGAGCAAGTTGGCGCTGACGCTCTTGAAGAGCTCGAACTCTGACCTCAGTCCTCCGGAGCTTTCTCCATCTGTAAGCAAACCAAAGCCCAAATCCACCATAGACAATCGCATATGATCCCCACACATACGGGTATTCTTCTGCATGCTGCTTCAACTCATGATACTTTGCTTCAATTTTCCCTATAATCCCACCAGTCGAATCACCAACATTGGTTTGTTCCGTACCTTCTGCCTTCTGTTCTGCAGCCATTTTCAGTTTGATGTACTTCTCCAAAGTCCAAAGGCTAAAAACAATCATTAAGTCAAAACTCAAAACTACGTACTTTGGGAAAACACGAAAATAATCACTATCACAGGAAAGCATATTTACTTCAATAGTCTGGAAGAATTACGAAACAAACATAAACCAGCAAAGATACACCCCAACATTAGTTGAGTTGCGCATAACCTTGCATTTTCCCTAATGATCAAGGATGCATAACCTTCTTTCAACATTACTAATCATCTAATTCACTCATTCACATAACCCACTAGTATAAAATGAAGTAAGATGCAGACATAAGAAGCCAGGATAGTTGAAGCAGAACGCTTCAGCGCGCCAATAAACCAGCACTTATGTCAAACATTTTCGACTAAAATGCATACTCGAGAATTCTTAAACCGAATCATAAATGCTTCGACACCACGCTTCGAATATGTTCATCCATAGCTTTAGCTTAAATGAATTATCGCCATTAAGGTGCATAACTATGAACATCATAATATTGTAAATGGAAGTCATAAACTAAAGCTGAAGCAAATACAGTTTGGCAAACAGTTAGGACTTTTTTTTGATTTTTTTTTTTAATCCAATAAAAGCTTACATTTTAAAAATTAGCTTGCAATCATTCAATTCCCATATTATCACAAAAATCCCCAAATTCAAACAATCAGCAAGTGAACTTCTGAAAACCTAATTGAAATCAAATGCAAATATATAATAAATAGCTCAAATTGCAACTAATTTCTAAGGATGGTAATTCAACAAATGAAACATAGGGTTGTATTTTACAACAATAAACATAAAACTGGAATTTCTAATGATCCAATGAATTAAAATATAATTTTACAAAATTTCATCTTATAATTACTATAACAGTAATAACTATAGAAAAAACTTGAATTAGGAGCAAACAAAAAAATTAAAAATTAGAAATTTGTAAGTTTACCTTAGAATATTGAGTGAGGAATAATGGGAGAAGTACACACCAAGTATTTGATGTTTTGTTTGAGAAAAATAAGACTTATGCAATTTGCATAGTCTCATTGTCTCAAACTCTTCTGTTATTTTGCTAGGAACCACGGACTAGGGAGTTTAGGACTCGCAGTTCGGTTCGTTTTTTTATTTACGGAAATGGTTAAACGGTAAATTTATTGATGAATAAAATTGGGTGTAATAAGATGAGTTTTTATTCTTTTGGGTTATATTTGATTTATTTTATTTTTTTTATGAAATTTTTGTAGAAGGCATCTTTAATTTAGATTATGTAAATCATCATTTTAAAATTTTTTTTGTAAAATAATGCATTTAGAATACCTTGATTTTAAAGGTCAATGAAAAATTGTGTAGACTTTTGTTTTTTAGATTAAGTTGTGAGTGTTTTACACAGGTTTTCTTCTTCTTATTTTTTTGCTTTAATTAGATATATGCTCAAGTAGGGGTTAAAATTCGGTGTACAATTTGGATTATTGATCCAAACTAAATTAATTCAATCTTGAAATTCCCAAACTAAATCCAAATTAAATTACAACTCACCCTAATCCAATCCAATCCAAACCAAAATAATTTTGTTTCTCTTATTGGATCCAAACTGAACCAAATTTTATGATTTTCTTATATCTTAATTTGTATATATAACTTTACTCTTATTTCTTTGTACCTAGTTAGTATCCTAATGCACCAAATTTGTTTTTCAAGGTTAACACAATATCAAAATATCAAATTATTATGATGGTGGTAAGAGATATTAATTAAAATAATAGTGAGCATCTATATAAAGGGGTAAGTAAGGAGGTCTAGACGTGTATATCAGGTTATTAACTCCTTTTTAAACGGTGCAAAATTCGAGCTTGAACAAGCTTTAAATGAGCTGTAGAACAATCTTATAAACGGGTTGAACGAGTTGTTCGCGAGCCATAACGAGCCGAACAATAAGTTGTTCGAGTAAAAGTTATTTATTAATCGAGCTTGGAAATTTTATTCAAACTAGTTTATTTATATACTATACGAGCGAGCTATAACTAAGCTTGCTCACAAATGTATTGACTTGTTAACATCCCTAGGTGGGCGGTAGGCTTGCCTAGACTTCCTACCGGTCCTACCCCATGCCAAGAAAGTATTCTCAAGAAACGTAGTGTTCGGCTTCATTTCAACTTAATTTAAGGCTCTAAAAACTATCCTAGAAGCTTGGCTAAACATTCCTCTTATACTGTATTTAGGATAGGTTTATAGAAATTGAACTAGCTTAAATGGTTTTGTACATTGGTGCATGTACCTCTCTTGAAATTTCAACAAGTATTGAGTTAGTTGTTTAAATTCTTACGCAATAAACCTATTTCCTAATGAAAGCTTATGATTACAAGGGTGATCAAGAGTATAGTAGTGTTTAAATTTTTTTTGGAGTGCTAGAGAGTCATAAGGGCAAAGTGAGAATCGAACCCCAAGATCTTTTGAAGAATTGGGAGGAAAACTTTAATCACTTAATCTAACTCTCACTCTCATAATATTGTTTACTTGTTTACCTTGTTGGCATTATTATTTGCACATGGTCCAAAAACTTGTGCCATGGTCACATGATCACCGAAACATGACCTATCCATCCTATGATATTGACTGATTTCTATTGACAACAAATGAATTTTAACGTTTTAACTAGCGTCATTGCATGTAATGCTAACAAACATACAAAGGCAGACAATTCAACACAAATTACTCCCTCTGTTTTTTTAGTTACTATATTAACTTTTTCACATCTCCAACTTATAACATTTATATTTCGAGTTTGATATAACAAAAAATTACAAATGTTACATTTTTAGAAAGTTCACATTAAGACGAATTATATAAGATCCTATATGACTATGCTTTTTTTTACGCACCAAATACCAAAAGTGAGTCAAAGATACAATGTAAATAATGTCCTAAATTCCTCAATGTAGCAAGTAAAAAAAGTCGGAGGGGTAATTAATTCCAATTCAATTTGGACCATTAGTTACTAACTTACTATAAGTATCTGATTTTTCATTTTTCAGCATCATCTATAACTATTTCTCTATTTCATTTCAAAATAATACTCAACATAGATTAGATTTCATGATTAATTTCAAGAGTTCTTTCTTGCAGCAGTCAATGTGAGTACCTATTTGCTTGTAGCACCAACTTCATACTATTAACTTAAATTTGAATGTTCATGCACACTTTACTTATTACTGAGTACTTTCGTTTCGAATTAATTTACTCATTTTTTGTTTACATTTTCTCTACATTTCCTAGCTTAATTACTTGATTAATTGAAGTAAAAATTTCAAAAGGGTAATTTTTTTTTTTTTTGGAGGTTATGTGAATTTATGTGACACCCCTTTAATTCATCATAATTGAGTAAATTGTTGTGATAGATTAGAATGTTTGGATGGAGCATTATTATTGTTAATGTTAGTATGTTACATTAGTGCATACAAAAAGTTTTCTCAATATGGGTGGAAAGGATCCCCAAAATTGATTTAGTTGCTTCAACTTGATGTTTCCATTCCTCAAATCATATGATATGCTACTTGAAGTTTCCTAGCAGAATAGTAAATTGCTTGTGGCTCACTTATTGTTAACGTTGTTTATATGTAAGTTTAAATTTCCATATATATAATTTCAAAAGAGCATAGCTTGTTAAATACTTACACGTAAAATGTTCTTGATACTTTTTGTAGGGTATTGTGTGAAAGGATTATTTGAATTGACTCTATATAAAAAAACTAACCGATTTTTCTTTCCTTATAAAAAAAAATGTAAATTGTTTATGCACAATGATAAGTATAGAAGCAACTTTCCCTAGTCATTTTTTGGAAAGTAAACTTCTTAAGTTTTTACTCCAAGTAACTTCACATTCTTCCATTTCGACGAACTTCATTCTTCTTTGAATTTCTTTAATTTTGATGTCAACCAAACAAATGCAAAATATTATTGGGCGTAGTTCACATTTGATTCCATAGGATTTCCTAAATATTTGACCAAACACTACTATATTAGTACATAATATAATTCCTATATTAATATACATAATATAATAAAGAAATTGGAGCTAAGGTTTTGCTCCTCGAGAGAATATCAAACCTAAATTGTCCGGTTTCCTACAACTGCGATAAGTTTCAATCTTACTACTCGAAAGTAGATATACATTATCTAGTCACCGACAACATATAATAAAATATTACCAATCGACTACAAATTTGCTTTCCATTGAATTTGTTTAGCTTTCCACAAGTCAAATTAGCGAATATAAGTTTTTTTATACCCACAAACATATCGGTAATTTTCGAACACATAAACCAACTTTCTTTTACAACATTTGCAACTTCCAAGTTCCAACAACAATCTCCCAACAACAATCTAGTGATTACTATAGTCTATAAAATAAATTTAGAAATTTCCGTGCACATACCAAGCATTTAGGAAATTAGGACAAGCGTGTTCGAAAAAATTCCACTAAAAGAATACCAAAGATATAAACTTTATCCATTATTAAATTAAATTAAATTAAATTAAATATATAAAAGCAATAAACTTGCAGTTGCTTTATTAGAGTAAACCAGTTACTTAAGCAAAGAGGTTGAAAGCCAGATTTTTGCTTCTTATCTGTAATTTCCTAAATACCCTTTTCACATAAACTGAGTGATACTCTTTAGTTGAATTAAAAAGTGTGAAAAAAAAAAAGAAAAAACAACAAAATTAGAGGAGAAAAAATATGATGAAATTGGACAAAAAGAGTATAATAATTTGTGTTATTGTTGGGTTTTTAGGGCTTGTTTCTGCTGTTCTTGGTTTTGCTGCTGAAGGTAAAAGAATCAAGGTAAAATTTATTTATTTATTTATCAATTTTTTTTTTGTGAAATTAATTTTGAATTTTGAATTTGTTTATTCTGTTTATTTTTTCTTGTTTGATGGTTAAAATTTGTTTTAGTTTTTGTATTTAGTGATTTAATTAGTTTTGATGAAATGGGTATGCTTGAATTTGTTTAATTTTGTTGTATTTTGTTGAAATTGTTATGAGATCTTCTGTTTATGTAGTTGTTTTCTTATTTTTATTTTGGGAATCTTTAATTTTTTATTTTTATTTTTATTTATTTTCTAAAATTAGTGAGTAGTTATTTTAGTTTGAAGAGGTTTCTTTAATTTGAAGAGTTGTGGTAAATTAGTAATAGTTTGTTCCCAATTTCAGTTTGCTGTAATTGATTTGTTGGGAGTTAATGATTTAGGGTTTTAAATGAAATTTAACCTATGTTGTTTGAAATGGAGGTTGGAGTAGAAAGTGGGTATAAGATTGAATGATGCCCTTTTCTTCTTTTCAGCTGTTTATTCTAGGGATTTGTGGATGAGTGTCAAGTGTTGCTTCTTGTAGAAGTATTAGTTGTATTTCGTTACGAGTTCTTCGAACAGTGGAATGATTCTGAGCACATTTAGTTATTGTGGATTTTTGAACTAGTGTTGAATTGAAGTTGCATTGAGATAGGTTTTGTAGTTGTTTTGATGATTATTATGTTAGT
Organism: Suaeda aralocaspica; assembly: GCA_016808085.1. Taxonomy (NCBI): domain Eukaryota; kingdom Viridiplantae; phylum Streptophyta; class Magnoliopsida; order Caryophyllales; family Amaranthaceae; genus Suaeda; species Suaeda aralocaspica. Next base: position 1,249,747 of record PYUH01000052.1, read on the forward strand.
GTTCGAGTGATGTATCTGCTGCATAGGTTTGGAGGTAGGAATTGTAATCTGGCAATTGTCTGGAATGATTACGCCTTTTCGTTTTAATATTAATCGTGAAAACACCCAAGGCTAGAGATGGGTTCTTATTTCTTAGGGGTTTAAATTAGAGTTGGAGAAGATCAAGTGGTTGATGAGTTCATTGCGCCTTGGGGGTCTTTTGGAAGTCGTTTGATTCCGATGATTGCTTTTGAATGTATATTGATTTTTAAATAAATACTGTAAGGTTTGTTTCAGAGGTTTGCTGTTCTTCTTTTTAAACTTGCAGGCGTCCCAAGTTAATGAGATTCAACCTGGTCTTTGTTCATACCCAAGGAGCCCAGCTTATGCGCTAGGGGTTGTTTCTGCAATTTCCCTGTTGGTTGCTCAAATTATTGTCAATGTTGCTAGTGGTTGTATTTGTTGCCGGAAGAATCCTTATACTTCAACCACTCATTGGACTCTTGCCCTTGTCTGCTTTATCATATCCTGGTACTGTCTTCTTTTACTTTGCTTCAGCTTATAAGTTATATTGAGGGCCATTCTTGTACATTGTGACAATATTGATAGGAAACATGACCAAATGGCATGCAAGACAGGTCTTTTTTTATCATATTATTGCCACGAAGAAGAGCATTTTTAAACTATTCTTCAAGTACCTAGTTCACTAATAGCACATATACATGTGGATGTAGCTATGAAGATGTATATATTTGCAAATTTGATTTCTGCAATTGAACTGTCATCCAATTTTGTGATAATCTTGTTGCCTCTGTTGTTTGTTGGAAAATGAAGGTCCTATAAACTTGAGATTTCTGCAGAGTTTATCTGGTTGAGTGATACAGAATTTTTATGCATAGAATCATATATGAGTCCATATGTCCAGGTTATGCTTTATAGACTCTAATGAGTAATGACTTGCTTGGTAGATGGCCACAAATTGCGATAATGAGAATCAATTTGTGTGTAAATTTGTGTCAAAATTAATTATCACTCCCATTGTAGTTCTAGTTTGCACTCAAAAAATGTCTATTTTCTGACCTTTCCCTCAAATGGTAATGAAAATTTTGAACAAAGCACTAGCTTGAGGATGTACTTCAATCCTCAACAAGACTTGTGATGTTGATAATTTCATCCCCTTGGAGAATTACTAACTACCAAATGGACCATAAGGGTTTGACTTGATGTGTCAACCAGATACACTGAGCAGGGATATATTCGTGTGGTTGCTACAACAACATTAATTGTTGTGAAATCGGACCATTGTTGTTTCAGATTAGAGAACTCTAATCATCTCAATAGCACATGCTCCTTGTTTTGGTGAATAGTGGCATCTTGGTTTAATTTGAATTTTATGAATTTTTTTTATTCAATAGTCTATTCATATGATCATACATTTATACAGGTTCACATTTGTTGTAGCATTTCTGCTACTTCTTGGTGGTGCAGCACTCAACGATCAACACGGTGTGGAGAATGGCTACTTAAGCTATTACTACTGCTATGTCGTCAAGCCTGGTGTCTTTGCAGTGGCTGCTGTCTTGAGCATCACTAGCGTAATCATTGGCCTCATGTATTACCTCACCATTTCATCTGGAAAGAACACTCCATTCGGAGGTGTCAGTGCTCCTAACCAGAGTGGCATCGCCATGGGACAAGCTCAGGTCCCCCCTACCTCTCATGATCCAGTGTTCGTGCATGAAGATACTTATGTGAGGCGACAGTTTACCTGATCCATCTGCCTGAAATTGGCACAATTTTTTTAGGATCGGCTTGTCCTCTTTCCGACAGCCTGAATTTTAGTCAAATTATAGGTTAGTCAGGGATTTCGGGTTATTTTCCTCAATTCCCTTCATATCTGGGAGGTTTGTCTAATGTTCCAGTTTTACACCTCCTTTAACCCAAAGAAGAGTACTTTGTAGCTTGTCAATTTAGCTTGAGGCCGAAACCCTATTACTAGAGCTATTGTAAATAATTTGGGCATCCATGAATATTTGTTGAGATGTATCCTTTTGTATGCACAGCTGTTTGGATGCATTGTGGGTTATTGAAATTGAAGCTTATAACAATACCACTAGATGGTTCTTTACATAGAGGTAAATTATACAAATCTATTTAGCGATTGTGATGAACTTGAGTTCCAAAGATACTGCTCAACTGCGAGGGTGCCCATGTGCCTTGGAATCCAGCCAGAAAAACCCGAGCTAGGCCCTTTTCTTCTCTTAAATAACTAGCTAATGTATAAAATTGGATGCATAATCATGTACCTATGAGGCTATGAGGGTTGGTACAAGCAACTTGGTAATGCTTAAGAGAAGGGGTTTCGAGTTCGAGCCTTACCATATGCAAATATTGGGAGATTCACCTTCCACAATCTAGATGTGCGACCAAGGTGGAATATGGACATCTTTGGAGGATGATAACCTTCGTTGGACCCGGGTAGGGAAACTTTAAAAGACGCATAGTCGTGAATTGAACTTGGTATTTTAAAGAGGAACTAGCAGAGTTGATTATCAGGAACATCGAAGTATAGAACAATCAACAGAATTTGATGCTCAAATTTCCAAATACACAAGCATACTCATATTAGGTAGGGTAAAATAAGTGATCTGAGTGAACAGTCAATGCAATCTTTTACATGAATAAGATTGCCAAAATACTTGCTAACTTCAATCACATTTAATTTCAAATTAGAATTTAGAACTTTACTTATTGCAACCATTAAATTCCATATTTCCATGCTTTGTTTGCGGAAAGTTTTCTCTATGTAGCTGGAGTGATCAACAGATGCGATTTTCAGACGTGAAGGGCTCGATCAGGAGCTGCCCTTGTTGTTCACAAAATTGGTCAGCTGGTTCTGAGTGAAGCCAAGTGAGTAAACTCAGCAGCTAATGTTCTCGCGTTCTTGCTCCACTGTAAAGAACAGACCAGGGACCTAGCCTGGTGTTCACATACCGTGTTCAAGCATGCATCACTTTGGTGTTTGACCATCAATCAAAGCTCTAACATACATCGAAAACAAGTGAATAAACATCAATATAAATCGGAGTTTTGGAATGAATACCATGTGGCTATTAGATAGCAACACTACTTCTTTACACTTTAGACCTTGAGATTGGGAAAGAATAATAATACGAAATAATGAAAAACGAACTAAACAATAATGTGATAATATGGCATACACGATGATATTAAAACTAATTAAATGATCAAATAACGCAATCTAATATTTCTTCCATTTCTTTTCATTGATGATACTTAGAATCTTGATACTCTATATACATCATGATAATGAAAGTAACATATGAACGTAGAAATTAAAGTTACATACTAATCAATCAAAGATACAAATGACAATGTGCCACTCTTACATACACGTACAAAAGACTTGGAAACCTAGTTATAGTTATTACAATGTAGAGAAGATGGAACGAAGGACAACTGCTATTTGTTTGAGCTAGCCTTTAAACCTACGAACAACACAATCAGGAGGAATAGGAGGAAGCGCGGCTGCATTCAACAAAACCGTTGTCTTTCTAGACTTATTTACACTGGTTGTACCTCTCTTCGAATTTCCTCTTAGACATTTCTATCTTGTTGCTGTCTAAGTCACAAGAAAACTTTTGGTGTAGGTTTGAGTTCTTGTTCAAGCTTTTGGTCTAAAGTGTGATGACGGGTCAGAAGGTTTTGGTTTGGGATTGAGTGCTTGTTCAAGAATTTTGAGCTCCTTGCCGCGACCATAGTGTAAGAGCTGTGATTTTCCACTACCATGATGAGTACTACTTGCTATGACTGGATCATCTTCGTTATTTGCCTTTTCGTCCTCAAGAACCTTGATCTCTTTACCACGACCATGAGACGTCATGAAGCACTGTGGTTTTCCTCCAACATGACGAGTAGTATAGTAGTAGCAATGGCTCGATCATCTTTGCTTGTGTTTTCGTCGAATAAATCACCATCAACCTCCGAAGACACACTATCATCATCCTCGTCAAGAATCTTGATCTCCTTCCCGCAACCATGATGAAAACGAGAAGACAGTAAGCCCTGGGGTTTTCCACTACCACAACGATTACTAATTGCCATGACTCAAGCCTTTTCGTCGAAGAAATAGTTAAGAACCTCTGTAAACAAGCCATCGTCCTTATTAAGAACCGAATTTTCGCCATGAAAGACGTCTGATAAATCGTCTTGAGGCACCATATCGCATAACGCTAATTCATACATTGTTTCTCCCATTTAATTTTTTTTTTTTTTTTTTTTTGTAATGAAATTTTTGTTGTAGTTTTTCTGATTATGACACAGCTATATAAAGAAAATGTAAATTCGTAGAATGACCTACGTACAAAATATCTGCCTAACTAACTTTATTACCCTAAGATATTTGGAAAGATTCATCATCAAGTGAAAATGTGCTTATCCAATTTGCTGCAATAAACTTCTATGATAAAATATATCGTGAGATATTTTTTTTATCAATAATTTATACAAATTTAAAAATAAAAAAAAGGTGTATTATATATACAATCTACGTTACAATGTGTAGACTTGTAGTTAATCCAAAACAATAAAAAAGGCTGAATTACTATATGAAGAATTTATACAGCAAATTAAGTTCTTCGTGCAATAATTATTTTGAATGGAAAGCCGTTGTCTTTGAATTGTGTATTATTTGATTTTATGTGCTACTTAGGGTCTGTTCAGTTCAACTCTAAGGGCCTAGCCTGTTTACTTCATCTGAATTGAATTGAGCTGAACTAAACTGATTGAAGCTTAACTGAATTGAAAGTTTTTATTATGGATTAATGATTTTTAATTATGGATTATTGATTTTTAACTATTGATTATTGATTTTTATTTTTAACTATTGATTTTTAATTATGATTGTTGCTTTTTTTTACTATGGTTTTTATATAGATTGACTATGACTATTAATTTTTAACTAGGGATTATTAATGATTTTTAACTATGGAGTAATGATATAATAATAATTTTAATATTAATCTACTAATAATTTTTAAACAAAAAAAAAACTTATGAAGGATTTTGCATCTCTGACTAATTTTCTTTTGATTTTCAACTGTTGGAAGTTATCCCCAACAGGTCAGCTATGGATTACGACTACAGACAGACCAATGCTTACACTGCTTGTAAACCTACAGCTCATTGCTCCTGATGGTAAGAAAGGTAAGGAAAACCCCCGCTGGATGTTCGCCGTCAAAGGAGGCTTACCACAAGCAGCTGAGGGAGATATTCAACATGAACAGACCAAGGATCCTTGCATTCAAGAACAAGCCACCTGCCCCAGTCGAGTTCATGCCTCAGGAGATATCTCTTCTCTTCGGCAGTCCAAGCCTGTTAAGCCTCGCCGACGACATCCCTCAGTATGCAACTATGTATATGTTTAGTGAACATCTAATTCTATTATGTGACTAACTTCTGCTTGTTCTAATCATGTAATGTTGATGCTGAATTGCAGACATCAGAGCGAACATTAGATGCCCCCCGAACTCTTGGATGATTACTATTTAAATTTGTTGGATTGGGGTAGCGGTAATTCTTGCATTGCTCTTGGAACCACTGTTTACCTATGGGATGCATCTACTGGTTCTACTCAGAACTCGTCATTGTTGATGATGATAAAGGCCCAGTACCAGTGTGAATTGGCTCCTGATGGTCGCCATATCGCTGTCGGCCTCACAATGCCGAATTCAGCTGTGGGATTCTGGCAGCCAATGGAAGTAATCATTCAAGCCTTTGAATCCTAGAGACCTATTTCCTATAATTACTCCATTTCTTTTGGTTAATTTACTTATATAACTCTATTCTGACTTCTGTGGTTTTGTTTTCTGTAGTTGAGAACTCTAAAAGACGCTCATAGAGCTCGTGTTGGGTCTCTAGCATGGAACAATCATATCCTCACAACTGGATCGATGGACAAGAAAATCATGAACAACGATGTGAGGATTAGAAACCATGTTGTTCAGACCTACAGAGGACACCGGCAGAGGTTTGTGGGCTCAAATGGTCTGCTTCTGGCCAACAGCTAGCTAGTGGCGGCAATGACAACATTCTTCATGTAGGGATAGATCACAGCTTCTTTGAACTCTGACTCAGTGGCAACACAGTTTTGAGGACCACACTGCTGCAGTGAAAGCCCTAGCTTGGTGCCCTTTCCAGGGAACTTGCTAGCTTCTGGTGGCGGTGTAGGTGACCGTTGCATCAAGTTCTGGAACACCCACACAGTGCCTGCTTGAACTCAGTGGACACTGGGTCCCAGGTCTGTTCTATTTTGTGGAGCAAAAATAAGCGGGAGTTCTGAGCTCACATGGGTTTACTCAGAACCAGCTGACCTTGTGGAATACCCTCTTGGTGAAAATGGCTGAGCTTACTGGACATACATCCAGAGTACTTTCATGGCTCGGTACTGAAAACTTGGTCTTCGCAACGGTAATCTTTCATGTCTGCTGGTTAATCTGTTTGACTTATTGAGTATGCTGATGGCTTTTTTTTTGGTTAATTTGTTACAGAGTCCATGGGGGCACAGTGGCTTCTGCTGCAGGAGATGAAACATTGAGGTTTTGGAATGTGTTTGGAACTCCTGAAGTCGCATAAACCTTCTCCAAAAGCAGCTCCTGAGCCGTTTCCCCATGTTTAATCGCATTCGATGATCGATCTATACTCCCCTCCTGAAGACTGAACTAGTGGCTGCAGTCTGTAAATTTGTATCTAAATTTAAACTCTAATTTGTAATGTAAATGAAATCTTTGAACTAATTTGTGATATATATAATACATGAAATTATATACTACGTAATGAATCTGTTGAGCACTCTCTCAACAATTTTGAATACTTAAAACTTCTTTCTGGTATCTGTCTTCAAAAGCTCCTTGATAAACAACTTTCACATTATTTTACTAAATAAATTGATTAACGGAAATCTTATTTGCTCCGCTTTTGGTTTGCTCATATTTTTGATTTCACCTGTCAAAAAAAATTCTTATTCCTGTTTACATTTGAATAGTAACTTATATAATACGCAAAGCTAAAAGCCTAGAAAATTAAGTAGAAATTGTAGAAGAATCAAGTAACAACATATAAGTTGTTAAGCTCTCTTAATTTTCTCCTCTAACCTTAGGATAATCGATCAAAAACAATTAATCCCTCACAATAATACATACATCTTTGTTAACCTGAATTACTGCAAGTTAATTAAATCGTGTACGGTGGCTTCATCACTGCCATCAGTACATTATGAAGTTTTAAATCCAAATTGGTTGTAACTAGCATGACTGTAGTTTGTAAAATTGTAACTAAATTCGAATTTAAGTAATTATAATGAAATGAAGCTTTCGAGTTAATTAGTAGTCAATTGATTGGATGATATAAATAGCGTGTATACTTGTATGTTATCATCTATCTTTCCGAAAGCCCCCTTATGGCTCCTTTTCGGACATTCAATAAATGGTTATAGCTAGTGACATACTACTAATGCTAACATTAGGTGCGGCAACAATCATAAGTCGTCAATATTCATCTATCATGCTAAAATGTCTTCTTTATGATCAATGCAAGAAAATACCTCAATAGAGAAAATTTCTAATTCGTACATGAAAAGTGCATAGTTTATCAACTATAATTTTTAATATAAATACAAATGATTTATGACTGATTAAAGTTATAATTAACTGGATGGAAATGTGTAGTCTTTTCGAACATAAAGTAAAATCGTGCAACTAATGTTTTATTAATCTAGCGTACACTAATAGTTATATATTGCACAAAGAACTTAATTTGTGGTTTAATATTTCATATATTAATTAAGTTTTTGTACTTTTTAATTTTAATGCACATTGTAGCGTAGAGTGTATAATACAACCTTTTTAATGTTTGAATTTGTATAATTATTGATAAAATAAATATCTCACGATATTATCATAGATTTTATTGCAGCACATATATTTTGATAGACACCTTTTGACTTGAGGGTCAATCTTTCTAAATATCTTAGGGCAAGTTGGTTTTTTAGGTAGTTAGGTTAATATTTTGTATGTAGGTCATTCTACAAATTTACATTTTCTTTATATAGCTTGTCATAAACTTCAACAAAATTCATTACAAAAAAAAAAAAAAAAAAAAAAAATTAAATGGAAGAACAAAATGTATGAATTAGCGTTGCGATAGGGTGCCTCAAGACGATTTAGTACACGTCTTTCACGGTGAAATTCGGTTTTTAAGGATGATGGCGTGTTTAGAGGTTCTTAACTATTTCTTCGACGAAAACAGTAACAAAGATGATCGAGTCATACACTAGTACTCGTTGTGGTAGTGGAAAACCCCAGCTTACTGTCTTCTCGTTTTCGTCATGGTCGCGGCGAGGAGATGAAGGTTTTTGACGATAATAGCACTAATTCAGCGGTTGATGAATATGCGTTGGACAAAAAGGTAAACAAGATAATCGTGTCTGAAACTAGTACCGCCATGGTAGTGGAAAACCACAGGTGTTTATTAGTGTTGTCTCGTTGTTATTATGGTCGCGGAAAGGAGATCAAGATTCTTGATGAGGATGATGATAGTGTGTCTTCGGAGGTTGATGATGATTTCTTCGACGAAAGACAAGCAAAGATGATCGAGTCACGCTACTACTACTCGTCACGTTGGAGGAAACACAAAACACTCATAGACATGGTCGCGGCAAGGAAATCAAGGTTCTTGAGGATGATTGCATGTCTTCTGAGGTTGATAATAATTTCTTAGACGAAAAGGCTCGTCATGGTAGTGGAAAACCACAGCTCTTACACTATGGTCGCGGCAAGGAACACAAGGTTTCTTAACAAGCACTCAATCCAAAACCAAAACCTTCTTGTGACCCTCATCACCTTAAACCAAAAGCTGAACAGAACTCAAACCTAAACCAAAGTTTCTTGTGACTTAGACAACAACAGATAGAAATATCTAAAAGGAAATTCGAAGAGAGGTAAACCATGTAAAGTTAGAAAGACAACGGTTTTGATGGATGCACCGCGCTTCCTCCTATTCCTCCTGATTTTGTTGTTCGTAGTGTCAAAGGCTCAAAGAATAGTAGTTGTTCTTCGTTCGATCTCTTCTACATTGTAATAACTATAACTATTTTAAGTTCCAAATTTTTTGTACGTGTATGTAAGAATGCACATTGTCATTTGTATCTTTGATTAGTATGTACTTTAATTTCTACGTTCATATATGTTACTTCCACTCAATCTGAATATGTTACGTTCATACTCTACTATATTTGGAAATTTGAATAGCAATTAAAAAGTTAATGTTATTATAATATTTTCTATTGTTGATAATAGCCTCCCTAGCTTGTGGTGGTGACTGGTGAGTGAATAAATTGAATATACGAATGTGAATTTTCTACCTACTAATCGACGATAATAACCTACCTAGCTGTGGGGGTGAGTGAATAATAGTTGAATATCTAAATGGTGATTTTTACCTACACGTTGGGTTCGAACCAAAAACTTCTTAAGTAATACCAAGTGTCCAAGTGCTATACCACTTGAAGAGTTGAACCAACCCTCGTAGACTCATAGGTACCAATATACATAGGACCGTGGTAAAATTTTAGGGGCCCTGTTCTAAAAATAAATAAATTAGGCCCTTATATTAAGGATATTTACATATTATTATATAGCAACAATATTATAAAAAATCAAATTTAAGAGCCTATATATACAAAGTATTGTTGAGTAGTAAGCATTGATGAAAATCTTCTAAAAAGTATTTAGCTCTTATTTTATCAATTGAACTGTGGCAACTAGTTTCATAATGAAAATGAAGCTTTGTAGTAAAAACTGGATGTTATTTATAATAAAAGATTGAATGATATAAATGGCTTGTATATAGTCTTAAGTCATCATTGATATTTCCCAAAGGCCCCTATGGGCGAATGTATAAAGCAATTCAATAAGGTCATGTGACTGATTCTCACCTTGCTTTTGTGGTTCCCGACCTTAACACACAAATACAAATAAAATTGGTATAGTCTCATACTACTAATCTAAATTAGGTGCGTGCAACACTTACAATTCACCAATATTCAACATCATGCTTTAATTAAGCGTCTTCTTTATGATCAATACGTATGAGGAATGTCATGTATAAAGATATATATTCAATCGAGATTAATTTTTTTTTTATTAATATTGTATTTAAAAAAAATTTTGGTATAATTTTGATTATTTATAAAATGGTTAATTAAAGTAATAACTAGATGAAAATTATCTTTTCGAACATGAGAAGTAAAATCATTAATCTTTTATAATCTAACGCACACAAGGCCGTTCTCGTCAAATTAATTTTATTTATCTAGATTTATTTGTTTTATCTGAACTAATATTTACTTACATCATTAACCTATTCATTAAGGATGAACTGAAATGAAATTATTTTGCTGAACAAAACTTATTTACTGAAAATAAGATGAGTAGAACATGGCGTAAATAATTGATTCAAAATTGTGTACCACTAGTGTGCCACTTACTCTCATTGGTTGAATATTATTAATATTATAATTACTTTTTGCTTAAAATTTAAAATGACATCAATTTTAACCAGAGAGTAATATGGGTCTGCCTATATGAATTGATTGAAGCTGAACCGAACTAAAAATAGCTGAATGAATTGTTTACGAGAGAAGGAAAATATAGGGATTGAATGTACTGAACTGAACTGGTCGATTGGAGTTGACATGGAGTGAACGAAATTACTTAGGGCTTGTTTACTTCAATCAGCTTAAATCAGTTCAGTTCAACTTTTTCGGTTACAGTTCAGTTCAACTCCGTTCAATTCAGTTCGTTCAATTCCAATTCATTCTAGTTCAGTCAAGCTCGTTCAATTCAGTTCGGTTCAACTCTTCTTTTATTTTGCTAATTATTATTTGTACTAATTAATTTGTTCTTGATATTATGTTTTTGTTATATTTGTTGTGTTATTTTATTATTATCATTATTATTATTATTATTGTTACAAAATATTATTATACCACAAAGTGGATTACCATTCACAGAAAATATTAAGATATATTACTACGTGTTTTTTTTCATAATATATAAACTACCAATAACGTT